>OZ024902.1:45290774-45528274 GCA_964017125.1 Flabesymbios commensalis | reverse complement strand
AAAAATTCAGCTCCACCTGTAATATAGATATTAACCCTTTAACCGCCAAATTATTCAATCTGAATTTTCACCCACTTGAAGTTGCGTCTCGCTGACGCGATCCACAACTTCAAGTGAGTGAAAATTATTCAGATTTGCCAAATATTTGATGTCACATTTGATCTTTAACATGTTTTAAAGGTGGTACTTAATGGGGCAATAAAGATGAAAACCCGAATATATGCGGCGCCGGTGGTTGAAGGGTTAATCATTAGCGTGTTATTCACGTCTATAGCCGTTCTCAACCTAAATCATGCAAACACGACACTAAATTATAGCTTGATTGCCTTTATGTGATAGTAGACATGGTCTGTAATGTCACCCACGTGAAATTGTGGGTCGCGTGAGCGTGACACAACTTCAGGTGCATGGGTAAAAAATAAAATCTGTAACTGATCGCTTATTTTTCAGATTCAAAAGTATAAGCTCTCAGCATGATTGCAAAATGATGTGCTCGAATGGCGGCCTTAACATTAAGTGTAGTCTATATTTGCGAGGTACGTGACAAAATGATTATAAATCAATTAAAGTGAAAAACACAAATAACAATCAGTCACGAGACAAAACGCACCGTTTTAACTTGCACAAAAATACAATTCTCCAGCCGATGATTTTTTAACCGAGCTGCTCTCTGTCTAACAGGCTTCACGATACATGGCTAGTATAGTGTGTCACACAGTTTTCAACATCACAAGCAAAAAGCTAATACAGCAACCCCAGCGTCGGTTTAGTTCTGGACCAATTCAGATACGTTGACCCAGATTATGGAGCCGCTGTTTTCGGCGAGCACACGGAGTCGCCCTGGACCGGGAAGTCAGTTCCGGAGGGTTACGAGAAAAAGCAGATTAACCCAGAAGACATCCTGCCTGCAGTTACAGTGTTTTTAATGGTTTTCTTATTATCCTTTTCGCCATCCGGCACGTTTTATCGCTTGCACGCAAAACAGGGCAAAACGGGGCACATCAGTTTTACGTTAGTTGGCCGTGTTTTTAATTTTACAGGCCGGATGCCAGGTTTTTCACTCTCCGTCTCTGGCTCTCTCCTCGACAGGGCATGTTGGATGATTTTTGCGAAACGAATCCCGGTTGCCAGGATCACAGGGCGACACAGCGATTTAAACGAGTGAGTGGTTTCAATCGCGCGCGCCCAGGGCATAAACGCGCAGTCGCGGCATCACGAGAAGTTGATCCAGTGTTCGTTTAATGTTGGGCCAGCGTCTACGACGCTGGCCCAGCATTAGACAAACACCGGATCAACATATCTTGTTTGCTGGGATGTAAACATCTCACCAGATTGAGCCGTTATCAGATGGCAGAGCTCGCCACACTCACACTCTAAATGACTGATCTACAAAAATGAGCGAGGCGATTTTTCGTTTGTCTCCATTTATATCTGGAAGAATCGAAATTTCGAAATTATGTAGGGGCTACAATTGCGTTGAAAATATAGGATTATCCTATGGAGATAGGTCGTGAATCAGTGCTGCCATAACACCGAGAAGCTAGGAACCTCCTCGACCCCGCATCCCATACTCACTCGACCCACGACCCCCTCGACCCACGATCCATATAGGCATACAAATATTAGATTTACAAATGGTGGCAAGACGTCGAAACAAGCTGGTTACTAAGCCAAGTAACAGTTAGTCAAAGGAATGCGCCAGCTGAATAAATTTGTGACAAATAGACTTGCGACAAATGTTATTGTGCCATTTTTTTCTTTTGGGGTTATAGGTCATATTGAGGTTATTCAGTGTTGACGATCTTTAGTATACGAAAATGACATACAATATTCACATACTTCGCCCAAACTATATCATAATTATATCTCTACAAAATGTTCAGCATGAGACACAGAATGGGAATATTAAAGAGACACAATCAGGCTAAAATCATCAAAAAACTGTATTTTGCATGTCCAAAATAAGAAATCGAGAATTTCGTCTTTATATCTTACTTTACTGATAAATGCGAAACGCAATAAATAAAAAAAGCCTTTGAAGTTTCAGTCTATGGACATTTTTACATCATATTATTGTCCTATTAAAAAAACAAAATAAAAATATTCATGTTTTGATGATTTTAGCACAATTGTGTCACCTTAGGGTATAAACAATACCTACAAAATGTGTAAGTATTACAATTATGTTTGGGCCTCGTCGTGTGCTAGAGTATTCCGGTGAAATTGGGATGTGTCTATGCGGTGACATTCACTGCTACTATAGGCTACTTCTACTGAGGGAAGGAAACTTTCAAGTCCTCGTCATTTTAAAATGAGAAATGGACTATGTAGACTTTTGTTTTTTACCAAACAAATGCTACCATGGCATACCTAGTTCTTGTAGCAAATTACTGATGAATTTTCAAACGGAAATTTCAGAATTAACGTGCATTAATATTCATTTTACGAGCTCGATTCTGACAGAAGCACCATTTCCAACAAAATGAGACATGTCGTGAATAATACACTGCAGTAATCAGCTTACTATTATATTGAGAAGTTACTGCCTTTTGGGATTACACGATAGAATAGTGGAGCTGAATAGCCCCTATGTTGTGCGTGCGGACGTGAACAATATATAGGCCTAGTATGTTGAGATTGCTGCTTCCAAGTGTTCAGTGAGTTACCGACCTTGTATGGAAAAACAATGAGCATATGGTGACCCTATCCCATTCAGCTGTGTGTAGGCATATGAGTCATGTTTCTACTAGTATGATAGGTTTTAGTGTGACACCGTCTTTAGTCAGAATTAAATCCCATAAAATAGTTATTTTTTGCATAATAATTGTTGGCTGATGATGCCATATATAGTTATTAATTTGTTTATGAAGCATCCCTCTGGTCATGACGAGTTTTTATTATTTGTCCAGAGTCATGCTTGACCGGATCCGAAGGCTATCACGATATCAGCAAACGGCTAGTAGTCCAGAGGCTTAGCAAAAAATCGCGCACTTTGTGATACAAGTATGAAATTTGGCACACTGATAGTATAACCACCAATGACTTATTTCAGGGTGAGACCCCAACCAGATTCTACCTGTGGCGGCGGTAGCGGCCATTTTTTTCAAAATGGTCGCCGTATCAATTATCCCAGTGTCATATATAGCTTACTATTAGAAATAGAAACATGATTTTGGTGTCTATATCTATGTTTGCAGGCCCATGGATTTCAAATATTGTATCACTTTCAACTTAGCATGTTTTGGTCCTTCTTTTTTGTACAAAATAACTATTTTAGGCCTAAAATAGGTATTTCTATAAGTATCAAGGTTTTAAAATCAACGTCTCTTAGTTCATCCATGTAGAATTGGCATTTTGTGATACAAGTACGCTATTTGGCACATGCCTAGTATAAGCATGAATGACTTATTTTAGGGTAGGACCCCAAACAGATCTAACCTGTGGCGGCGGTAGCTGTCATTTTTTTAAATGGCTGCCTTACTAATTTTCGGGATGTCGTATATCGCTTACTATTAAAGATAGAAACATGATTTTTGTGTCTATACCTATGTTTGCCGCTTCATGGATTTTAAATATTGTATCACTTTCAACTTAGCATGTTTTGGTCATTTATTTTTCTACAAAATTACTATTTTAGGCTTAAAATAGGTATTTTTATAAGTATACATGTTTATAAATCAACGTATCTTAGTTCATCTATTTAAAATTGGCAGTTTGCGATACAAGTACGCTATTTGGTACATGCCTAGTATAAGCACCAATGCCTTATTTTAAAGTATGACCCCTAACAGATTCTTTCTGTAGCGGCAGGAGCGGCCATTTTTTTCAAAATGGCCGCCTTACCAATTTTTGAAGTGTCGTATATCGCTGACTATGGGAGATATAAACTTGATTCTGGTGTCTATACCTATGTTTTCAGGCGCAATGATTTCAAATATGGTATCAGTTTTAATGTATCAGGCTTTGGTCATTAAGTTTTCAATATAATCACTGTTTTAGACTGAATATTCATATAGTATAAATGGATAACAATCAACGCCTTCTAGTTCATCCACGTAAAATGAAAAAAAATGATTTGGGACAATATGTAACCTGATTTAGCAATACTATTGGCAGAGTAATCTATTGTAATTAAAAATGGTTATAGTGGACAGGCAAGTCATTAGAACAAGATTATTTAGATATAACAAAATGACAAAGATGACAATTAGCTGCACTTACTTCTTGCATATGTGACATAAATATAATAAACAATACAATATAATAAACAATACAATACAATACATTTGACATATGATATGTCACATGTATTGTATTGTTTATTATATTTAAATAGCTCATCAATCACATCCACGACGATTTTTGCACAATCCTCTTCATTCTTTGGTGTATCCTCCCTTTTTTTTGCTTTAATGCATCGTGAGGGCTTAAAGGGTAAAGTTAAACAAATATAAGTAGTTTTCAACCATGTGAGGTTGTGGATCGCGGTAGCGAGACACAATATCAAGTGGTTAAACCTTTTATTAAGGAGATTTTTTTTAGCATGATAAGGGTTCATGGGGGTCACGTAATATTAGATATGACCAGCGTGATTTTTACTTTGCATACATTTGGACAGTGTTTTTTATAGACAATTCTAAACTTTTATTTACAATTTCCATCCAGAATTATTGCCATATTTGGTCCGTAAATTCAAAAGTAAAATCTAAGAAGTCCTGAATGAAAATGTGATTTTTTTTTAATGCAGTGCACTGATAGAATTACGAGTAGCACTGGCACGCGAATCGTAGCCACTATACGTAGCTGTTGGAAAGCGTCGTCACCAAGGTCCACGTCACTATAACTACTCCAATGTAAATAACAGCAAAATGACTGGCAGTGATTCGTTTATTCTGGCACGTGAAATAACAGGGATATGAAACCGGCTATTGGTAGGATAGTAGAGTTTAATGCTAGACCGTCATAAGGCATGACTTTATGATGACAATTTACAGTGTCTAGTGAATTCACATTATTGGTCCGATTTTTTTCACGTGAATATGTTGGATACAATTTATAATCTAAATGTGAGTGAAAATTTTAACCAACTTCAATTTATGTCTGGCGTCCGCTATCCCCGAACTTTTACCGGTTGGTAATATTAATTAGCAAGTTAGACTTAGCTATAGGCTTAGTCACTATATATATCCCAGTCAAAATAAATCTGACCATTTTTATCATGCTTATGGTAATGGATTGGTTTAAAGATAATTTAATGCAAAAGGAAGATAACAGCAATGTAGGCTACTTTTATTGAAATTATTAACAAAAAAGCGTTCTTTAATTTAACATTTAGTGTGAACAAAGTAGTCTGACTGTGGATAATCATGATAATGCATACATGATATATCGTCATTGTTTATTAATAATATGTAATAATTGACAATTAATATGTATTTCCGAGTGATATCCACAAAAAGAATTCAGCTCCACCTGTATTTGAATAAATATTAACATTTTGACCGCCAAATTATTCAATCTGAATTTTCACCCACTTGAAGTTGTGTCTCGCTGACGCGATCCACAACTTCAAGTGAGTGAAAATTATTCAGATTTGACAAATATTTGATGTCACATTTGATCTTTAACATGTTTTAAAGGTGGTACTTAATGGGGCAATAAAAAATGAAAACCCGAATATATGCGGCGCCGGCGTTTGAAGGGTTAATCATTAGCGTGTTATGAACGTCTATAGCCGTTCTCAACCTAAATCATGCAAACACGACACTAAATTATAGCTTGATTGTCTTTATGTGATAGTAGACATGGTCCGTAATGTCACCCACGTGAAATTGTGGGTCGCGTGAGCGTGACACAACTTCAGGTGCATGGGTAAAAAATAAAATCTGTAACTGATTGCTTATTTTTCAGATTCAAAAGTATAAGCTCTCAGCATGATTGCAAAATAATGTGCTCGAATGGCGGCCTTAACATTAAGTGTAGTCTATATTTGCGAGGTACGTGACACAATGATTATAAATCAATTAAAGTGAAAAACACAAATAACAACCAGTCACGAGACAAAACGCACCGTTTTAACTTGCACAAAAATACAATTCTCGAGTCGATGACTTTTTAACCGAGCTGCTCTCTGTCTAACAGGCTTCACGATACATGGCTGGTATAGTGTGTCACACAGTTTTCAACATTACAAGCAAAAAGCTACTACAGCGACCCCAGCGTCGGTTTAGTTCTGGACCAATTCAGATACGTTGACCCAGATTATGGAGCCGCTGTTTTCGGCGAGCACATGGAGTCGCCCTGGACCGGGAAGTCAGTTCCGGAGGGTTACGAGAAAAAGCAGATTAACCCAGAAGACATCCTGCCTGCAGTTACAGTGTTTTTAATGGTTTTCTTATTATCCTTTTCGCCATCCGGCACGTTTTATCGCTTGCACGCAAAACAGGGCAAAACGGGGCACATCAGTTTTACGTTAGTTGGCCGTGTTTTTAATTTTACAGGCCGGATGCCAGGTTTTTCACTCTCCGTCTCTGGCTCACTCCTCGACAGGGCATGTTGGATGATTTTTGCGAAACGAATCCCGGTTGCCAGGATCACAGGGCGACACAGCGATTTAAACGAGTGAGTGGTTTCAATCGCGCGCGCCCAGGGCATAAACGCGCAGTCGCGGCATCACGAGAAGTTGATCCAGTGTTCGTTTAATGTTGGGCCAGCGTCTACGACGCTGGCCCAGCATTAGACAAACCCAGGATCAACATATCTTGTTTGCTGGGATGTAAACATCTCACAAGATTGAGCCGTTATCAGATGGCAGAGCTCGCCACACTCACACTCTAAATGACTGATCTACAAAAATGAGCGAGGGTATTTTTCGTTTGTCTCCATTATTATCTGGAAGAATCGAAATATGAAATTATGTAGGGGCTACAATTGCGTTGAAAATATAGGATTATAAATATAGGAGTATATAGGATTATTTACAAATGGTGATATTCTGAAGGCACGACGTCGAAACAAGCTGGTTACTAAGCCAAGTAACAGTTAGTCAAAGGAATGCGCCAGCTGAATAAATTTGTGACAAATAGACTTGCGACAAATGTTATTGTGCCATTTTTTTCTTTCGGGATTATAGGTCATATTGAGGTTATTCAGTGTTGACGATCTTTAGTATACGAAAATGACGTATAATATCCACATACTTCGCCCAAACTATATCATAATTATATCTCTACAAAATGTTCAGCATGAGACACAGAATGGGAATATTAAAGAGACACAATCAGGCTGAAATCATCAAAAAACTGTATTTTGCATGTCCAAAATAAGAAATCGAGAATTTCGTCTTTATATCTCACTTTACTGATAAATGCGAAACGCAATAAATAAACAAAGCCTTTGAAGTTTCAGTCTATGGACATTTTTACATCATATTATGGTCCTATTAAAAAACCAAAATAAAAATATTCATGTTTTGATGATTTTAGCACAATTGTGTCACCTTGGGGTATAAACAATACCTACAAAATGTGTAAGTATTACAATTATGTTTGGGCCTCGTCGTGTGCCAGAGTATTCCGGTGAAAACCACTGTCTTTGGAATGCCTAACGTAACGTATGCCTAACGTAGCGCTATCACTTGTCAATCTATACCAGTGTAGGCCTACGGGAAAATGGGATGTGTCTATGCGGTGAAAATCACTGCTACTATAGGCTACTTCTACTGAGGGAAGGAAACTTTCAAGTCCTCGTCATTTTAAAATGAGAAATGGACTATGTAGACTTTTGTTTTCTACCAAACAAATGCTACTATGGCATACCTATTTCTTGTAGCAAATTACTGATGAATTTTCAAACGGAAATTTCATAATTAACGTGCATTAAAAATCATTGAACGAGCTCGATTCTGACAAAAGCACCATTTTGGGTTTACACGAAAGAATAGTGGAGCTGAAGAGCCCCTATGTTGTGCGTGCGGACGTGAACAATATATAGGCCTAGTATGTTGAGATTGCTGCTTCCAAGTGTTCAGTGAGTTACCGACCTAGTATGGAAAAACAATGAGCATATGGTGACCCTATCCCATTCAGCTGTGTGTAGGCATATGAGTCATGTTTCTACTAGTATGATAGGTTTTAGTGTGACACCGTCTTTAGTCAGAATTAAATGCCATAAAATAGTTATTTTTTGCATAATAATTGTTGGCTGATGATGCCATATATAGTTATTAATTTGTTTATGAAGCATCCCTCTGGTCATGACGAGTTTTTATTATTTGTCCAGAGTCATGCTTGACCGGATCCGAAGGCTATCACGATATCAGCGAACGGCTAGGGAACATCTGAGCTGTTAACTAATAGCAAAGGAAGTTGCTTATTCGACACAGTACATGCTAATAAACTTAAAAGAGCAAGGACTACGTGTAAGAAAGCGGTAGTCAAAAGCGATCCACCTGAATTTGCTCATCGTTGTTCTCAGAGAAAGCGCCATACCACTGCGTCTAAAGATTCGGTTCCTTATACAATTAAATGTTTACACGATCTGTATTTCTGCAATTGTGATAATTCCAAAGAAATCATATTCACACTTCCTCCACATGAGAAGGCTCATTATCTATGTTAATTCTTGTCACCTATATACGTTTTTCTTGTTCAGAATTTTATGCTGATTCCGAAAAAAATAGGGTGTCATTTATTTATGACTGGGTTACGTAATCGTCTGTCGTTGACGTTCTGATTAACCAATCTCACATGCGATATACCATATAACAGATCAATAAATTCCCGTTCTAATAATACATCACCCATTGCAGTAGAGTAAAAAGTCGTTTCAATCATGTACTTTATTTTAACATAATCAGAATGAGCAGCAAAACAAACTAGTCAACATGGGCATTAAAAACAACATAATAAATTAGTTATCGGACATATATCCATATATGGCCTATGTTTTCTGAACCAAGATAAGTCTATGCTTAAACATGTGTGTTATTTATATTTATAAATGTCATACATATTGTTTAATGAAAGAATATTGCAGCCTTTCATGAAAATAAGTCTATTCAGCCTGGGTTGAAATCTGAAACATACAACGGGATTTTAGTGTATACTTTAGTATTCATATTTTTGTTTACATAATTATCATGTGCGGAATGCGAATATGTCGGATAACGTTATAACGTTCTATATTTGGAGACCTTCACCTTCAAATTAGCAAAACACAACATGTCCACCAACCGAAATGTTAAGAATGCCTCATATTTTCTATAGTTTGTCGCACATAAACGCATAATTTATGGTCTCTGCAAGATTTTTAATTGATCATTTCTTTTCTTGTGTCTTTGGAAAGAGATGACCTTTATTTGACCTTTAGATTCAAGACATCCCCTGTTTTTTTGTATTTAGTGTGTACTGCTAAACATGTTGATAATATGACGTATTTGTGGCAGCACAGTGGATTGGGACTAATTACGTTACTGACGAGTAAAATTGAAAGAAAAAATCCAAAATGGCAGCGAACTTTACCCTCATATAAACAAGAAACAAAATGGCTATCAATTTTTTTTCTATTTGTGTGACTTTGGTGGCCGGAACAAACATTTCTGATGTTTATTGTTCATCGTCTGTCTTATAGTTCATCGTAAAATCCAAGATGGATCATTTTGCATATTTACTATTAAAATAATGATGTCATTTTAAAAACTAAGCACAGCAAAACATGTTTGAAAATACTGTACTTAAACAGTTTCGAATGCCTTGCAACGCAATCTGCCGTATTACGTAGTCTATTATTTAAATTTATAAGCAAATGTTGTTTATTATGTTTATGATATCATAGTTCACGTGCATAAAAAAACGCTTTATGTGTGCTGTATGTACGTGTTGTCAAAACCATTTTGAAATTGAAGGTCAAATAAAGGTTATTTTGATCGAAAAACATGATAAATCTTGCAATAATTTGTAACAAAAATATAGAAAAGATGTGGTTTTGGCGCCCACTTTTTGTTTTGCTTATTTAATGACGAAGGACACCAAATATAGAATTTTATCCGACAGATTCTAATTCAGAACACACAAATATATATGGATCTAACCCACATTAAAACCCACATTAAAAAAACAATAAAAATATAATTATGTCATTGATAGCAACAACTTGGTCGATATACGAGTTTCACATTAAGGGTTAGACCATTTGGTCATTGATTTTGTTACCTTATTGTGTTAATTTATATTTAATCGTTTTAACCTGTACTCAATGTTGCTGCGCGATTTTTTCTCAAAATCGTCAAAATGTGAGTGAGCCCACTTGTGCATGATGCCATCCATATACACACACAGATATACACATCTGGGTTTACAGGGGTTTAGAAAACATAGGTCAAATATATATGGCCAATAATTGTGTTTTATTAAGTCGTTTCCATCGACCATGTTTGCTAGTTTTTTTTGTTGTCGATTATTTGTAATAAAAAAATTGTCTAAACGTATATTTGAACATTTGAACGGTCAAAATATATATTTCGTCCCAATTTTCTCACTTGTAACATCTCATTTCATGTTTTGAACAAAGTTTTAAAAAAGTTCGTGTGTGTGAGTAGTGGCGGGAGGGGGTTGTGCACGGTGACCATTTCTGGCCTATGGACTATATGCGTGTTTAGGGTTATGCCTTCAAAAGACCGGAAATGACCTTTAAATCTTGAGAATATTAATTTTGTTAATTATGAATTTTGACTACTTCGTGCCAATTTCCTTTAATTTGCCACATCACACGACTATATTACCTTGAAATACAAACGTTTGCAAAAATCCCCGTGAGTCTTAGGGGTCATGCCCTTTAAGACCCTTGAAATGACCTTTAGAGCTTCAGAAAAAAATGACACCCTATTTTATTTTGTTCAGTATTAATTTTTCTTCAAATTGAACTCAGGTGTCGAGAATTAACATACATTTCCCACGGAACTACATTTACTGACATATGATCTTAGACTATTCCCCTAAAACGTTACACATGTGCTTCTTCTCTCTCAATAAACTGAAATAAGCATAGCATACTGCATGTATGTAGAAAATACAGAAACGTGGTTAAGACATTTAGGAGTTCATTGTGGAAGAGTGGGGTTCCCTTCACAATCATCGGCGTTGACCATGCGGTGGAGTAAGAAAATGAAAACTGAAAGCGTCTGGTGTAAAGGACATAACCTTAAAAGCCGCCAGCATAATGAGGTACTTCCTGGATGATAAAATATGATAAAGAAAAAGCTTCTAATGTACAGATCAATAGGAAATAACATCGAAGTAAAAAGGCCAACCAAGTCTATATATAAACACTAGCTTTGCGTAGATCGCAATTTTATTATAAAAATGGCCATGAGAGCTCGTTTCAGATAAACATGAAAGAGACAATTAGTGTGCATAAGTTTTCATGCTTCACTCGATCCTTTTTTGCTTGTGATAGATCTATGCTACCATCTCTGGATAAAAATGTCTTTCATACTTATGCTGACAGACTTGTTTGAAAGGATATGGCATCATTAGTTTTAGTTTAGCTTAAACTTTATTTTGCAATAATTACAATCTGTAATTGATGCAATGGTCCTTGACCAAGATCTAGCAGCATGCAAGAAAGTATCAAACAGCGAGTGTGAACTAAGTCATGTTTAGATGCTCTATATTGTATTTAGTGATTGATCAATATAACAAAATGTACCTAAAACAAACAACACGAGAACATTAAAGGGAATTATCTTAAGTTTACTGCATACCTTGCTCAAAAAGCACCAGACTATTTGAGATATTCACGTAGGCAATTGCATTATTTACTGGAGATGTTCACAACCAATAAGCACATGTGTGTCACATGTTAAGGCATAAGCCAATATATGATATCTTAGATTGGTAGATTACTTTACTGAAATTGAAAATGGTAGTCGGAAGACAGAGACACATTTTGTGTTTCATATATCTTCAACAATTAATCAGACACACCATTAAAAGAAACAACATCAGCATTAGAATGTTATATCTGTCAACCTAGGATATGCGACTGAGATTCTGGTACCAAGCAGTGTACAGACAGCTTCTAGTTCTAATTCCCCAACAAAAGCTACTCTACTACACCAACACATATTTCCTGACAAATAACAAGTACGAATATGGCACCTGGCTCACATGCAAAACCTTTCCTCTCTCGAGAACAAAACATCGATGGGAAAATGATTGGATGGGCAAAACATGGGTTTTTTTCTTTGAGAACGTTATTGAAACCAGTTCCAGATGGTGTAATTAAACCTTTTATATTGCAAAACTGGGATATAAAGGTGTCAAAAGGACAAAACTTGTGAAGTTGGTTAAAGTTGTATGTACAGAGCAGTACAAGTGTAGACTGGACGTTGGTGAATCTGATGATGCTGAGTACAGCACAGTTCGGGATGATAATGATTAGGACATTAATGTTTATGTTCGTCTGCCATATAGCTCTGAGACTATATCTATCAAATAACTGACTTTTTGTATGGAGAGTTAGAAATCCAATGGTTTTGATATACATAAATCATATGTAAGATGAGAAGCTTTATAACGCAAATCGCAACTAAAACGACTCTTTTCGCATTTTGTTTTTAAATTTCAGTATAGCTTTATATAAATAGTAGGGGTCTTCTAGAATATTCGTATTCTCCGTCGCAATTCTGCAAATTTCAAGGGGTCATATGATATAAATTGTGGCATGAACTGAAAAGCAATATCATGATTTATGTGAAATATACGGTACCTACAATAAATGAACTCAAACTGACCCTTATTGACAAAAGAATAAATTACACCGAAACGTTTCTAAATCATTCGACGTAGTAGATTGATATTAGCATTGGTGCAAAAATTTTACATTTCCATCCAAGTAAAAACACAACCCCTTTCCTGGCTGCACCCTAGAGCCAGCATAATGTATATTATGTCACACTTTCATGTGGACATGTAATTTATTTGTCCTGCTTATTACATTTCAGTAACATATTTTTAATAACATAACAAATGGGTTTACTACATATTTTTAAAATTTCGGTCGTGGTTCAAGGGGGTAGTGGGTGGAGGGTTGAGAGTCAAGGGGTTTGTGGTTCGATGGGTATATGGGGTGTGGGGGGTCGAGGTTTTTCAAGAACAACCCCTAACCAGTTATTTCTAATATGCGTTCATATATCTTGATATCGTTTATAAGTATAACCGCTCATATTTCGTTACAGCTGCTGTTGTGTTTCTGTACATCGAGTGGCAGTTATTCAATGTTGTGATGAAAAGATTAGAGAAAGATAATATTATGCAGCAAGCAGAGATAAAGACAGTGCTGTCGACTGCACATATTCCCGTGCGTGCAAGGTGCTGCCCCAACCCAGGCCCGACGCAGCGCCAACGTCGGAGACGTTGGCGCTACGTCGGGCCAGGGCTGGGCCGGCGCCAGTGGGTACCGAGGGACGCCTCGCTGAACGAGCAGGATTTCAACAGACTATAACGGGCACCTCCCTTATGGACCATTGCCACCTTCCCAGCAGTCGTCCTTTCTCAGACACTCAATGATCTGCAGGAAATCCCAGCTTTGGCAAGGCTGGCTGACAAACGACTTGACGCGGTGTCTAAACAAATCCACTGCAGGCTGCATGCTCCAGTCAACCAGGTAGGGATTTGCATACAAGTGTTGCATTCACCCGCGGAACACCGCCTGTCAGATGTACGCCATTTATATCAACTACTGAGCATTACCTGCTGAATGTATTCCATTGGCGGTGTTAAATCAGGAAACCACATCGTCTAGCTGTGAGATGTAGGCCATTGTTATAACTACGCACTAATGCCTGTCATATATTATTGTAGATGTTACATCATCTTTATTACATAAAGTTATATTTATACATACGGGCACTTTGAATGTAAAAAAAACTTACTCTCGTTTGTAATATAATTGACAATGTACCTTAAACAAATGCACAGACAATGCACAATCTTCCTTAAACTATGTTTACTGCAGACACAGCCTTGTTCAAGTCACCATTACACTCAGTGACGGATTAAAATGTATTACCTGAATTTAATGCGCAACTTATATATACTTGGTTATTAATCCCTTAGATAATCTTAGCTATTTTTCAGGTAAAACATATTCACATATGTTGTAGGCGGCAATGTAGTGTGGTCACGGAGTGGTAAATTTTTATATACTGTCATTTTAATAATATACAATCTAACTGAATTACCATCGTCTATGGCATTTTTAAACTGCTGGACAAAACACATTTCACCGTATAGTTGAGTGACTAACTATATATGAGGTCAGAGTAGTCAACCCAAAATGGTTGGTGCCATAAGGTTTTAGGATTATTTGGTGGTCGACAGATGACATTACGGTCATATGCCAGATTTGCAGACTTTAGTGTTTTTCACAATTTACATAAATTCAGGATGGCGACTATTTTCACTAGAAATGCTATTAATGTGCTCTTACCTAACCTAGTAATTTATTTTGTTCTTTGCGCTAAATTTTGTTCGATGTGATATAGAAAAACTGAAATTTATTTCAGGCTGATGTCATATGCAATTTGGAAATTACATCAGCCTAATTCTAATATAACCCAAGTCATATCGCTGTTATATACTGTTCTCACAATAGGTTTCTTTGCGCATATATACAAACCAATTAATATATTTGAATACAAATATGACTATGAGATCTAAATTTATAAGAAAAAGAATAATTATTGAAAATTTCTGAACTAAATAACTATTTAAGATAAGTTAGCGGACTTGGAATGTGTATGAACAAACTTTGGCTCTTACAAGTGATCTCAACCAAAGTCAGAATGATTTCATGTCAAAGATATTTCAGATCCTTTCAAGGGCATAATGTAAATAAAGCATTTTCTGCTGCATTTTAATGCCTAATATTTAAAACAAAAAAGTCAAAACAATATGTTTATTATTGTCTCAGGGCAAAGGCAGTTCTAATACAACATATAGAGCTATAACGTATAAAAAACACATGAGATTTTTTCTTAGATCACCGTCTACCCTTTATATTCATTGCAAAAAAGCATTCCGCGGAACATCCGGAGTGTCAAAAAAAAACAAAATAAAATGTAACCATAGAACGAATCATCCATAATAGTAGAAAACATCGGCAGATAGTCGAAGAGGAAATATAGTCATAAAATAGAATGAGAACAACGTCATTTATTTTACTAATGTGCTAGAGTGGGAGCTAAGGCTCTACGATTTAGTTGCTCTATTCATATACTAAAGCAATTGCAATGGTTTTCTGTCAAATTTCGTATTCATTTTATAATAATTATGTAACTGTAACTTTCAGAAGCCTAAAAGACAATCGACCCGCATATCTCGCTGCCGAAATGTTCGAAACATGTACGCGTAGAGTCACAAATTCTAATATTTTACTACTGCCTAATGCTTTGTCTGTGCCCATACAAAATGCTAACATATTTTAAAAATGCCGGAAATTACATATATTTGTTGTGTCTTTCTAAGCCAGCTCCTCATTCGTCCGGCTCCCTTTTGACTAGCTTGATTTGGCCAGAATTATGACACCTGAACATGCTGAGGATTTGTGCGCCTTCGAGTTTGTTTGTTTGTTTGTTTGTTTGTTTGTTTGTTTGTTTGTTTGTTTGTTTGTTTTTTTGTTTGTTTGTTTGTTCTTTTATTAGCTTGTTTGTTTGTTTGCTTGTTTGTTTGTTTGTTTATTTGTGTTTGTTTGTTTGTTTGTTTGTTTGTTTGTTTGTTTGTTTGTTTGTTTGTTTGTTTGTTTGTTTGTTTGTTTGTTTGTTTGTTTGTTTGTTTGTTTTTTGTTTGTTTGCTTGTTTGTTGGTTTGTTTGCTCATGTGTTAGTTTGTTTGTTTGTCTGTTTGTTTGTGTGCTTTTTTGTTTGTTTGTTTGTTTGTTTGTTTGTTTGTTTGTTTGTTTGTTTGTTTGTTTGTTTGTTTGTTTGTTTGTTTGTCTGTTTGTTTGTTTGTTTGTTTGTTTGTTTGTTTGTTTGTTTGCTTGTTTGTTTGTTTGTTTGTTTGTTTGTTTGTTTGTTTGTTTGTTTGTTTCATAATGAACCTTTTTGTTGGGCATATAGCTAATTACCTGGAACCTGAAACATGTGTTGCAGTGATATCGTGCATACTCACCAGGTGGCCACAGTCATAATCACAGAATGGCACCAGAAATTGGAAACACTCGATACACAGAAGTTAGTGCTTGTGGTTGATTATGTCGCTCAGAAATGTCATAGATTATTCCATCCGGTATTTTAAACGTGGCAATCAATATGTGTAATGAGCTGGTTTATTGAATGTAAGTACCTCTCCGACACACATTTATTGTTTTATTCCAATTTGGGACATTTTCATAATTTGTACTGATTATATTCACCATATTGGAGGGAGGCATTCATAGAATTATGAATGGTTAACTTTATTTTAACCCTTACAGCTCGGGGATACACTTTAGACGTCAGAATCTGATGTTTGTAGATGTCAGATTCTGACGTCTAAAGTCTAAAGCTCCGACGTTATCCCAATTGAGACACAATTGCTCACGTAGTCAACTAATATGAAAACCCTCGTCTATCAAACCGCGTTGCTGGTTAAAAGTGCGACATCTAGTGAGTGACAGGGAAGTGACTCCAAACCTACATTTTCCGTCGTTTCCTTCTGTTTCCACAGGCTAAATGTAGACATGGTAGAGGTAAAACAAATACAAGTAAATATTATTTAAAAAATAATAACAGTTAGGATACCACTTTCATTTAGAATACGCAACATGTTATGTCATGTGCAAGTTTGTTCTTGCAGTACCATACATACTTGTAGACTGGTATTATAATATATTGACTTCAAATATTTTTTTCAACATGTACATCAACTATGTACGCGATTACAGTATTCTAAAGTAACCATGTGAAAATTGAAAATATGTCAAATTAAGGTGATTCAGGCTTTTGAAGACCCTAGCATCGTTTTCAAAGTCCGAGTTAAGACGTATTTTGCCAGATCGGGTCACATTTGGGGGTTGATGTAATTTTATGTAATTTTAAAACACAAAAATGTATCTGATTCAAAAAGATTCACAATAATGATTTAAAATACAAAGTGTATGAAAGAATACGTAGATATTTGAAAGCTGGCATATTAGGCACTTGTAGCATTGATATACATATTAAAATTTAGTAAAAAAAAAACAATTTAGAAAAGCATAGCGCAATTATAAACATAATACACTGCCTGTTGTGCAAGTAAGATGCATGTTTAATGCATACGTGTGTTTTGTACCATAACACTTACGGGCAGCATTGTTAACGAAATCAATGTCTCAGATAACTCAACCGTATGAATAGACATAATGTTGCTTTTTGGTACAAAGCAAATTTATAGATCATAACTATTATTCCTAATCACATCCCGAACATGTTTTTGTGTTAAGTATCTATGTTTCCTCATGCTAATCGCTGTAAAGTACAACATGTCACAACCTATGTTGACACAAACATACAATCGCTTGAAAAACATGAAATGTGTTCAAATAATTATTATTAGGATCTACTTAATTATCCTGATTAACCTGGACTACCAATATAACTACCAATATGTATAGTGACGTCAGTGCTCCTGGGTCTGCCTCTAAGTGATTAGGAAGTCTGGCTATGTCAGAGGTAGATTTTAAACTTGCAGATGTAACAAACCAGTTTAGATCTAATACTTATTTCTATGCTGTAACACCTAGACTTTCGAACTAAAATCACCCATTACCAAATTTAATTCAAGGCAGTGGGCGAGACCGCAGACAATGTAGGCCTATATGTCAGGCTTTGTTGAATATGTAATGTGTTATGAGACGAATTACATTGTATGATTGGATGCACACACGCCACATAAGACATGTGTCACATGGTTGATATATTTTTAGGCCAAGTATTTTAATTCACCTCTGTTTTATTTTTCTGACAAGTTATCTGTTTTAAGAAAATTTTCTAAATTCCTATATCTCTGTCATGATTAGTTATTTAAACTATATTTCAATTTTCTTGTTGTCACTCTTCTCGGTTGATATTCTATGAAACGGTGAAAATAATGTTATATAAGCCCCCTCCCCTATACTTCGTTGTAAACTGACAATTTCAAATACGTGCTTCTCAAACTCTAGATAAGACCAAGCGATACGGCCTCCTGTGAATATTTACCCACTTGAAATTGTGTCTTCCTTCCGCGACGCACAACCAACGATTATAGTCGTAATCAGCAGGTAAAGTGTAAACCCTTTAACCGCCGGTGCCGCATATATTCGGGTTTTCATTTTTTTTATTAACACATGAAGTACCACTTTTTGAACATGTTAAAGATAAAATGTGACATCAATCAACAATATTTGAAAAGAGTTGGCCTCCATTTTGACAAATCTAAATAATTTTCACTCACTTGAAGTTGTGGATCGCGTCAGCGAGACACAACTTCAAGTGGGTAAAAATTCAGATTGAACAATTTGGCGGTTAAAGGGTTAACTACATGACGGTATTGTATGTCGTCTCTTTCATAATTTCACCCGATTCTTTCAGACAATGGACCAGCTCATCCAACATTGCCACAAACAATTACATGGAATGATCCATAATAATGTAAAATCTATTTATCACATTTTAAATTATTTTGGAAAATATTCAACGTGTAAAAAGTCTAAAAATCGTTTTACAAGCAAACAGTGTTAGCTAGAAGTATGGAACAGCTTGTCTTCGATTGTTCGTAAGAGCCAGTCTCCTGTTTCGACGAACATATTGCAAATTCAAGATGGCTGCCAGCTGAAAATTATTTTTCTTCGGTTGGAGGCCATTTTTAAATTGTTCAAAATGGCTGAAACACCAGAAATAATTATATAAAGACTGGCTCTTGTGCAAAATACTAGGGGTAGATCATAGCAACGCCTAAGACATGTGTTGCTTGATAAGAGATTTATAGACAGTCAAAGTAAAAAAAAAGTGTTAACCAAGTCGTCCATGCTCTGTCATAATTTTACTCAATTCTTTCAAACCATGGACCAGCTCCTCAAACCTTGCCACAAACAATGTATAGAATGACCCATGATTGCATTGTACTAGAAAACAACCCCCCCCCCCCCCCCCACCGCGTTATATTTCTCGTAAAACACCAGAGCCTTTCAACGGTTCTATTTGGAGTATATTATGATATGTGACCATCACACTGACCTCAGGTGACCGATGTCCAGGTCATGACAGACGGGGTATTTGTGCAGGCTACTATTGGAGGACAGGTGACCACCACACTGCCATAAGCTCAAATGACCACGGTCCACGTCATGATAAATACAGGACGTACCAGCTAATTGCATTGTAATCGGGTCAGGTTTTTGGAGTTCATGCGATGTGACGACCACACTATAAAACACTCCACGCAAGTCCTAATTATGGATTGCGAGAGCGACAGCAAGCGTCATACATACCGCCCTTATTAATCTCTACTCATAGTCTACTCTGCCATAGTCTAATCACATCATCACATGAGTTCAGTATCATGACAGGCTTTGTCTAGAGCAACATCAGTCAATCAGTGTTAAATTGCAAAATAAAGCAGGTCTATAATTATATTGTAAGTGGAAAATATCGAATTACTTTATTTCATTATTTTATAACTGAATATCTAAGGCGATGCCAAGTTCAGGATCATCAAAAGAGGCAAATCTGGCTAGCTTACAATCCATCTCTGCGACGACACCAGCGACAATGATTTGGAGAGATGATAATATTTTGTTTTTGAAGCAGCAGCCACTTCGTGAGGCTAATATTTCCCTTGATCATGTTGATCACAGAACAGATGTAGAAGACGATGTTAATTCTGGTAAGAGGAAGATCACAGAACAGAACATCTTGAAAATAATGTCACCACTAAGTTTGTCTCTCCGTTTAAGTGGAATGTTTTATGTGAACGAAACAACATGGCATCCATCAAAGCCGTATTCACGACTGCTATTAGCTATTCTCTGGTTAGATTTACTCAGAACAGCTTCCACCTTTAAAGAAGACAATCAATTTGGTATCATACTTTTTTCGAAAATTACATTTGTAAATTGGAAGCTGGTTTGTGTTGTCAGTGCAACTGTGTGTCATCATGCATGCACAACAAAATGGCTCCATCGCTTTTTAGAGGAATGGGCCAACCTAACGAGCGAAAGCGCGACACCAGCGTGCAAAAAATACCTACGCAGATCAACTGTTCTTCACACTGTGATTCCTTGGTTTGTGATTATGTGTGATTTCGTGAGTTATATTTACCTATCATACACCACAGATATTGACGTTGCTTCACTGGCTCCATTCTCACCAACATGGCAGCACATACGTGTCGTTCGTGTCATTAACTTAGTAATCATGTTATTCTGGAACATGGCTTATATATTCCCACTAGTTCTTTATCACTCCATGTGTTGTCTTCTTGCTTGGCTTTACATCAGGCAAAATCATGAATTTTGTGCTTTGGGTAACAGCACAGAAGCTTTGAAATCCTTGGAGACCTATCGTCAAAAACACCAACAAATATGTGGACTAACTAAAATATTGAACGACATTTTCCACGTAATGATCGCCTTTCATCTGGTGGGAAGTGTTATCAATTTATGTCTTATGATCTATATCTTATTGAGGAATGAAAATGAAAGCGCTATCATTGTAGGAACAATATTTTGGATTATCATTACCACCATTTCCTTCATAACAATTTCACTAGGGGCAAGCGTCGTCAATATCACCGTAAGTATACTATGCAATATGCATCACATAGTATTATCGTAATATACCTTTAATAATAACATTTGTGGGGGTTCATACAAAACATTCGATCACTTTTTGTACTAATGATTAATTTTAATTTTTTATCGATTCCTAAAATTACTTCGACATATAAATGAAAATGAACAGAAAATAGTGAAATATTACAGCAAAAAGATGCACGAGAATACAGGAAAAACGTAATATTTTTCACTTAATTTATACATGCAGTTAATATGATACATGCAGTATTCTACACTGATATCGATTACAATGGTATTTTGTACACCTAACCTAGTAATGCTCCAAATACCTATATCCCTGTCACATACACATTATGAACCTTCCAAGTACAATCGGTTCTCAGACTATACTACACAATTTGTGGCACTACTTGTTTTACTTTCAGCCACGGGTAATTACGAGTATTGCGAAATTACAATTATTGTTTAGGATGAAAACCAATAAGTTTGCATTATCTGCAGAATACATGGCATAAAAGCTCTGGTACATGGTTCCTATGTCAAAAATACAAACATTTTAGGTCTGACACTGCTGCAAGCAAGATCAGTAATGAAGCTTAATTAAAGCACAGATAAATACATTTAAATTGTATGTGCGCTAATCGGTTTCAGGCACATGGTATGGCTGATCATCTTTACGACTTGGATCTTTCTGAAGCGACACATAAACAAGTTGCGCAGGTAAACATATACTCCCGTAGGCTGAGGGTTAAATTATCAGATTAGGCTACGTTGTATTTAAAGGGACCCCTTGGGATGAGACATTTTCAATGTTGTCACTTTTGAAAATTTAATTTATATGAAGCTATATAGCCTACTGATCTTAACTGAAAATACGAAAAAGTCAAAAAACAATTTTAAAGCACCGAAAAAAGAATGAAATAGTTGTATTTCCAGGTCGTATATTGCCATGTAAACAAAACAAGTCAGCAATATTCAGCACTTTACATCACATATTCCCACGTATCAGACTGTAAGATCAGAGCAATCGCCGCTAATTGGTCTCTTATAGTCAGGACACGGGAGGACACACCTGCAGCACTGATTGTCTACCCAACGCTGGGCCGATGCCATCAGCATGTGGCCCAATGCTGTGAAAACATTCAATCGTCCTTCAGGTATACAAATCGTTTGTTTGGGTTCCTTCTGGTTTCATAGAAATGTTGATTAAAAATAGTTGTAAAAATCTGAAAACTCTGAAAAAAATAAAATCTTGATCTGGGTGATACACTACTTCATTACAAGACTAAAAACGAAAATTGATGTCATCCGAAGGGGCTGCTTTAACTTGTGTATACATGAATGACCTCCGCTTCTATCACATAAACAATGCTATTAGTCCCTTTATCAAACTACACCCTTTTTATTACTATGCGATTTATTTTACCTTTAATTTATAGCTTTAATGTGTAGAAATAAAGATTGCAAAGTTGTGTCTTTAATTCAAGTGTATTACTATAATAACGTTGACACAACATAACTTAATAATCGACCAAAAACGTCATAAGGGCTTCTGCTATTCGGATATGTGGTTGTTCACATATACGCGGACATGAATACGAATACGACATACAAAAAAATAACATAATAATATAACAATAACATGATTTAAGAGGGTGGTTAGCTATTTTAGCAGCCCCCATCAATGTCTAGCAGCCTGCCATAGTCAACGCCTCGGGCTGCTGTTGACTATGAAGGACTGTTACACATTGATGAAGGGCTGTTAAAAATAGCTCAACACCCGAATTAAGCCCTATTGTATTACTATTATCACCACATAAACTCTTATAGTCTAGTCTAGATCAATAACCATCAATTGATATACTACAGTCTAGATAGACTATAATGAGCTGTGTGATTCCAGGTCCATAACCTATAGTTGTGGACATCAATAATTATTCATCGATGGCCGCACAGTTTTTAGTGAGTAATACCTGTGGACAAATAACGCCCCCTCTGTACCCCTATGTTAATCAGCACATACAGGTGATAATCAGTTCGACAGCGGGCGCCAATGAATTTAGTGGCCCAGGAGGGGAGAGTAGAAGGGCTAAACCTATCTGTATTAATAAGGCCAACATTACAAAGCCATAGCTCCAATCTGAGATGTTTATACAGATAAGAGGAGGGCCTGATATGTAGTTTTAGCATACAAGAAAAATCCCTCTAATCTTATTGGGAACGCCCTCTGATGTGGTGAAAATATAACAGTAACATGGTTTTGCGGGCGATATGATTTTTTATTGGCCCGACGCAGATGCCGCAGCCCGAGGGGGAGCCGCGAGATGCTGGCATCTGTAGAAGGCTGATAAAAAAGCTTATCGCACGATAAAAAGCATGTTATAGCTATTATTATCACTCATCCACCGAATCTTGAAAACATATTTATTTTTTGTCAACAATTACAGCATAGGCCTACATGTCTACGGAGAAACTAACCACCTTCCTAAATTTCACAGCTCAGTTTTTTTCAGTCAAGTGTCAACCCACATAACATCAAGTAAACCGGCGGTCATCGCTACCCAAATAGAACAGGCATGCACCTGTGCTTCTGTACACACCAAAAACATGGACATGTCCTCGTGTCAGGAAATCTATTTAGAATTGGGTAATAACCAAATCTCAATCTGAGCATAGAATAATTACCATCGTCAAACACCGTCAGCAAGTGCCACCGGAAATCTATATGTAGTATAGTGATCTACAACAGCGCTAGGCCTATGCTCAACAAACACAACAACTTGAACAAGTCCAGCAGCTTGTATACGTAAGGCTAGTAGCCGACTAGGCAGTCAACAATATGTCTATGCAGTCAACAATACGTACACACAAATAGTCTATCATCCCTACAGTAGGGCTGATAGTCAAATCTTACGCCTGCACAAAGTAGCAATATTCTACTAGTATCGCCCTCTCAAGTGATAATAATATAACAATAACATGATTTTTCCGGTCGATAGGCTGTTTTATTGCCCGACACAGACGTCAGCAGCACGAGATGGAGTAGAGGGATGCTGGCATCTGTAGAGGGCAATAAAGCAGCCTATCACACGAAAAATCATATTATTATTATTTTATCACTTTTCCAACATGCCAACGAATATCTAAAACATATTTATTCTTTGTCTACAATTACAACATAGGCCTACATGTCTATGCAGAAACTAACCACTGTGTGCTATCACGGTGCACCTTCCTTCTTGGTATGTGCCGCTGTCATACAGGTGTCCGCCCGCATAGATCACACCTGCACCTGTACCTAATAGGCACAGCAGCTTGCGTACAGTGTAGCCTACACCAGACTAGCAGCCGATTATGCAGGCACTGTGCATACACACAAATAGCCGGTAGCCCTGCGGGTAGGGCTAATAGCTGAATATTACGCCCGCATAAACAGCAATATCCCACTAGTAGCGCCCTCTCAAGTGCTAATAATTGTTTTTACTGTATTCCTATTTGTACATATAATTTTAATGTAGCTTCATAACGACAATTGTACTGCACAGTCTTTTCCGAGATATATACTGCCATACGACATGCCGCGCCGTGCAAAATACAAATTCTGTCATAAGACTTCAAACTGTTGCAAATCAGGATCACACATGCTGTGTTACTGAATACATAATTCGTATCCTTGGGTATGAGAGAGTGTATATGCCACTTTCCGAAGGGTCTATAATATATACATGCGAGGCCAGATCATGTCCACTGAAAACTTACAGAAGATGTTCATCTATTAAACACATTTATTCATTCAATCATTCATTCATCCAAGATGCTAAATTTCTCTTTATTTTACTTCGGCCAAATGTCTTTACTCAACCCAACACCGGTTCAACGCTGATAGATGTAGTGAGAAAACAACCGATTGTAAAAACATCTTTGTCAGGGGGGAGCTTGTCGACTAATACTATTTTATGCACGACAATGTCCCGGATTACTTTTAGAATTTTCAATTCGTTATTAACATATAATAAATCGAGGAAAGATCAGATAGTTTCCAAAAAAATTATCGATAATGTTGGGATCCTTGTTGGGATCGTTGTGAATCTGATTGATGAGGTACACAATCATGTAGTAATAGTAGCTGTTTCACTTAAATTATGACAATTATATTGGGAATAAATATAAACAACAAACTTGTCTTAAGTGACATTGATTATCAGGGATTATCAGTCTTTCAAATAAACTCATCATGCTTATAGACGCTTTTACTTGGGTTTAGAAAAATAATCAACCAGAGTATACAAAATAATTCTTTTTTTTTGACAGTTGACGTTTTTCCACGCGAGACTATCGAGTTCACCAATAGGTTTATCAGCACTCAATCTCGTCACCATCAGCAAACGGAACATGTTGACGGTAAGTAGGAGGGCTCCTCAGATCCAGTCCACGATATGTAGGTAACCGATCAATATGTTTGCTGACTTAACCTTTTAACCGCCGGTCCCGAATATATTCTATTTTTCAGCTTCTTATTACCACATGAGGTACCACATTTTAAACATGTTTGAAATGAAATGCGACATTAGTCAGTAATATTTGAAAAAAGTTGACCTCAATTTTGTCAAATCTGAATAATTTTCAACCACTTGAAGTTGTGGGTCGCGGCAGCGATACACAACTTCAAGTGGGTGAAAATTCCGGTTGAATAATTTGGCGGTCGAAGGGTTAAGGTCAATACTAACCCTTATATCGCTAGGAAAGACAATAGTCGTTTTTAATCTGTTTTATAAGCCGTTTAAATCGCAGTTATTGGGAACGAAATGTGTGTTCAAATATCAAGATTTGCGAATGTTTGATCTCAAATATGAGTAATTTACACCCAGTTGAAGTTGTGAATCGCGGTAGCGAGACACATCTTCAACTGGGTGAAAAGTAAAATTCTTGAATTTAGCGGTTTAGAGACGTTAAGCCCATGTTGTCCTAATGTTGATCCAGCGTTATAAACGCCGGGCCAATATCGAGGCAGCATTGGGTGCATGCCTCGCGTCTGTGTAGATTATTATCGTGGCTGCTGACAAAACTTTCTCGCATTGAGCAGTTTATAATAACTTGATGCAGCTTCCATGCATAAGTATAGTGGTTTTATTTCCTAATAATTGTAATTGGATATAATAAGGATACCCGCATATAAGATGGTAGGTTAAATAAGGAGTCATAATTTATTTATTTTGTCTCTTCCTACACTAATGATCTTTGCTGATGTTTGCTCACAGATGGCTGGATTGTTGCTTACCTACCTTGTGGTGCTTGTGGAGTTCACACCTGATGATGATGCGCCTCAACAAATATGTGATTGCATACAACAAAATTTTACTACGGGGGACATTATAACGACGACATTATAGCATATTTCAAATCTATACATTTTAATACAATAGACGACTAACAATTCCCTCACATACCGAAATAATGTAGGTTTTATGTACGTGTTGCAGCGAATAAATTATAATTACAGCTCGTCTGAAGATCATTTAAAAATACCATTCCATTTGAAAAGTATAGATAATTAGTTCTCTTCAAGCAAAACCAAATGTTTTTTTGGTATTACAATATATTTTTTTATGACAACCAAGAGCAAAATCAAGTTTCATATTTACGCTGTATATAAACTAATAATATAAAATTATATTACACTTACGCCATGTATGCGAGAGAAAACAATAAGATTAAAACAAATATTTTCAATCAAACAAGAAAAGTATGCATAAGTGTCCATTCAAATATTTGTGGAAAAATCTGCTTCGATAAAAACTATGCTAAACGATATTTTTGGATACTTGGTAGTTTATTTTTATTATTAGGTCTATTATGTTTTCACATTTCTCCATTATTTGTTGCCATAGACCAATGAGCCTTCAAGAACACTTTTACGTACTTGAAAGGTGATAAATTGCAGTGAACATTATTTAGATTCAGAACCACACGGTTGTTGTTAAATTATATATTGCAGATCTATATCTGTGGAATTAATAAATTAGGTATACTTTTAGTCGCGAAACAACATTAATTGGAAGCAGTGCAAGAAATTACTTTGTAAAGTTATTATAGTGGTGCATCAAGGTCTCTGGACCTCTAATTGTTGTATATTATCACCCTGTCATGTTAAGCTGGAATTGCATGGAAAATTGCAGCTACACATTTTTAGAAACATTCCACAATTTAAATAGTGTTATTTTGTTTGATACATAGAAAAGAGCACACACATTTATGCAGACCTTGTCATAGGGGCTACCAGACTTTGACTGGTAAGCATAGCGAGCACAACAGAAGAAAGCATAGCTTTTATAGAACTAATACTACTAGCTGTTATTAGGTTATGATTAAGTACCTGACCCAAATACCAGAGATAACTGATGGCCACTATAGACACTATAGGCGAATAGTATTAGACCTGTTGACAAGCTGAAGGGGGGGGGGTTAATATGCCCAAGCTGATTTTTTTCGGATACCTTCTAAATGCCATTAGAAACAACATACTAAAACTCCTCGTGATTCCCACTGGAGCCTTTCCCATTATTCAAGATGGCGTCCAAGATGGCCGCCAAAATGTTGAAACCGCTATATCTCGGCTTGTAATCAACATAACTTGATGATTTAAATGTCTACATGTGCATTTATTGCCATAAGGATTCCATTAAAACAAGTTCTGAGTCACTAAATAGTCACACCTATAATTTATTTGCAATTTAGGGTATATTAATAAGCAAAATAGCAAGATTTTGATATGTATCACATTTTAAATACTATTTCAATCGTTACCATATCAGAAATTGAAAATAAATGATATATGCGACTATTTTGTGACTCAAAGCCTGTAATCATTTTGTAAAAAAGAACATTTTGATATAAGCATCATGAAATTATGTTGATTACAAGCGGAGATACTAGGTTGTCGATTTATGCAAACATCCACTCGAACACCCCGAAAAATTATACCAGAGATATTTTCCAGAGGTTTTGTCACCAATGAGATGTATTTAATGGCAGGAGAAAGTCTTTCAAAATCTGACTACCAGAAAAGTGTCAAATCCAAGATGGCCGCCAATGACTCTATAAGAAGGAAATTGCAATGACTAATTAGTGTATACCTACTGTTTAAGTGTCAATGTCAGTGCAGGCACTGATGTTGGCCGTGGTAGCCTTAAACAACCGACAATATAGTTACCTTCAGCTATTGTCCAGAGTCTCTGGCTGTATGGACATGCCTGGGGTAAATCCCCCAGACATGCCCAGAACCCCTATGTTATCGGGCGAGTGAAGAAAAACGATCTCAACAACCGACCGTGCCCTATCACCCCAAACTCACTTCATAATCTGTACATCATTCATCTCATTAATGGTCTGTACTGTTTTTTTAGCGCATTACAGTGTCACATAAATGACCATTAGTGCCAAAACGTGACGTAAAGCAATAATTTACTGGGAATTATACCATAAAAAAGCAGTGAAATTCAAGGAATACATGTACATTGTGTTTACATCATTCAATTTGTTCAGTTCTACTATCAAGCTAAAAAAACATGTGTTTACGTTTTTCCACCCCCTTCCCCTGACATAAAAAGGAACCGTATATACTATGTTCCTGGTGTACCACCCACTCTTCTCAATTTCTGGGAAGGGTGAAAAACATATATGCAATAAATTAGACGCATTATAGCTCGTATAGGTGTAATTTTGACTGCATAATATAATTATTCTAGGTTTTTAATGATTAAGCATGCTCAAAAAGATCAACTTAACATTGTGAAAATGTAATTTTGAACAAGGAATTACAAGGAATTACAAGGCATTACAGGTATAGGGGAAGGAGGCAATGGAGAGGCGCTAAAATGCGACGAAGAGGCTTTGAAGGGCAATGTAAAGGCGTTGAAGGGCGACATTGAGGCGTTAAAAGGTGCGACTGGGTGTGTTAAAAGGTGGTAGAATGGAAGGCAGAACAGGGCGGCGAGGAAGCGTTAAATGGCAATGAGAAAGCGTTAAAGAGCAATGTGGAAGCGTTAAAGTGCGATGGGTAGGCGTTTAAGGACGGCGAGAAGGCGCAGAAGAGGCGTTAAAAGGCAATGGGGAGGCATAAAGGGGAAAGATGCGTTCAAGTGAGACGGGATGCGTTAAAAGGCAACGAGAAGGCATTATAGGGCAACGAAAAAGCGGCAAAGGGCATCACAGAGGCATTAAAGGGCGATCGAGAAGCATAAAGGGAGACAGGGAGAAGTTAAAGGGCAATGGGGAGGCGGTAAAGAACGGCGAGGCAGTGCTAAAGCGCGACAACGAGTTATTAATAGGCGACAGAAAGGTGTAAAGATGGTAATGCTATTGCCTAAAATGCGATGGAGGGGAAACAAAAGGGGATGAGTAAGTGTTAAAGGGTGACCGAGAGGAGGTAAACGGCGATTGGAATGTGTCGATGGGCGATTGGCTGGAGTTGGAGAGCATCTGATGGCGTTAAAGGGTAACGGAAAAACGATAAAAAACGGTGGGGAGGCGTTAAAGAACACTTTATTCAGTCAAATATAGCTAAATAACCTTATGCCCCTAATTATGAAAAATCAAATAAAATGAATGGGGTTTTAGACCACCGTTGTGCACATACAGGCTAAACTGGGCCAGGAGAACCTCCTGAGGATGGCGAGATGAATGAGATGACACTGCCCTCCAGACACAGGATACGAAATATGTCACTTAACTATATCAAAACTGTGCTACAAGAAATGCAGTTAAACCCTAATCAAAGATATGGATTACACTTGTTTCTATTTTTATTTGTGTAAAATGTTTCTTGGAATTAGACTTTGGATAAAACTACTACCATAAAAGGATTTTCTACAGAAAATTAAATTGACTTAAGGTATTACATTGTGTTATTTTAATTTGTTAAAATCATCTTTTAGCTCATTTGACCATAAAATTGACATTTCGACTTTGAAGATGAGGTTGAATCGATCACTAAAATATTACCAGAAATGGATCTTCCAGTAAGTTAGATTAGGTTACCTCTTTTTACGCGAAAAATAGATATTAAGCTTGCTTTTACTTGACCTCAAAATTGACGTTTTAACAATAAAGACCTTTGATCTTCAATTTTTTTTATACATTTTGACCTTAGAATATACTTTTGATGTCGAAGAAGTCCTTGTATCACCAAAATAATAACATAGGTGGATTATCCAGTAAAATCACCTCAAAACGAGGTATTACATTGCCCTGATGACATCGCAAGGCTCTGACACAGTGACCTCCATTTTTTCATGTAATAGTTATAATACGATCAAAAGTTTACGCCTGCTGAAAATGGCTTAGTTTTCATAGGCACTTGAAATATTCGTCTCAATTTCTTGGCATCCGACTTTTTTGGTAGGCAGCGCGAGTGTCGTTTTTACACAGCTGGATGTGTAAACAAAATGGTGGTCAGTGTGACTGGGCCTCGCGCAGCAAATGAATTAGGCGGCCCAGTCATACCGGGTAGTATTACATATGATGTTTTTTTATATTTGTATTTGTTTATAATATTATTTTCAGGAATTTGGCCTTAAAATTAACCCTTTGACCTAAAGGTCACTTTGAATTACGAACATAATACCATAAAAGGATTTACCAGTCACAATTCCATGAAAATGAGGTATTACACAACTTCTTAACTTTATTTGGTAAAAATCATATTTTTTGATTATTTGACTTTTAGATTGACCCTTTGAAATTGAAGGTGACCTTGAATCATAAAAAAAATATAAGAAATGGATTTTCCAATCAAAATTAGACGAAAAAGAGGTATTACACTTGTTCCTACCTTTATTTGTTGAAAAATCATATTCTACCTTGGCCATGATCTTGGATTTTGCCATACCTCCCTTCCCCCAAACCCCCCTAGCCCCACCATTTTAAGACTTTTGACACTGGCTAAATGTTATTGTATCCAATGAGCTCCTCAACTCTTAAAAACATGGAATAAAAACAAGAATCATTGTTTAACTGTGAAATTTTAGGCAATTTAGGGTGGTTTTACCGATTTTCACGGCCGCTGGCGTCCATCTTGGAGTTTTCATCCATTTTTAGGGGTCAGATTGTGAGTAACTGTCATTCATTATATATCTAGTAGAATAGAAAACCGTTATAAACCTTTTGTCATATTTTTTGGAGGGTGAGGTGGTATATCGCCAACATTTTGGCGGCCATCTTAGGCGCCATCTTGAATATTGGAAAAGGCTCCAGCGGGAATCACGGGGAGTTCTAGTATGTTATTTCTAATGGTATTTGGAAGGTTTCCTAAAAAATTCAGCTTGGGCATATTTTTTTCCCCTTCAAAACCTAATACTATTCGCCTACTAACATAGTAGCACGAGTAGCACTGATCAGTCTGTGCATTTTTTTAAATATTACTTGACATATTGTGTTAGGCTAAATCTCTACTTACTTAGTGGGATGGATGCCATCACCACCCCCTCCCCTATCCTATATATAAAGTCCCTGTGTGGAAGTGTTTATTAATACATACATATTCTCATCACCACCAAATGAAATGAAATGAATCGGGCTTTAGGCCACCTTTGTGCACATATAGGCTAAACTGGGCCAGGAGAACCTCCTGAGGATGGTGAGATGATTGAGATGACACTGTCCTCCAGACACATGATTCGAAATTCGAGCCCTGGCGGTCTGAGGCCGAGCACGCTACCTCTCGGTCACGGAGGCTCCCCACAATACTCGAACCCCGGACTCTGGCGTGAAAGGCAGCGGTGCTAACCACTACCCTAGGGCCCCCGCCCTCATCACCACCAGGGTGATTATAATACAAGCGACCTTTCAATTGATATATATTCTAATGATATTTGGCCGAACGAATATAATGAAGACCTCAGGTCACCTTTGTGCACATACAGGCTAAACTGGGCCAGAATAATCTCATCAGGATGGTGTGATGAATCAAACGACACTTTCCTCTAGATATATGATTCGAAATTAGAGCCTTGGCGGTTCGAGGTCCAGCACGCTACTTCTTGGTCATTGGTTTTTCTCACAATATGAAGCCTTCACGAGTGGGCGGGGAAAACTATTTTTTTGTAAAAACCTGAATATTCCTGCCAGAGCGAGGACCGACTCATGGTGCGCTATGACGCAGCTTCCTCCCGCTAGTATTGACTTGTTCAGGTGGCGATCAGTTGTTGGCAGATGTCCAGAAAACACGGTGGACCAATATTTGACCAGCATTGGGAAAGTGCTTGGTTCAGTTACTCATTATTTCAGGGTCCCTCGGATGACAATACTGGATGTGTTATCCAGACTTACACAAACAGGAGTGAGCTGTTCAGGATGTATAGAGCTTCACGCTGTGTGACGGCCACCTGACATGCTCCACCGCTTCTTATATTATAACAGGGCTTACACAGGCTGTTATCAGGGTATGGGGGGTACCGCCTAGAGCTATTCAAACCACTGCTGTTATTACAACGTGAATTTAGGTTTAGTACCGTACTGTATAGAGTAGCATGATCATGGTTGACTCATAGAAGAAACTTCTAGAATACAAACATCGCTTTTATAACACACACTATATTTATATAATTATATATATATACTGCTGGTGAAAATGATACCATTTTCATCCAGCTGACATCGTGGGTTAGGATTGATATCTGGGACGATGCCAAGCTCTGGATCATCAGCAGAGTCACATGTGGATAGTTTACAATCCGTATCTGGGAAGTCATCATCGACAATGATTTGGAGAAATAATATGTTATTGGAGCAATATCCACCGTCCCACAACGAAAAAACCCAGGCAGTGTCTGATAATGTATGCATCACACCTCGTGAGCCTAATAGATCTCTTGATCTTGTTGACCACAGAACAGATGTAGAAGACGATGTCAATCCTGGTGACAGGAAGATGACCAAAGAGAACATCTTAAAAATCATGTCACCACTGGGCATGTCACTCCGCTTAAGTGGAATGTTTTATGACAGCACCACAACATGTCACCCAACTAAGCTGTATTCACGACTGCTACTAGTTATTCTCTGGCTAGATTTACTCAGAGTAACATCTGCCTTCAGAACAGACAATCAATTTGGTATCTTACTATTTATGAAAATTATCACAGTGAATTGGAAGCTGGTTTGTGTTGTCAGTGCATCTGTGTGTCATCATGCATGCAGGAAAAATTGGCTGCACCAATATTTAGATGAATGGACCAACATCACGGGTGAAAGGGCGACTCCAGCGTGCAAAAAATACCTGCGCAGATCAGCTGTTCTCCATACTGTGATTTCTTGGTTTGTAATTGTGTGTAATCTCATATTCTCGATTTATATATCATATACTGCAGACAGTGATGTTTCATCTCTTGCCCCCTTTTCACCAACATGGCAGCACGCAGGTATCATCCGTGCCATCAACTCAGTGCTCATGTTATTCTGGACTATGGCTTATATATTCCCACTGGCTTTCTACCATTCATCGTGTTCTCTGCTTTCTTGGCTCTACATCAGACTAAGTAATGACTTCTGTGGCTTAGGTAACAGCACGAAAGCTCTAAATTCTGTGGAGACATATCGTCAAAAACACCAAAAAATATGTGGAATTACTAAAAGAGTGAACGACATTTTCCACGTAATGACTGCCTTTCATCTGGTGGGAAGTGTGGTAAATTTATGTGTTTTGATTTATATCTTATTAAGAAACGAAGAAGAAAGCGTCATCATTGCAGGATCATTATTTTGGATTATCTTGATCACCATTTCTCTGATAATAATATCAATGGGAGCCGGCTGGGTCAATGCCACTGTAAGTATATGGGTATATACTAATGCTTAAGTAGATAAATAAAACATCTTTCAAACCTCAATTTATATTAGCTTAAGTTAATAAGTCAAAGCTCTAGTGGAGTTTAGCGCAAAGTAATTTTCATTATCCTGATTATACAAAGGAATATAAAAGGTTTTTTTGACCGTTTACATGTCAACCCTGACATATTGGTCATTTTATTTCTTTATTTTTTTGTACGTTTTTTTATGCGGCGCGAATCGGTTATACGATCGGTTGTCATTATCTCACGATTTTTAACAGTTTGGGTCATTGTATATATGTGCATCAAGGAAAGATATCGGCCGCAGCGGGATTTGAACCCGGTACCCCGGGCTCTGAGTCAACCACGCTACCAATGAGCTATCCTGGTGCCCCAAAAGAAAGTATTTCTATACTCCTTGATTCTGCTGTTAGTAAACTTGTAAGTTGTTAGAGTGTGTAATCGGTACGTTTAGGCTCACATAGATCGATTTCACAGAATTTAAAAGTGATGGGCGCAAATTGTTTCTGGCGTCTTGTGATGATTCGTGTCTGACTGGTTTTAGTAAGGAGCCATTATTGCACAAATCAAATTCTGCCCGTCACGACATGTGAGCACCTGGCTAGCATCACACATTGATATTTCGTTGTGGAATTCTAAACTAGTTCAAGTACAATCACGCAAACACCAAGTTGACCCGACACCGCTTCAATGTGGGTTAGCGTCGCAGGTGTCTGCTATATTTAAATTTTCAGTCACTTTATGCCTGGACTCGGGGGGGGGGGGGGTGCACAACTTCCCCTGCGTTCGTGCAATTTCTCTGTGGTTATTGTAAATAATGGTAGGCCTGTGCTCAGTGCATAATAAGCATATATATATAGGCCCTATGTATTAGCATAGGGCCAATGAATGAAGCTGAGCACACATATATGTTGATGTTACGCAGTTTCAGGCACATGGTATGACTGATAATCTTCACGACTTGTATATATATGTTACTCGGTTTGAAACACATGGTATTAGCTGATAATCTTCACGACTTGTATATACATGATATATGTTACTCGGTTTCAGGCACATGGTATGACTGATAATCTTCACGACTTATATATATGTTACTCGGTTTCAAACACATGGTATTGGCTGATAATCTTCACGACTTGTATATACATGATATATGTTACTCGGTTTCAGGCACATGGTATGGCTGATCATCTTCACGACTTGGATCTTTCTGAAGCGACACAGAAACAAGTTGCGCAGGTAACCTGAGTTGCAGGTAGACATTTATCGACGTCAGCTATCCCAGCAAACAAACACGATCAGCTGACCCAATGTTGGCCCACCGTCTACGACGTTGGCCCAACATTGAACCAACATTTGGTCAACTGATCGTGTTTGCTGGAGGTCACCTGAGTGGCACATACAATACACTTTGCCTGCTGGTGGACGATATAAATAACTACGCTGAAAAAAACCCATAGTTTAACCCTTTAACAGCCGGTGCCGTTTTCTTTACATTTTCATTAGCACATTACATATCTGCTTTTAAACCTGTTGAAGATAAAACGTGACATTTTCAGCAAGATTTGAAATTTGTTGACCTCCATTTTGTCAAAACTGAATAATTTTCACTCACTTGAATTTGTGGATCGCGTCAGCGAGACACAACTTCAAGTGGGTGAAAATTCCAATTGAATAATTTGGCGGTTAAAGGGTTAATATTAATTCGGCTGCATAGGCCCCTACTAGTATTATCTAACTGATCATCCAAATGATCATGATTATTTCTTTTTGTTGATAGATGACGTTTTTCCATGTGAGACTATCAAGTTCACCAATAGGTTTATCAGCACTTAACCTCATCATTATCAGCAAACGGAACTTGCTAACTGTAAGCAGGATATATATTAATTAAATATAATGAATGAATGAATGAATGAATGAATGAATGAATGAATGAATGAATGAATGAATGAATGAATGAATGAATGAATGAATGAATGAATGAATGAATGAATGCATAAATGCATAAATGCATAAATGCATGAATGAATTATTGAATTAATGAATTAATGAATGAAATTCTAACGTGCCTAAATCAAAATTCGCATAGTCTATTTACTTGTCCGTCCTGTAAATCGAGCATGTCGGGACACAGACGATTTAGGAAATGTTGTGCCGAATTATATAGTTAAACTTTATTCGAAATTCAGGTTATCGTTATTTCCAAATGGAGACTATTCGAATGCCTGGGGCCGCAACCGAAAAAGCTCTGTCACCCATCCTAGAACACATGTATCCTTTACTAATACATATTTTTAATACAGATTGATTTCCTTTGCATATTAAAAAAATGAAATAATCAGCTGATTAATTGACATTTAGTTTTACCCTCTCACACAATGTGAATTAATTTGATGTTCTATGTACAGATCGTGTGGACTGCCACTCAGTCTTTTAACACATTATATAGTTAATTAATAGTTCATTTACTCGCAGAGATAGCGACGGTGGCATTGAGGTAGTTTAATCTTCTCACACATTGTGTATGGGGGTAATCTCAAAGGAGAAGTTGAACAACGAGTTGACAATTTGATAATTATACCTAAATAAGTGATGATAGGATTTATAATGATTCATATTTTATTTATTTTCCCTCTTTCCTATATTAATGATCTTTTTGTGCTCACAGATGGCCGGATTGTTGATTACCTACCTTGTGGTGCTTGTGGAGTTCACACCTGATGATGATGTGCCTCAACAAATATGTGATTGCATACAACAAAATTTCACTTACATCATGAGAGAAAATGTAGCGACAGTAGGCCTAATATAGATTTTCCAAATCAAAATATGATCCAAAACAGATTGACTGAAAGGGCTGAAATATTTGATACTCATATTATATGTCAAAAAAGCATTATTATTATTTTTGTTTTACATATCGAAAGTGGTGTCATAAAACATTAGCATTTATGTATTGCAACGAATAGCCTAGAATAAGAGAAACAATGCTATTACAATTGGTAGATATGGTGAACAGGTAAATTCATGAGCTGATGAAGCAGCATTATGATGACATAGACGTTTGATACTGGAAAGAAACGTTTTATTTTTATACAGGCTTTGTACTTTGCCTTTGTTTTAAAATGTGTACACCTGTTCACGTTATCCAATAAGTATGACCAACAGCCCAGCAAACACAAAACATTTGTATAACATTTGTACAATGTTGAACCAACGTCGAATGATGTTAAATGTTATACAAATGTTTTGTGTTTGCTGGGTGAGCATTTGTGCGATTTGTTCCCTTGCTTTCATTGACAGATCAAAAATATAACGGGTCAATACAGTGTTTGCACGATTTTGCGCATAAGCAGGACTCCTAACTAATAGTTCAGTTTTAATCACTGTGTGACGTGGTGTAATGGAAAAGAGTGTGACAAGATTCCCAAGTAAATAGTTCAGCTTTTAGTCACTGTGTGGTGTGTTGCTATTGGGAAATGTGTATAACATTGACTATAGCTTATAGCTGCATCCGGGTACAAATTTCGGCTCAAAGCTTTTGAATCATGTTAACATACTGTGCGATATTTTGTATAAAAATGTTGACTGAACGAGTATAATCCCTAACGTTATAGGAAGTATAAATACTATACCAATAACAAAAGTGGGATGACACATACGTTACTTACTAACGAGGTAAGTGAGTATGTTCACTCATGGAGTAGGCCTACATAATCATTATTTACAAATGGAATTGCCAGCGCGAATTGTAGCTGATTTGTTTAATTTGACACCAAACATTTGCAAATATATATGTTTAACCCTTTGACTTCCAGGCCGGGGTGCATGCCAGGATCCAGATATACTGGTGTAGGAGTTATATTTTTCGTCATTTGAAGCTGGAATTGCTAACGCAATTTCCAGCTTCAAATGACGAAAAATACATAAATGTAGTATATATTTGACGAAAATTTGTGTCATTTTATGGTTACGTTCATTGACGAATGACGACGGAAATTTCCGTCATGTATGGTAGTGAAAAGGTTAACCACTTATTTCATTCCAAATAGCAGTGATTTGATCGGCTTATAAAAACGACTATAGCTGTGCTTTGTGATGAAAGAATTAATGCGATATCTCAGACTATTGACCTTTTTTTTAAATTTTGGTCACTGAAAATAATGTATATACAAATGTATATAGGCCTGCGAAATCGACAGATGTGACAGTCTTCAAAACAGGTTCTGAAACATGGCCAACGTTACATCTGCGATAGCTAAGTCGATAGATAATAACGACAATGATAAAAAACAGCGCGAGATCACAACGTGATAGGGATATTTAGGTGTTTCCAGATATCATGCTAACAACTTTTTTTCACTAGTTGGCATAGAAATCCAAGGGTTTTATGGAAATTAAAGTGTCGTTAGTTGGCATAGAGGGTTGTGTATGCTAGACTAGTAGCCCTAGAGATCAAAGGGTTATAATTATGGATATAAAAGTGTCCCAATGCCATGTGATGAAAAAAATAAAATATAATAAGTGTTATCATTGAAGGTTAACCGGTAAAACTGAGGGGGTAACTTGAAACTAGTTTCAGTATGGGTAACTTGAAACTAGTTTCATATTACCCCCGGGGGTAACCTGAACAGGGGGGTAATCTGAAACTGTTACACCGGGTAGAGCCAGGTACTTGCTAAAAACATATCCCAACACAAGTTTTATTTTGTTTTGTCGCGTGGATCAGAACAGAGCCATTTTCGCAGTCCTTGAGTTGAAAAAGCTGTGATTTGTTTATGCCCGTCAACACAAACAACACGACAGAGCAAACCGTGGCTAACTCTGTAAGTACTGAGCACGATCGTCGTCGCTGTTAGCCATTACAGTGCGGGGATCGACTTTAGTCGTCAGAATTTGACGTCTGTGGTCGTCAGATTCTGACGACTACAATCGACCCCCGCACTGTAAGAGTAAAAATAATTATAATGGCCGTAGACCCATAACATAGGTTTTCAAATGAATCGGAAAGAGCTAACTAAGACATTTATGATGATTTCAAATTGAAAAAAACACTTTGGTTTCCATGGTTTATAGAAAAATAATTTAGCGTTGTAAGGGTTAATCTGTTTTGTTAGGCCACCAAATCACTGTCATTGGGACCGAAATGAGTTTTTAAACATCAAGTTTTGCAAATATTTGTTCATTAATATTATTAGGCAAATATGAGAAATGTTGAATCACATCAAGTGGCAGGTCGTGGTAGCGTGACAGAAGTGAAGTGGTTGAAAATTTATATATAACAGCTTAGCGGCTACAGGGTTAATATTATCAAAGATTCTGTCTAATCTTTGATATTATCATGAATAAGAAAATGACTCAAATATCACACACATAACTGAAGGTCAGTGAAAACACCATTATTCTCTAGTTTTGTCTTCGCACAATGAAGATTGTATCATGAGAAGTACATGATTGTATACATTTGTACACGTACGTAGGCCTGTTTTATTAATATGGTTAGAGTCTACGATATTTTAGAGTCTACGGCTAAGTAATATATAGCTGCACATCCTGAATGGTCTTCTGTTCCAATTGAGCGACGACGCAAAGCCATGTGTTCACATGAATGTAAATAAGCTGCATATCATTTAGAAGCATAATATTGTACTACGTTTCCTGGATTTGTTACACATGATCACGTCGATTACAGGTCATTTTAAGTATATTGGTTATTAGCAGAATATACCCATTTGATATCAACTCCTGTAATAATATCTGGCCAGTATAATTATGTACGTTTTCAAGCAATTTTCAAACTAATCGACTGAATAGCTTGTGGCAAATTCACAACTGATCAAATAATTAAATCTGGGAGATAGCAGTTTTTCATTCCAGCTTCAAACATGTTAAATGACGGAAAAGGAGTAAACACAATCCATGCAGCAGAAGAACGGTTCAGAGGCCGGGAAACAAATCAATCCTTGTTGAATATCCCCAGAAAACACGAGACATTTGCCCAATGTTGGGCTGATGTTGAGTCAGCGTCGTAGACGGTGGCCCAACATCAGCCCAACATTGGGTCAATGTCTCGTGTTTTGCTGGGATCAGAGCCGGTGTTCTCAAAGCAGTTGACATACATCTTAGACAGGTGATTGTTCGAGATAGCCATTTTGACCAATGATGCACCTATGATCTGGGTCAGTTGTTTTGAGTACAGCGACCATGCCTTAAAGGGTTAACCCTTAGCCTGCTGAGAACTATTGTCCTTTTTAATCTGTTTAATTAGGCGACAAAATCGCCGTTATTGGGAATGAAATGTGTGTCTAAACATCAAGATTTGCAAATGCTTGTGCTCACATTAAAAAAAATGAGTAATTTACAACCACTGAGGTTGTGGATCGCGGTAGCGAGACACAACCTCAGTGGTTGAAAATTTAAAAAAATTAACTTTATTTATATTAACATTTGCACGAGAGCGTCTGGACAGAACGATTGCAAAATCTTTTATTTTTTATTGTGTAATATGTTTTGTGATTTTATTTACACAACTGTTTTACTTGTATTACTTCTTGTATTCCTCCTCCTGTTGAGGCTTTGGAAAATAAACACATGAAGCTTTTATGACGTTCTATCACTTTGTAAAATACACTTCACCAACTTCCCCCAAAATGTCGTTCGAGATCAACGAGAATGAATATGACAATGTACTTTAATCACACTGGTATTGTGGTACACAACCAGACCAGAAAACGAAAGATGTTGACCCGATGTTCTTTCGATGCTGGGCCAGCGTCGCAGACAGTGGTCCAACATTGAAATGATATCGGTCCACGTCTGTTGTTACCTGGGAGATCACCCTCACCGTCTGTACTTAACGAATTCTTGTACCATGGTCGTCTGGAGCTTGTATTAACCCTTTCAACGCTGAAATATTTTTATATAAACCAAGAGACCAAAGGGATTTTGACATTTTAAACTAATCGTAAATGTCTTAGCTAGCTCTTACCGCTTCATTTGAATACCTATGTTTATGGGTCTACGGCCATTATACATATTTTAATCTTTCAGTGCGGGGATCGACTTTAGACGTCAGAATCTGACGTCTAAAGTCGATCCCCGCACTGAAAGAATAAAACCACACTTGTATCTAAAGGGTTTGAATGCAGGAGTCGCGGTACCCCAGTTTAATCTCCTGAGGCTATGTAACCTATGGGCCATCGGGCTATACCATCGTTCACTATTATAGACATAGGCCAATGTCACCATGGTTACATACAGTAGACCTTCTATATTTGCATTCGGCTAAAAATGCTCCGATAAATTGGTCGAAAATTACAAATGGACAACTATTTCCCAGCTACATGCTCGGAGAAAATATTATCAAAATTCGGGTTTGCCTGCGAGCTTCATACCATCCTTATATTTTGCAGCATATACTACAGTACTTCAACGTAGAAATAACTGAAAAGAATTGCATGCATAATAATAATGTTTGTGTCGCGTTAAGCTTTGCTATTGGACCTGTATATTTTCTCTTAAATGTTTGACTATCGTCTCATAGGGTTAAAAATGTTATATTTCAAATCTGAAGTGAACGTTAAATCCAAACGACACGTTCATCGGGCTTATAATTGTGTCAAATATTGTCTTCACTTCAATTAACAGTAACTTGTGAGCAGCCACATACAGCGGCATGTGAGGTCAACATTGCGTTCCCTTGGATAAGAAAAGGTGTATCTTTGTAAAGTGGCAGATATGCCACTTTGTAAATTGCCAGATACACCCTCTCATACTCAATGGGACGATTAAACAAATTAAATTTGTTGGTACATTTGATGGACATAACCTTCCTGTTTCATAAACTAAAATAATAATTTTTTATACATATTTATTACTTTATTATATATTTTTTATTCATTTTATTTTACTTATTCAAAATTAAATGTATATGTCGGTATGAATGAGCGTAAACATGCCCCCTGGGCGTAACTTTTTGCATGACTGGTCACAATTCGGTTCTAATTTATTTCATTACTGTTGCATGTAATTGTCGTCCTTTGAGAGGTGACACGTATTTGTGGAAGCTTTATAAATATATAGGCGAATGTTTAGCATTCAGCTTTGTACGGACAACGACTACACTACTGGTAAAAATATTAGGGGCTTTATTCAATAACATTGGGGACTCTGTTAATAACCGAGTCAAAATCTAAGTGCACAGCAATGACTCTTTCCTGCAGAACGAATATTAACGAGAGAAAAAGTCACATGTGTTATATACTGTTCTTGCTATTTGAATGAATTATTAACCAGGATAAACACGTGCGGTGGCATAACTATTCCCGCTCAATTCTCTTCACATGTAGCTTGTAGCCCCGGTAACAGGCGATTCCCTCAGGTAGGCCTTGTTAGCGCTATGTATGACTTGTGGACACTTCGTTTTGAAATAGGGCTTATGTATGCGGTAACCGTTATGAGAATTACTTTGCGAGATGACATTTACAGTTAAAATATTCCAATAGATGACCTTCGTTTGATCTTAAGAGAGGGAGATTTTATGATTAAACAGGAATAATCAAATTCGACCGGATTGTTTAATTTTTTTGAAAATGAGCATCTGGTACATGAAAAGTCTGGATCAATCGAGATATTCCAGTCAAGTGGGTGACACCACAGAAATCTCCGTTTGACGCCCCCTCTGGTGAATAGTATGGCAACACTTTGTTAGATGTTTTAATAATAGTTTACACCTAGCAAACACGAGACACTGACCCCACTGTTGGTTTAATGTTGGGCCAGCGTTGCCGACGATGGACCAAGATGTAAGCAACAGTAGTACAATGACTCATGTAACAGTTTGCCGAGTAAGGGTAGGCCTACATTATTTGACAACCAATATACCAGATAAGACCACAATATTAAACGCATCGATTTTTTTCACGGATGTGCCAAAGATATCAATCTGTTTATTTTTGCTGATAATCTTTCATTCAAATATTAAATGATAACAGGTATTTTAATATCAGTTAATATGGTAGATAACAAGTATATACACTCTTCACTGAAGATAATTAAAAATAAAAATCCATATAAAAGGTGACATACATCCTGAGCGACTCTTAGTAAAGTATCTCACAACTTAGCAGCAGTTTCACCGAAGAATCAAAGTAATGTATTGACATCATAGACAAGTTTAAATGAAAATTAAAAGAAATACGTACTAGAGTATTAATATGATGAGCTAAATAATATACACTTCTGACCCAGCAAATGCAACACATTTGTATAACATTTGTACATTGTTGAACCAACGTCTTAGACGTTGGTTCAACATTGTACAAATGTTATGCAAATGTTTTGAGTTAGCTGGGTAATTAGTAAATTATAGATCTCATTTATTTCAATAATACAGCGCTAGATCGGAGTCTGAGAGCTTGATTCAATATCATGCACACTGTAACACCAAGTGATGCATATAAAGGGAATGATTTAACATGTTTAACCTGATTATTATATATATATTTGCTTTATTACAGTAGTAAGCATGGTGAAGAGTGTGATGTTTTTACTGGTGGTGGCGGTGGCGGTGTCTGTGATGACGTCACTTCCCTTCGCTGAGGCTATACCTGATCCCTGTTTCAGACCGGGATCACTCCTGCCGGCCGGGGTGGGGACCTCACCCTGTGACTGGGACTCCGCCGCCGCCACAGCATTCTGTCCTGAAACGTGCAGGTAATACCCCCCCCCCGTCCTTAATGCTGGTTTAAACCTCACAACGATGAAATATTTTTTATAAAAGCTATGGAGACCAAAGGGTTTTGTAAATAGAAATTATCATAAAATATGTGAAATCATCATGAAATTTATGATGATTTCAAATTGAGTTAAATGTATTAGTTCTTTCTGCTTCATTTGAATACCTATGTTATGGGTCCACGGCAATTATTATTCACGTTATTGGTGTGCGACCATTATAATCTGTTCAGTGCGGGGGCCGTCTTTATAATCCAGAATCTGACGTCCACAGGCGGCAGATTCTGACGTCTAAAGACGGTATAGTATAGCATATTATAGTATATCATAATAACATTGCAATGTTTATTTTTGCAGCTCAAATCCCACTTCTTCTTGCTGTCGGGCAGCTTAACACACAACTTTTATACAGGACTTCAACAAAGGTAAACATTTTAAAATCATATAAATCATGTCTGACTATATTAATCATATACATTTATTATTCATAAGGATATTATTTTTGCGATATTTCCAAACTGATTTTAAAATTGAGTACCTGAGTCGTTTTGCCTCATAGATCAATAATATTCACCTCTGTAAATATTAAGATCTGTCATGACAACCTACCGACTTATTTTAATGGCCTATGTCACATAAAGACCATAACTGTTGCCGACTTTTTTAGTATTTGCATGAACAGAAAAAATATCTAAATAAATAGACAGATTAAGTAGGTCTAACACTCGATATATTTTCAAGTCAGCAGCTACTGGTATTTGTCTTTCCATGGCAAATGTAAACAGCAGTAACTGCTTACTTTTTAAGTAAGCAGTTACTGCTGTTCATACTTGCATATTAAAGTCAACAAGCTTTGCAATGTAGTATCACATGTCTTCTTTTTGTGTTTCTAGAGATGGATGTGAAGTATTTCTGGTATGGGGAATATGTTGCTTATTTGCTGCCGGACAATATTATTATTCAAAGTGATTTGCTGTTTTGATGTTGTGTAACGCCATGTTGATTTGCTGTGTTCATTTATACTCAATAAAATATTATAAACAAAAAACAAATGTTTTATATTTTCCTATTAACTATAACCATACCTTTTCTACATATCCATATAACTTGTTTACTTTCGTGTTTATGGTGCGTTATTTCCTTTCGGTTTCAAAACCCCGAAAGATTCGATTATTTATCATTATTTTGCTGCAGGGTTATGCTACAGTAAAATATTGAAACGATTTAAAGGGAGAAATCTGAGTGAAAGGTTTAATTTTGACCATGAATTAGATCACACTTAAGCCATTTCGATCCAAATCTTCACGATTGTTATACACGATGTCAATTTCTTTATATTTCACATGACGTGATTGTTTTAATTAACTTAACCGCATACGCACCCACCACTCACAAGGGATTCTACCAGATACGAACTATTGAACCAATGTTGGCTTCATGTTAGGCCAGCGTCACAGACGATGGACAAACAATAAACCAATATTGGTTCAATGTTTTTGCTAAAATGGCAGAACTGCATACATGTTATCCGCGAGTGCGGTTGGCGAACCCAAGAAAGGCCATCTACTTTCCATAAAAAATATGCTTCTATAAGAAGTAATTTTATAAACCTGGAATATAACTGGATAGGGAAGTATCAGAGTTAAATTGTAAATATAAGTCTTTTGAAGAACACACCGAGATGATCACATTGAGAAACATCGAGTTTAATTCGATATTCAAGTTATAACTATAAAATATTATTAACTATAAAATATTATTAGGCTTACGCACGTGTGAAGTCTTGTATGCATGTTCACATGCATACAAATGAAAATAATACAATTTTATAGTAGAGTTTGTGTTATACAAATTAAGAAACAACAACGTTGACACACATTGGGTCTATTGCAAATCGAGAACATACATGTACGATGCAAAAAAAACAAAAATGCCTAGCCATATATTACAGTACATCTTAATAAAATTGGAAACCATAAAAATAGATGCCATATAATTATGTTTTATAAAACACAAACAAATTATAGTCAATCACATAAAAAAACTATTTCAAAATTCTAAATTGAGCGTGACTCCCAGTTTTGAAGTGGTCAGAAAGCTTATCAAATATCGAATACCTTTAATGCAGTTGTTTAATCTATTGAAGAATTTAGCAAGCAAAATTGAAACACCTGTACATACTGCTTTAGATTGTCAAATAATCCAACACGTTTTTTTTTCTATCCAAGTCACAAGTACGGAAATCAATAGACGGCCTCAACCCTAAGAAAGACACTGGACTGGATGATATTTGGGCAAAAATTTTGAAAAATTCATCTCCGGCTCTTTCAGAGAGTTTATGTTTTCTATTTTTTTCTTCAACAAGTGGACAAATACCCAACGATTGGAAAAAAATCAAAAATATCCGCCATGATAGAAAAAACTCAAAACTAGACGGGTAGTTATCACCCCCATTTCATGACTTCTAGTCCAGTTGTCAAATGGCATTTTTTTACTCAAGCGTGTTTCGCGGTATGGACGATGTTTTATGATTGATTCTGGTTCTAAGGGATGTCCTGAGCAGGAATCAGCCGGGTGCCACTTTCGCACCCTTGGGCGGAATTTTTTAAGGGCAAAAACAAAATGACCGCCAAATATTTCAAGGTCAAATATGATTTTTCAACAAATGAAGCCAGGAACAAGTGTAATACCTCATTTTCATGTGATTTTGACTGGGCAATCCATTTCTTGTATTATTTTGATGACTCAAGGTCATCTTCAAGGTCAAAAAGACAATTTCAAGGTCAAAGAAGCAAAAATACAATTTTTAACAAATAAAGATAGGAACATGTGTAATACCTCTTTTACATGGGATTTTATCTGAAAATGAATGTATGGTATTATTTTGTTGATCCAAGGTTAGCTTCAAGGTCGAAAGTCCTTTCCAAGGTCAAAAACAAAATGGTTGCCAGATATTTCAAGGTCAAATATGATTTTTCAACAAATGAAGCTAGGAACAAATGTAATACCTCATTTCATGTGATTTTCACCGGGCAATTCATTTCTTGTATTATTTGCATGATTCAAGGTCATCTTCAAGGTCAAAAGGTCAAATATCATGGTCAATCAAGCAAAATTACCGTTTTTAACAAATAAAGCTAGGAACATGTGTAATACCTCATGCAATTTTGACTGGGCATTCCATATCTGATATTATTTTGATTATTCAAAGTCATCTTCAAGGTCAAAGGGGTCAATTTCAAGGTGAAGTAAGAGAAAATATCATTTTTAACAAATAAAGCTAGGAATGTGTGTAATACCTCTTTTTATGGGATTTTGATTGACAAATCCAATTATAGTATTATATGAGTGATTAAAGGTTATCTTCAAGGTCAATTTCAATTCAAGGTCATCAAAATTCAATTAACAAACATAAATAGCAAAAAGTGTTGTACGTCTTTTTAGTGTAATATTGACAAATAATCCATTTCTGCTACTATTTTTATAATTAAAGGTCATTTTCAAGGTCAGTGTGTCAATTTCAAGGTCAGGTAAGCGAAAATATGATTTTCAACAAATAAAGCTAGGACAATATCTTTCTGGTATGATTTTGGTTATTTGAGGTGATCCTCTAGGTCAAATGTAAATATCAAGGTCAAATATTATTTTAACGTAGTATTCTACATATTGGAGCACACATAATAAATTGTCTTGGTGTATCTTTAACCGGATAATCTAATTCTAGTAGGGTTTTAATGAATAAACATCATCAGAGTGAAATGATCAGACAACTAGAAGGCATCAAAGGGTCACGGAGAGGCGTCAAATAGCGACGAAAAAGCATAAAAGATCAATGGAGAGGCGGTAAAAGGTGACGAAGAGGCGGTAAAAGACAATGGGGAGGTATTAAAGGATGTCGACGAGTTGCTAAAAGGCGCCCCAGAGGCGCTAAAGAGCGAGTAAGAAGGGTTAAAAGAAAATGAGTAGTCATTAAAGAGCAATGAGGAGGCATTGAAGGGCAATGAGGAGGCGGTGAATGGCAACGAGGATGCGTTAAGGGGCAAAAATGGGGCATTAAAGAGCGACAAGATGCATTAAAAGGTGGCGGGGTGGCATGAAAGGGCTATGGAACAGTGACAAGGAAGTACGTTCACGGGTGATGGGGCGGTGCTAATGGTTGATGGATAGGTGTCTAAGTGCAATGAGAAGGCATTAAAAAAGACAGAGAATCGTTAAAGAACAATGGAGAAGCGTTAAATGGTGACGGAGAGACGTCAAAGAGCGATGGAAAGGCGTTAAAGGCCGAAAAAGTGTTAAAAGTGATGTAAATGCATTAAACTTTGACGGAGAGGCGCTAATAGGCGCTGCAGAAGCGTTAAATGGCGATGCGAATGTGGTAAAGGGCGATGGTAAGGCATTAAATGGGGATGGCAAAGTTTTAAATGGCGATGGGAAGGCGGTAATGGGTGATGAGGAGTCGTTCAAGGGCGACCATGAAACGTTAAACGACTATGGAAAAGCGCTGAAGGGCAATGGGGAGGAGTTGAAGTGTGCTGGATAAGCGTGTGAGGGTGAGTAGAAAGTGTTAAAACAACGGAGCATTGCTGAAGGGCGACAGAGAAGCGTTAAATGGTGACTGAGACGTCAAAGGGCATTGGAAAAGTAATAAAGGTTAATGGAGATGCATTAAAGGGTGATGGAGAGACGCTAACAGGCGCTGCAGATGAGTTAAATGGCGATGGGAAGGCGTTAATGGGCAATGAAGAGGCGTTGAAGGACAACGAAGAGGCGCTAAGGGTGACGGGATGTGTTGGTGGGTGTCATGAAAGGGTTGTTGAATTGCGTTAGAGGGTGACGAGGAAGCATTAAATAACAGGTGATGCGGTGGTGCTAAAGGGTGATGGATATGTGTTTTAGGGCGATGAGAAGGCGTTAAAAATGACGGAGAATCGCTAAAGGGCAACTGAGAAAAATTAAATTATGACGGAGAGATGTCAAAGAGTGACAGAAAGGTGTTGAAGGGCCAAGAAAAAGTGTTAAAGGTTGATGGGGATGCACTAAAAGGTTGATGGAGAGGCGTTGAAAAGATGCTGGAGATGCGTTAAATGGTGATGCTAAAGGGCTAAAGGGCGATGAAGAGGCGGTAAATGGTGATGGAGAGGCAATAAATAGTGATGGGAAGCCAGTAAAGGGCGATGAGGAGGCGTTAAATTTCACCGAAGAAGCGTTAAAGGGTGACGGAAAGGCGGTAAAGGACAAAGAAAAAATATAAAGGTAGACCCAAAAGCATTGAAGGGCAATGAGAGACGATAAATGGCGATGGGGAGGCGTCGAAGGACCAAGGGGAGGCGTTAACGATTGATGGTAAAGCTTTAAAATGTGACGGAGAGTTAAATTAAAGAGCAATGGAGAAGCGTTCAGTGTGAAGAAGAGGCACTAAAGGGCGACAGAAAGGCCTTCAATTGCAATAAAGAGGCGTTAAACTAAAAGGACGTTCAGGGCAAAGAAGAGGCGTTAAAGGGCAAAAGAAAGGCCTTCAATTGCAAAGAAGAGGCATTAAACTGAAAGCTATGAAGACGCATTATTGTCTCCCTTTAGTGCCTCTCCATAGCTCCATAATGCCTCTCTCTCACATTATAAGGCCCTCGGTGGCTCTGTAACGCCTCTTGTGGCCCATTAACGCTTCCTCATTTCTCTATAATATGCCTTGCCCTTTAATGCCTTTTCATTGTCCTTTATCGCCTTCTCATTGCCCTTTAATACCTCCTCATCGACCGTTAGAACTTTTCCATCACTCTTTAACACATCTCTGTTAATTGCCATTCAATGCCTTCGAGCCGATGTCTTCACCTTGAGCTTGTTTGATCATTTAAACCCAACAGAATTAGATTATCCAGTCAAAATAAAACCCAACATAAGGTATTATACGTGCCCCAATTTCTAGCTTATACGCTAAAACATATATTTGACCTTGAGGATGACTTTAAATCACCAAAGTAATAGGAAAAAGATATTTTTCGCTCAAAATCCCACGAAAAAAAAGTTTTTTACACATGTTCTAGCTGTATTTGTTAAAAATCATATTCTTCTTTACTTGACCGTGAAATTGACATTTTGACCTTAAAGATGACCTTTTATCATCAAAATAGTATCAAGAATAGATTATTCAGTCAAAAAATACGTCAAAAAGACGTATTACACTTCTTCCTATTTTGTTTCGAAAAGATCATATTTTTACATTTTGACCTTGGAAATGACCTTTCGACCTTGAAAATGACCTTGGATCAACAAAATAATACCATAAATGGATTTTTCAGACAAAATCACATGAAAAAGAGGTATTACACATGTTCCTAGCTTGATTTGTTAAAAATGGTAATTTTGCTTATTTGACCTTGAAATTGACTTTTTGACCTTGAAAATGACCTTGAGTCATGAAAATAATACAAGAAATGGATTGCCAGGTCAAAATCACACGAAAATGAGGTATTACACTTGTTCCTGGCTTCATTTGTTGAACAATCATAGTTGACCTTGAGATATCTGGCGACCATTTTGTTTTTGACCTTGGCAAAGCCCTTTCGGCCTTGAAGATGACATTGGATCACCAAAATAATACCATAAATGTATTTTTCAGACAAAATCCAACGAAAAAGAGGTATTACACATGTTCCTAGCTTTATTTGTTAAAAAGGGTATTTTTGCTTATTTGACCTTGAAATTGACGTTTTGACCCTGAAAATGACCTTATATCATAAAAATAATACAAGAAATGGATTGCCCAGTCAAAATCACATGAAAGTGAGGTATTACACTTGTTCCTGGCTTCATTTGTTGAAAAAAACATATTTGACCTTGACATATCTGGCGGCCATTTTGTTTTTGCCCTTAAAAAATTCCGCCCAAGGGTGCCAAAGTGGCACCCGGCTGATTTCTGCTCGGGATACCCCATAGTATCAGAATCAATCATAAAAAATCGTCCATACCGCGAAACACGCTTTAGTCAAAATCCACTGGACTATTCCTCTGATTTCTAAACTTTATGCGCGCATTGTATATTATCAGATTTATAACTACCCAACCGACACAGAACAGTGGAAGCAAGAGCAATCTGGGTACCGGTAGTATCAGTCAACACAAACAAGCCTTCATAAAATAATGGAATGTTTCTATTCCAACAATCAGGACGGTAAAATAATTGTAGGCATGCTAGCTTTAGACCTAAGAAAAGGATTTGATACTGTAAATCAGAAAAAAATTCTTGAAAAATTACAACTTTATGAAATTTCTGGTATATCTTTGAAATGGTTCTCTTCATACCCCGAAAACAGAACCCAGATGGCTTGCATCAACGGCTCATGACGTAACTGGTGTCCCACGGGGTATCATTCTTGGTCCACCTATGTTCATTATATACATGAATGATCTACAAAATTGTCTAAAGCATTGTACCACTAATATGAATCCAGATGATACATCTCTCCAGGGTGAACGAGTGGCCATGTGCTAATAGCTCATAGCTCTTCATGTTGGAGAGACATCATGCATGCTTGTCACCACAGCTGAGCGCAGATGTCATATCAAAAACTTAAAAAGCGAACAGATCTCTAGAAGCTCTGAAAACGAATAGTAAAATTGCAAAGAATTCAAAATCGCGGCATGCGCATAATTTTAAACTGACACCCAGGACACACATATCTGACATGCTCTCTGAACTAAAATGGCTAAGTGTAAAACAACGAATATATTTTTTACAGGGGTCAATGTTTTCAAAATTTAAAATTCAGCAACTCCAAATTACAATCATGTCTGACTGGCTTACTTGCCCAACTCACCAACCGCTACCCAACGCACCCTAGTCGATCATCCACCTCTGGAGATTTCTATGTGAGTAAGGAACACCCGCTATCCTTTATATCATTGATACTCTGAACAATCCGTGAGCTGACAAACATCAAGTCTGTTAACCCTTTAAGCCCTCACGATACATTAAAACATCATTTTGCATCCCTAAAAACAGACTTAATTTTCCTACAACTAGGGGTTTTTGAATAACAATTTCCATAAAACTGGCTTACTAATACATGGTAATTTTCTTGAATTTTTTACCCACTTCAAATCATTTTCATCCACTACAAGTCGAGAATTGCGACAGCAATTCGCGGCTTGTAGTGGATGAAGATGACGATGGTAAATTCAGGCCTGAAAGGGTTAAGAGAGCTAGCGCATCGCCAACATCACTGACATTTTTTAAATATTTTTGTTGCTGGCATTTGGATTTATTTCGCCTGACCGCCTGACTCCGTCAACTATCTGTCTACCTTTATGTTTAATTATATGTTTTTAAAGTAGTTTTTTGTTAGATTGCATGTATGATAAACAGCGATGTATGTGATTTGTAATAGCTGACTGCTTGATGCAATAAAAATATTGTATATTGTTTAAATAAAATTATTGTCTATTGTCTATAGTGTGTTATTGGATTGTTTGGGTTATCTGACTTACTTCACGGTCTACATTCTACCACATATATGTGAAAATTGCGGCAGAAGGGAGTACGATCTCGGAACTATGTTATACTTTTTTTGAAATTCAAAATATAACGATAAACTGCACAAAATGGCGTTGCTCTCAATTTATCAATTTATTCTCAAGAGGCGTTATTTAACCGTGACAGCGACATCATATGGCATGGCTTGGTTGTGTGAATACCCCCCCCCCCCTAGTGATCTTTAACTGATCTCATGTAGCAAGTCAGTGGTTATCAAAGAAAAAAGGGTGAAGCCTACATAATTACACAAATTAATAGGAAGTATAGAACGATAGATACAAAAGGCAGGTGAAATGACTGTGGTCTTACCTCCTGTACCAAATTAGTCGTTGCCATGCCAACCACTACCACATGACAGCACAAAATTCTCCGGTACCAAATTAGTGTTTGATATGGAACTGGCTGGTTGCTATGACAACCAATCTGACATGATCGCACACAATTACAAAAAGGGGGTGTAGAGTGGTATCGAATTTTGCGTCAGTAGAGTAGTTTAAATAATCATCAAAAAGACGATACTCCCGGAAACTTAAAAAACAAAATAATAATTCTGCAAACAAAATAATTTGCTCGAACACATGCATTTCATTATATCATCATCCCACTAATATCCATATTAGCAGAAATACATTTTCCCGTAAAAACAAATACATGACAATCGAGTGGCTGCTATGGCAACCAAAATCACCAAATGTCCGAAAATGAAACATCACTGTCAACAAATTTATTAATGTTTTCCTGTAGGACGAGAATTCGATCATCAGCATCTCACACTCCAGTCATTATCACTCAATACTTAGGCCTATCTGTAATCGGTCGATGTTTCGCAAACATCATAAAGGTCGAATAAAAGAGGTTTTTATATACGCATTAAAACTCAGATCGCTTCATTATTTAGGAATTATATTATTAACTTAGTCTACTTTTGATCTGCATAAAGAAATATTGGCGAAAGAAATGTTGATTTTGTTAAAAAAATGGTCCTAGCTTAAAACCTTAAGCTCCGACATTATAATTTATAGTCACGTCACATAAGCGCGGTTAAGCCTGATAATGATGCCAATAACTATAAGGCCCAACGTTCTTGATGTTGGCCCAACATTGTACAAATGTTATACAAATATTTAGTGTTTACTGCATGGGATGAGTACGGATAATGTTATAATGATGACATGATGAACGGCACATGGTACATTACCAAATTAAAATGTTTTTTTTTCTAGGAAATCAGCTAAAGCATAATATGGGTAAAGACAGAATTCCTGGTTGACGATTACAGCCGTTTAAGCGCTGAGTCCGACTTATTAGAATTATTTGTTTTCATTAACTTTTACTTAGAATGAAATGTGTGTTCAAACAATAAAATTTGTAAATGTCCAGTCTTAATATTCCACTTGGTATCCCAAATAGTGTCAGACATCATTATCATGTGCTAATTAACTTAGATTTAAGATACTATACTGCGGGGGGGGGGGGGGGGGTTGGGCGATTTCACAAAATAAGACATTTTCATCCACATTGAGATGAGAATTGTGGCAGGTGAAATGAGATGAGATACAGTATATGAGTGTTGGAAAGTCGTGATGTATTAACCCTCTGAACGCTATAGCCGTTTGTAGCCATTTTATTTTACTTAAAAATTGAAAAAGAAAAGAGGATTAAATGTGCTTGATTAGTACATGTCCTGATGCAAAATGTACAAATGTGGATAATTTCCACCCGCTTGATGTTGTGTGTCGCGGTAGCGACACACAACTTCAAGCGGGTGAAAATTTAGATATTATATAACTAAGCTGGTAAAGGGTTAATATCCCCCTCACTACTATAATGGGAGTTTTGTAAGTATTAATTTTTAATTGCAATTAAAACCTTCTTCACTTGATTTGATGACAGTTTTTACAAAGCTGTCATTTTAACTACCTCCCCACCATGCCAGGCAAAACATTGAAAATGTAAGAAATCTGGAAGTATGAGAGGTTCGAATGAAATCATTAGAAATTACAGTTTAAAATTGTGTTTGTGTGTTAATTTTAAATCAGCTGAATGTACACGCTTTACACGTTTATCATAGAGTGTCCGAAAATGTAATGCAATTTTCTCAACATCTTCAAACATAGTTGTCAATGTTGTTTAAAAGGATGTAGCATATATATAAAATATCTTAATGTTCAACGAACATGATGAAGATTATGCCAATATGATGGCGGGCCACAGTGATGGTTTTTTTTTTTGTTTTTTCACATTGATGAATGGATTCACATGCTTCACTACGTTAAATATTATAATTCAATCAACACAATCATCCAAAAGCCACAATTTTATTTTTGCTCCTCGATAGGGCCATAATATGTGAACATGTTCATAGACAAAAATTGCGGTAATCTTTGAAATTTTAAAGTGTACCGAAAACCCAGTTCATCACTTATTCCTGTATTTCTTAGTTTGGACGCGTATGTCTGAAATTATGTTCAAAGACGTTGAACACATGTTGATTTATTGTTGGGCTAGAATCTAGTGGTGCGGCACATTATTTATTTTTTGTTCATAATTCAGATGTTTGCACTGAACAGATTGACATTATCATAATTCTGTCATCAACAATGAAATACTTTTGTCAGCAATCAAGTTTGTTTCCGGAGACCTAATCAGTTAAATAATATCATGATTATATTGTAGTTTTACAAAGTGTTTTTTCAGTGATGTTTATTTGAGGTTCAGTCATATTCTTCCCAAAATGACCAAAGCACCACATTGGCGTCTTTAATATGATGACCTCGTCATTTTATCCGGCGAATATCTTGATTATTGATTTTATTGGACTCTTCAGTCAATTAAATATGCAATTAGGTTTTCTATCAGATACTAATGTCGATGTGACACCTTTGCTTATTTGATTCTCTATCCTGATAAACTCATTCTATGAACGGGACTGGAGAATCTATAAAAGGGAGTGTGTTGTTACTTTAGAAATCCTCCCTTTGCAACAGGTGAACCATAGACTACAAACAAGTAAGTATAGGCCTAAAAATGACTGGCCTTTAAGCTGTCATCTACTTGAATCACTTTTCTTTAAAATAGTATAGGTTGAAGGTTTATTTATTTTCTGTCACAGAGCAAGTTAAGTACAAGCAATGATTAAATCAAATTAACGTTTTAGTTATCAATGGACCAATATGTAGTGTACGAAATCTTTAAGTAAATATTTCAAAGATATAATAAAATTTTGCGAAAAATAGCTGAATTGAAATGATCCTATTCTATATTTGAGCAAATATGCCTAACTGTGACAACTAAGTGTATGTATCTGATGCGCATATTTGACAGTATATATACCATCTGATTCTACTATGACCATGACGCACAGACAAGATATTTGAAGATATGTCCGGTGAACACCAGACATGGATCCGACATGGATCCGGTGTTGGATTAATGCTGGACCAGCGTTAGATCCATATCGATCCTGTTTACTGGGACCTCGCTGCCGCCACCCACATATTGAATTCATGAAAAATGCATTAAAAATATATATTATCTGAAGCCAAACTAGATATATACACAGCTGTGTTTCTGTCGCAGCTCGTATTTTACCTACAAGTACAGGTTGAATTAATCCGATGAGAGTCAAATAAACTTTGTCTCCTATCTCATATATAGCTCGTCCCATTGTGCAAGTGCAAATTTGCATATTAGCAAATAATTTTAAGCAAACATTGTAAACTTGTGATATCACATCATAGAAAACACACACAAACAATTATAAAGAGCAAACTATCTGTTATTAGCACGTTTTCTTGTAACTTTTCAATAACACAAAAGTAAATTCAAATACGATGTTTCACACCATCACTGCCACTGTGGTAAATTACGTTTCAGCATCTCAAAGATTTCCAAGATGGCCGCTGCCGGTATGTACTCGCTGCTGTTTCTGGTGACGCTGGTGACGCTGGCGTGTCAAGTCACTGCTGACAATTGTAACTGGTGCTGGAACCTCTCTGTCAACTCCCCTCACTGTGGGTGTGGTAGTCTAGTCATACAGTTTCTGTGTCCAGGACGATGTGAGTGAGTATCACTGGACATAGCCTACTCTAGCCATCTGGATATGGTAATATACGCACTATAGCAATCCGGAGGTTTAAATCTTTGCTCTATAATCACTGTAATCCGAAGGTTTAAATTTTCGCTCTGTATAAACGTGTGCAAATCATATTCAATTTAGCGATAGCTGTTTTGATACGCAACATTAAAAAAATAGTATGTCTTGCACAAATTGTGTCGTATTTACACGTTTATGAAGGTGTTACTGTTTTCGTGTAAAATGGCTACCGAGGAATGTCGTATGGGTGATTCCCCTATGACACATATACAGAGATAAAAACTCGTTGTCATACAAAATCATTCCCAATGACCGTCATGCCTTTAATGACACCAGGATGCATATTGGAAGAAGGGTTGTCACCGCTCAAATAAACAGGGTGGTGGCAATGTGTTATCAAAAACATTAAATTAAAACTTTATTTAAACAATAATGTTTGAGATGTTTTGAATTACTTTAATTGTATGGAGACGTATTTGTGTTTATCTGAGAGAGCGCTAATATTCTATAATATCAATTTCGTCACAAGGTGTGTCATTAATTATTTGCTCTGCCGTGCAAAGCCGAAAGGCAGTATTTGCTCACCTTCGGTTTTGAGAGCAGTGCTCATGATCAAAGTCGCGGGATAAACGCGGGATAAAAATTAGGGCTACCAACACACTTAAGTGTCGCCTTATCCCTCAACCCCTGTGTCAACCTACCCATATGACAAGGTTCTTATTCCTATTTAAATTATTTCGCATTTTTACAGGGGGGCGTCGGCGCCTGCATGCTGCACTGGCTCTGTCTGGTAAGTTTATGTAAGGTTGGTCATCCATAGTAGTTGATCTGCCGATGACAAACAACATAGCTGCAAAAATATGTACATACATCATTAATACAAAAATAAGGTTTACATAGATATTTTAGTTGAAATATTTATATATTTTTGTAATGTTAATATTTTATGGTTACAATGTATTATTATTAATTTACTAGAATCATAGTATGTGGACAAAATGCGAGATATTCATAAAATTGCTCAAGAATTGTTTAAAATATTTGAATTGATATCATAAACAGCAGTATTCTACCCTATATCTATCTAAATTTACTTTAATCCCTTTTTTTATAATTTAATTGACACTCTAATTATCATCATTACCATTCTATCATGTTTATGTTGCTTTTCTAATTATCTTGCTTTAATTGACAGATTGTGTAACAGAGATTATGAATGAAAGATAAACTACTGGATTGACGACCGGCGACCGGACAGCATACCTCAACACAGCAGATTATATATAACATGGCGTATTGTGATATTATCATATGAATAAATGAACAATAAGTTTATATTTTTTCGTTATGCTATGTATATATATATTGAGAAACAAAGCGAATTTATACGTGGTCTGTCATTGATTGATTATTTATTGTTTGATCAGTAGGTAGGTTGGTTGGTTGTCTGGTTCGTTGGCTGGTTTTTGATAGGTTGGTTGGTTGGTTGGTTGTTTGGTTGGTTTTCTGGTTGTTTGTTTGTTTGATTGTTTGTTTGATTGGTTGGTTAACTGAGTGGTTGGCTGGCTCGCCTGCTGGTTGGATAGTTTGTTTGTTCGTTCGTTCGTTCGTTCGTTCGTTCGTTCGTTCGTTCGTTCGCTCGCTCGTTTGATTGTTTGTTCAGTTGGTTGGTTGGTTGGTTGGTTGGTTGGTTGGTTGGTTGGTTGGTTGGTTGGTTGGTTGGTTGGGTGGTTGGTTGGTTGGTTGGTTGGTTGGTTGGTTGGTTGGTTGGTTGGTTGGTTGGTTGGTTGGTTGGTTGGCTGGCTGGCTGGCTGGCTAGTTGGTTGGTTGGTTGGTTGGTTGGTTGGCTGGTTGGTTGGTTGGTTGGTTGGTTGGTTGGTTGGTTGGTTGGTTGGTTGGTTGGTTGGTTGGTTGGTTGGTTGGTTGGTTGGTTGGTTGGTTGGTTAATTGGTTGGTTGGTTGGTTGGTTGGTTGGTTGGTTGGTTGGTTGGTTGGTTGGTTGGTTGGTTGGTTGGTTGGTTGGTTGGTTGGTTGGTTGGTTGGTTGGTTGGTTGGTTGGTTGGTTGGTTGGTTGGTTGGTTGGTTGGTTGGTTGGTTGGTTGGTTGGTTGGTTGGTTGGTTGGTTGTTAGCAACTATGCTCACAGTGTGATTATTGTGTTCTTATTCACGTAATAGAGAGGGCAGCATCGATTTTGCTTATTTTGTAATTAAAAAAAATGTCGACATATTGTAGAGATCACTCTTTAATCCTCTGCACCATGCAATACATCACTTGAACGGATTTAAATCACTTTTGATATTATATATAGCATGTGTAGATTCATAAACTAGAACAGCAACGACATACGTTTGCGTAATCCTACCCGCTTATTCTTGACGGGTTCGGGGGTAACCCCATATAAGTGGTCAAAACACCCATGGGGCTAAATTTCGGGCTGTTGACATCAAAATATATTTTCTAGACATCATAAGGGTTTTAAAAATGTAGGTTTTAAAAGGTAATCCGACCTTTGCTCGAGGACCATTTTCTCCTGCCATACTATAGGACAATGACTACATATCGATTCTGGGGGCGTGGTCATTTGAACCGTCACAGCATGTCTTATTTATATATTAACTTCAGACGACATTAATCACTCCATTTAACGCCTCACTGGGCGTATTCAGGTGTGTTTCTCTATAGTTTCTGGTTGATTTAGATTTTTAATCTGTAGCTGGCAGAGCAGCTTAACGCTATGTACTATTGAAGTCTATGAACATGATGAAAGGCTAACATCAAACTCTGATTTTGTCCCGGCGACCAGCCGTTCAACCAGGCCATCAGATCGTCAGTCGAATCTCCGATAAAAAGCTCAGTCTTAATCATGACATCGCCCATTTTACGGCCTTAGTACAGGAGATCTGTGGAGGAATATGCTTCTGCCAGTGGCTATAACGTGTTACACAGTGCAAAGCTTATTTGTGTTGGGTATTATTTGAATTCATTCACTTATTTTATTTTGTATTTACTTACCTACTTACTTCTTTACGTACTTGCTTTCTTGCTTCCTTACTTACTAACTTACTTAATTATATCACAAATAAAGTAACCTTATGTTATTTCTTAACTTTACATTCTTTGCTGCCGTAAGACTGAATGCTACAGTCAGCCACACGTTACATGAGGTTTCATTTATTTTACCAGGAGGAGCTAGGACCACAGATAGCAATGATGTGATCAGTACCACAGCTGATCGCCCTGTCACCATGAAGACAGACATGATTGAACACCTGTTCTCACTGGACCTGGACTTCGGGATGAGATGTTGGAAATCCCTGACACTGCCTCAGTACTCTGAGCTGATGAAGAAGCTCACCTCAGATCAGATGTCCTGTCGATGTGACCTCCTCCCCTGTGAGGCGTATGGCATGCAAGTACCCCCTGACGTACAGAGGCGAAAGAGTAGTATAGTGAGGGACATCAGGAACCAGCAGATACTGAGTATCCTGGAGACGTCACCCGAGTACACGGTACTCTACAGCCTGGTGGCCGTGATGGGAACTGCTGGTAAACATCCCATAATAACCACAGCTGATCTTTTTTATAGATATAAGCTGTTACTCAATCAATTTGGCCGTGGTAACATAATGGCCAAGTTAATTTATGGTTGTGGAATTGCTAGTAATAAATTCTTACACAATTTATTTGCGACCGATATATGGTTTACATGTATACATTTTATTCTGAGAGTAATTACAAATTTATGTGAGATTAAATGAGGGTAAAACAGCAGAAAGTAATAGTTAGTTTACTGTTTAATTAGTCCGAAAGCGCCCCTTGATGGATACGTACGCCAGTGGTGACCAAGCGTATTTTTGATATTTACAGCATCATATATGAGGTTATGATATTTACAATAATTGAAATTTACACGTATTTTATCAAATGAATAAGTGGAATATATAGTTGATGATAACATAGATGTGGATGATGTATCATATATGTGAATTTACATAATCTGTTTATATATCAGTCTATTCAACTGTAGGCTATAATAATACGCTGGGTACACAATGAAATGGCGAGTGGTAATCGGCTGAATCCGCCGTGTTATAGAATGTTACACTATTAATTGGTCTGGAATTGAATACTAAATTGAAGTACATTGTGATATAGCGTGTAGAGTTAATTTATCGCAAAAATCGTGTATTAATACATTTTAAATCTTGGTATTTGGTATTAGTATTATTTTTCCACTTTGTAAAAATACAGATTTTCTATCAATCAAGACCCTTTATTACCAATCACGTGGCGACGTATTTATCAGTGTTAATCGGTACTTTTTTACATTTTCTTGTTAAGGAAATATACTTGTACTGGTGACTATTTTGAAGTGTGTGGGCACTCTGAACGCCACCAATATATTTATAGCCAGTCTATCTCTCAGTGACCTGCTGGTATCTTGTTTTTCTGTACCACTGAAGGTAAGACAGTCATGCTGATTACTAAACAATAATTGTTCCTATAATTTGATAAATTTGGTGAAATCAATGTTTACTGGTATGGTGATTAGTCTATGTTCGACATGCTGAAATGCTTCATCTTAAAACTATATTTTCAAAACTACACGTAATTAAAGGTGTCTATTATTCTTTGTGTGCCGTCCAGAATACTGACTTAGATCATACATTAATGTTTATCACTTACTTTTATCACTTATCTTTGGTCGTTGTCAGCCTTTTTTATTTTTACAAGAATATTAGAAATATAAATAATGTTGCGACATGGGTATATTTGTTTATTGAAATCGTACAAAAAAACGCAGTACAAATAATACGCAAGGAATCTCGCCTGTCGCAGACAGATCTGATATTTAAAGAATTGAACATCTCAAAAATAAACGACATAATTTATATCGCCTCCAACTATTAAAATGTTACTTTAAATGTGACCCATAACAACTCTCATGTCGGAGAAATATGGAGTTAATGGTACCATAGGATAGCACAGAGCTGGAGCTTTAATATGACACCAAGAACATGAAATTATGTTGGTCCGGAGCTGAATTATGATCATTTTAGTGACGCGAATATTTCAAAAACTGAAAATGGTGAAAATTGGCTTTAAAGTCATGGCAAAAATTTGATTATAAGCTCTTTATATTATAAAAAATAGTTCCGTATGGCCAAACAGGATTTTTAGGCCAAACCTGGAAATTCTGTATATATAGTTTTTTAACGATTGACTTTTATGGCCAGGATGTCTACTTTCATAATATGCCGGGTGGACGTTGGTTGAATTTGAGCCTTTTTTTCAAATAAGTAAAATCCAAGATGGCCGCCAGCGGTCATTTTGAAAAAAAATAACAAAAAATCTGATAATCACAATCTTGCGATATGTCATTTCTGACTAATATTAGGGCGTAGAACCCATTTCTGGCCTTAAAATAGTAATTCTTGGCTTTAAAGCATCAAAAATTGACAAAAAAAACTCACACCCGAAATTTTTAGATGTATTTCATTTTAGGCTTAATTTCAAAATCCATGCTCATACTAAAAGAAATGAACATAAATTACGCATACCTCTTGTAAAACATTATTTTGCCAAATCTTGTGTGCGATATTATTGCTAAAACTGTAAATAGCATGCCACGATCAATAACCGATAAAGTACACACTTTAGTTTTAACGCGTTTTCTACGTATGTCAAATAAAATTTATAGACACTATGCTACAGATATGTGTCTCAAGCTATATCTCAAGCTGTCATATATGCAGTATCAATAATATTTATTTGAACTAGTGAATTCTGCTCTGCTGGGCGAAACGGCAGGATCTGACTCTTTGTACAGTAGGCAGATGCTGCATTTTGACTTTGCACGGCAGAATCAAAGTTTAGTGCAATTATTAAATATATAACATACTTGTATACAGATCGGTGATGATTGTGACACTTCTGAAGTAACAGTAATTATAGTGTATATTTGTCTGTGATCAGATCCAGCAGGATTTGGACGGTTACTGGGATCTGGGGGAGGTGATGTGCCGCTTCATGTTCTCTCTTTACTACATCTCTCTCTGCTGCTCGGCCCTCACTGTCACCGTCATGGGAATGGAAAGGTAGCCACATAACAAACCTTTCACAGCATTTGTATATGAAATGTAACGTAGGCCTATGAAATATTGTTAAAATGGCAATGCTTTTCCAACAAAAAAGGTGTTTCGTTGGTCTGTGGTAAAATAGAGAAGACTACATTGTGGACGTATCTGTTTTGTAATTAGAATTGTCTGTTTTCTTATTAGACGAAACAAATTAACATTTCCCCCTATACTGATAGTGTAGCATAAATTTATATTATCATCAGACAAAGTAAGATTGAAGCGTTTATGAAAACGTATCTCATATACACAATTATAGAAAGGTCGAGTATATTATTTTTTTCAGCAGTTTACTCAACCTCCGTTTCGTGGTTTTATCAGATATGTAGCAGTATGCCATCCACTACGCGCCCATGTTCTAGGAACCCCTGGCAGAGCCAAGAAGCTGGCAGCAGCAGTGTGGCTGTTGTCTCTTGTCATCTGCTCTCCTCTTTTCGTATTTATTGTGAGTATAAGACTAGAGCTGTAACAAATCACACACTCTCTCACAAAAATAGATTTTATGAAACAAGCTCATCATATTTGGACACATACATCATAGATATAACAATCCACATTTGCAGGATTACAAGCCTGAGTTTCAGAGGTGTTACCTCAACACGTTTGAAGACAGGGTGACTGACTTTTTCCTGTTTCTGTGGGTGATCGCTTACGCATTGCCAGCCGTCATTTTGTCATTGGCTTACAGTCGCACCATTTACGTCTTATGGCAAAGTTTGAAAAAATCATCCGCAATGCAAAATGCAGCGTGAGTATAGCACTGAATGATATTATCGCTCGTGTAAAGTTTTCAAATAAAATGTGACATATGTTTAAAAATGGTCATTTTCTTCCACTCATGTGTTCAATTTTTTATATTGGTGTTTTTTTGTAGTGGGAAAAGTGGCAGTTCTGGTCCTGTAAGAGCTGATGTTAAAATGCGTATACAGGTAGGTGCTATTTAAGATCACAAATAGTAATAGTTAAAATGCTGTAACAAAACTTTAGTAATGAAGCTTCTGGATATTCAACATTTATTAGAAATCAAAGTATAGTTCAAATACAAATCTCTTGCCCCAATATCATATTATCTATTTGGTAACATTAACACTATGTTGTTTTTAATATTTGGCGACCGTCTGTGACGCTCAACGAATATGAAAACAAAATAGTGTAGATAGAAAGACAAATTCACTGGATTACACATCACCGTGGGCAGTTACTGGGAATAACTTTTCAATGGCTGGAACGTTTTTGAAATTCTACTAAAGTATGGTTTTCATACTTCTACCAGGTAATTGTGATGTCTGTATTCTTACTGACTGTCTACCTGGTAACATGTGGTCCTCTTGTAACGTTGATAGCTTGTATTCTTACTGATTGTTTACCTGATAACATGAGGGGGGTAGGGGGGTGCTAACGCTGCGAGCCTTGTCTCCATCAGGTGATTGTGATGCTCGTATTCTTACTGATTGTCTACCTGATAACATAGGGTCCTATTCTAACGCTGAGAGCCTTTTTTCTCCATCAGATGATTGTGATGCTTGTATTCTTACTGATTGTTTACCTGATAACATGATGTCATTTTGTAACGCTGCGAGCCTTTGTTTCCATCAGGTGATTGTGATGCTTGTATTCTTACTGATTGTTTACCTGATAACATGATGTCATTCTGTAACGCTGCGAGCCTTTTTTCTCCATCAGGTGATTGTGATGCTTGTATTCTTACTGATTGTCTACCTGATAACATGATGTCATTTTGTAACGCTGCGAGTCTTTGTTTTCATCAGGTGATTGTGATGCTTGTATTCTTACTGATTGTCTACCTGATTACATGGGGTCCTTTCCTGACGCTGCGAGCCTTTCACATCTATGGCTATGAGATCTGGCTGATGATGAAGCATGGCCTGAGTGAACATAACGTACGTCAGTACCGCCAGTACTCACGACTACTCAGCTACCTGGGGTGTGCAGCCAATCCCCTACTCTATGTCATATTCTCCAGGTGAGAAGTCAACCGGAAACCGCGACCCTTGTGCTGCTGAAACCGTGTAACATAATATATAAAAAAAATTATTAAAAATTATGAAAAATAGACGTCTGCTATGTGAAATTATTTGATTACCAAAGCATCTACCACCAACTAGTTGGTGGTAGATGCTTCGGTAATCAAATAATTTCAATTAGCAGACGTCTATTTTTCATGATTAAAATATTTTTTCGTCATTTGGAGCTGGAAATTGCGTTAGCAATTCCAGCTTCGAATGAAAGAAAATATAATTCAGCAGGACAAGGGTTCAACTGTCATTCCCGTTCGCATAAGGTTCCAATTACTATCGATATTTCTTTCAAATTATGAAAATTATTGTTGTGTATCACATTTATCATCCTTCTTTTTACATTTTTGAAATAGCAATCTGGCCGAAGTATTGTAGGCTAATAACTGCGTTTGTCCACTCAATCATGTTTGATTTATATATAATAGGGGACAGAATCAGCTTCACCCCTCCCGTCATTTGATTTTTTACTTGAGGTGAAATTATTAAAAATCAGCAAAAGCGTAGAAAATAAGAATTAATTTGCAATTGAAAATAAACATGTAATTACAATGCCAACATTTAACACATGGCATTATTTTTTTACAACATGCTTTGTTCTACAATGTTTTTTTTAATGTGTTAAATTCTTTCATAACACCAACACCTTCTATAATAATTGTGAAATCCGAAGCAGCGACATTTTCCTATGCGATTTTACAACTATCATGGTAATGGTAAGAAAACAGCCACTATGTTTGCTAATCCAATGTGATTGATGTTAATAAAGGCAATACGATCCCACTGGACACACAACGTTGTTGCGACGTTGAATCAACGTCAATGACGTTGATTCAACGTTGCAACAACGTCGTGTGTCCAGTGGGATCCCAGTGACCGGCAGGCTGGTAAACATTTATCTTATTTTTCTAGGCAAATGAGAGAAGGTTATAAGAGAGCTCTCACATGCGCATACGGCAAGGCGTACCGCCAGAAGGGAAAAACTTCACAAATTACATTATCTTCTAAAGTGAACTCTTCTGTAGCCAGTACCAGGGAGTAAGCTACTCGTCTGATATACAGATCGAATTGGGATTCTGACGTTCATCGACCACGACACTGTTTAGAGCAAGTGTATAATTACAATCATTAACTAAGGAATTGAAAATGACAACCAAGACAATAGAAATGTCTCGATCATTTATCAGAACTCGAATGGTTAATACTGTTATTGTTTATAAATATAGTATATTATTATGGTATGTTATAACTACTCCTTCATAATAGGGAGTAATGGTCTTGTTAGTATGTAGTTAGTTCACTAGTATGCTTACACTAGTGCATCATAATAAACTGATATCATTTTAACATTATTTTGTTATTTTATCTCAAATTTTGAAGTTGGTAGAATGCAGTCTGAACCAACGACGTGGCCTGGGTTCGATACACTCGCGATCGCCAGTGTGGCGATATGTCCGTAATACCACTATGATTCACTCATATTACAGAAACCACCACATAACATATATAGCGTACACACGGGAATCATCTGCTCCGAGTCACAGAGTGACATCAAATAACATCACTAAATTACACATGGAATCCAACATTATCTATAACCAGCAAACACAAAACGTCGACCCGATGTGGATTAATTGCTTGTATGCCGACCACAATTCAACATTGGGTAAAACGTCTTGTGTTTGCCGAGTACATCGTGCTGGTGCCACGTTTAACCAACGTAACGACATCAAAAATACTAGACAGTGATTCATACATACTTCTTGGTTACTGACGTCTATACGCACCTGTTTCCGAATATAAATAGTTTGTGGTTATGACTTTTGGAGGACACTGTATAACTGTTATTAATAAACTGATAAACAGCCACAAACCTTACGAGCGTTGAATTCAAAGGTTTCCAAATGAAATGAATCGGGCTTTAGGCCACCTTTGTGCACATATAGGCTAAACTGGGCCAGGAGAACCTCCTGAGGATGGTGAGATGATTGAGATGACACTGTCCTCCAGACACAGGATTCGGAGGCTCCCCACCTGTGGTTTCCAAGCAGTGTTAGGAAAGTTCTCTGGGAAAGGAAAGAGCACGTGCTGGAATTAGACGGAAGAAGACTACATCGTTTGGTTGGGGAAGACTAACAAAATACAGTCCTTCACACAAAGAAATATATATGAGCAGATTTGAAAATTGACATGGGAGTACTCCACTATCACCGAGGCCTGCCATCATGTTTCAATTGCAGCATAGTCCGTCCCCTTGGATATGAAAGGGTGTATCTGCCACTTCACAAAGTGGCAGATACACCCTTTCATATCCAAGGAGGCATTGTCTACAGCTACATCGTTAAGCATATCCAATCATATCGCATCACTAAGCTGTCATCTTTTAAAAAAAATTATGAGTAGAAGCAGGCAAACAAATCCATTCGCGTATTACATCTTACAACATGTACAACAACAAATCACTTGGGTCAACGATATCCAAATCCGGTCTTATTCTGAGCACTTAACTGGGACATGAATCAAGTCCTCTAGTTTATATACTCATGTAGAATAAAATGGGATATCATACAGCAGTTTTTATGTATGGTTTGTGTGATGATCATGCAAAAACATGTTAAAAGGATGAATCAATATGATGCTAAGTAGGCCCTAACACCTAAATTCCCTTAGTATGAATTACCTTGAAATACTACACGACCATGTTCATGATGTTACATAATATTTGTTGGTGTGGTTATTAAAATAATATTGCCCTCCAAACATAGATCCTCCAAATTGATATGTTAGAGGACTATCTTGAAGTTTAACGTTTATGCATCTTCTCTCATATAAAACGTTTATATTATTATGTATGATAATAACATAATAAGTACACAACTTATTTTAATACGATATGCTTCGAAGTTATTTCAACGTATTTTTTTTTAAAAGGTCATTTGAATTATCCCCAGCGTCCAGAATAATGGTTTGTATGGTGTTAGAGATATTTAATTCTACTTTTATACCACAGCTGGATACTTCAGTTTTTATTATATTTAAAGTGCCTGGCTCAGGCTGAAAGCATAAAAAAATCGGTGATTTTATTTTGTCTTCCTAATATGACCATATGATGTAAACATGTCTATAGACTAGAACTGCAAACGTTTTTTTTATTTTTGTGCTGCGCATTTATAGAGATATAGAGACGAAATTACTGATTTCTTATTTTGGACAACAATGTCAAAAATAAGAAATACGGGAATTTTTTTGTCTCTATATCTAGCCTAACTGGTAAATGCGCAGCACAAAAATTTAAAAACTTCTGCAGCTCTAGTCTATGGACATGTTTACATCATAATCATATGGTCATATTAATAAGCCAAAATAAAATCACCGATTTTTTATGATTTTAGCCAGTCCCTTTCAGTGAACAAAAAATAACAGACCCCTGGAGGAAGGGGCCTAACATTTTCAAGCTCATTGGCAACTTATATTTCTTATTAAACATAGATGTCTCAACAAAAATAAAATAGGTCCTAATAATTACACATGACCCTAAGCTAGGACGGTTTACTCTTATCCACTACCATGACTATACATGTAATTGTTTTTAAATGTAATGTTTACAGTGAGTGAGAGCTTTTGTTTAAATGGTGTGATGTAAGCTGGTCTTTCTCATGCTTACGTCAAGTATGTTGTTATCTGGTTATTGCACGATATCAGGTGAGGTGTTGATGGTACAGAGATACTAATATATACGGCATCGTTGTGTACGGCGAGATGGCTGACCTGGGCCAGTATTCTCGGGCAAGTTACGATATCGTCGCCTCGGAGCTAAAGGATCCTATCTGACACTCGTTAGAGTGGCAGATGGGATCCTTTAGCTCCGAGGCGACGATATATCCATGATATCGTAGGCTTCGGATTGGTCGAGATGGTCATCTAAGCCAATCCGAAGCCTACGATATAATGTAACTTGTACGAGAATACGCCCCCAGCTGATCTCAGCGAAAGTCTCAAAACGTCCCGCAGTGACAACCAACATGTGTGCGATATAATACATGTATCATGACCTATCGTAGCGTTGTCAGTCACTCAAACTAGCTTTGCTTTGCGTTTACTTTTACCCATGCTTAACCCTTTAAGACCCCACGATGCATTAAAGCATCATTTTAAATCTCTGAAAACAGACTGAATTTCCCTACAGCTAAGGGCTTTAGAATGAAAATTTCCAGGAAACTGGTTTACCAATCCGTGGTAATTGTCTTCAATTTTTAAACCACATCCAATCATCTTCATCCACTACAAGTCGAGAATTGCGGTAGCAATTCGCGGCTTGTAGTGGATGAAGATGACAATGGTGAATTCAGGCTTGAAAGGGTTAAAATAATGTCAATATCATTAATAATTTTAAAAATACTTGATCCTCAGTGAATTATGCGTGCACATTGATGTAAGTTGTAAGTGATAATAACAACTCAGATGACAAGATAAGATACAAATAAAACATGATAAAACATGAGTTTCATTAATAATATATTTCAGATGTTAGTTACAAGTTGATTTATATATAAACCTTGTATCAACCATAACAACTATGCAACATGCGACATATCAACATGATCAATAAACTGGTGTCTGACAACCAAATCAATCATCCCCTTGGAAGGTATAAAATAGCAACTACCCAGCAAACACGAGACGTTGAATCAGTGATGAATTAATGTTGGGCCAGCGTCGCGGACGGTGGGCCAACATTGAACTACAATTGGCTCAACGCCTCATGATTCCTGGGGTACGATTGCAGCCTTGTAGCCCCAAGACCAAGATTGTGTGTACACTCTTATCCATAACTTGTTGAACACGTACACTAGTTTTGTTAGTATGAGTAGTGAATATGTGGAAACACTGTCAAGTAACATAATGTATATAATCATGATAATACAAATAACAGGAACTAAACAGAATGAAATGAATAAACAACCATTTATTTTAGAAGATAAGTTTAGAATACTAAAGATTTTAATAATAAAAATAAATGTCAACATAGCCAGTGATGTACATGTATCGTTTTCTTTATAAACTAAACAAAATATATCAAATTAACAAGTTTTATAAAACAATGTAGCTGTGGAGTGTAGCCTATTACACATATGAGCATCTAGTTAGAGAGGAGTCGACCTCCACGATGTTCCGAGTCGGCTGGGACCGTATCTGTGTATTCTGGTACTGGGCCCGTATTCTCGTACAAGTTACGATATATCGTAGGCTTCTGATTGGTCGAGATGGCCATCTCGACCAATCAGAAGCCTACGATATATCGTAACTTGTACGAGAATACGGGCCCAGTTTACGACGTATCATAGGCTTCGGATTGGGCGAGATGGCTGATACCTACGATATGTCGTAACGTGTACGAGATTACGGGCCCATATGCGTGCTTGCAAATCCGGAACACATTGTAGAGGGTGGATTTTCTCGACATATTGAAAGTCATGACCATTAACATGATTAATGATAATATAAAGAAGCGAGGGTAAATATGTTAATGATGTATGATGACATGATTTGTTCAGTGATTCATATTTAGAACTATTATCAGGTGATTGCTACAATTTATTGGTATACAGTTATCAGGTTATATCGATTGCTTATTTTAAATAGAGGCTAAAAAGTCGTATCTGTGAGTTTCTAAATTGAAAAAACACGACCATTCATTAACAAGCTAACAACTGGTAACTATATCTTCTCCTTAATATTTGGTAGCACTTAGCGTTCGAAATTCGGGATATAAAATATTAAACTTTCTTTTTCTAGTATAGTACTTGCACGCAAAACTTTAGATTATGGCATGATGCAATTAGCATAGTGTATGGGTCTATGTGTTACCCTTCTTAAAGAAATAACTAAACATGTAAAATATGAGGGCGGAGTAGATACTATATCATGTATATTCAATAAACTATATGGCATTCAGGCAACGTAAATGGTTAATTATATTAAAAACGTGTTTAGGTTTGTGCGAAATGAGACCTGAAGTCCCACAACAATAGATCGCCAGGCCAAAATTTCTAGCTGCAGTTATTTATTTTGTGCAGGGTTCATGTCGATCTGTGGTGTACATTGTCGGATTATCTGATTATATAGTACATACTGTATAAAATAATACTTTTCGTCGTATATTGTATGCAACAAAAAGTATTTTGAAAGGTTCACTGTATTTTCTACTTATCGAAGATGTTAAAATAATCTTACATTTATGAGCATTATCTAAAGAGATGTCTCTAAAAATATAAAATGTCTCTTTTTTGTTTTCTTTATATATACTATTTTTTAGTTAATAAAGTACTATATGCCCAGTATTGGCGTGCAAATCGTGCTTTTCAGCGCAGCGCAGACCCACATGTACTCACAGTCTCACTGTCAGACACGATGTCTTCTATGTACAGCTTATCAGCTCTGCTCTACAAAGCCAAAAAGCAGTATCTGCTTACTTGTAAAATGAACAGATATTGCCTTTGCATGGCATAGCTCTTACAACATGTATAACATGCATGGATGCCACACATCATTTATCACAGAAACAAGTTACCTAGACACTCGACGTTGCGTACCGTACGTCATGAGGCAGGTGGGTCAATCGTGGAAAACACGCGGTACTGGAATGGGGCACACCATGCCGCAAAAATAACATGGGACTTAGGATTCTGAATAGATGAGTCCGTAGTGGTTCATAATTATAATTACCATGATTGTGAGGCAGTAAAAACAGTTGGAAAGACATACCGAATAATACAAAAGTCGTAGCATTATCAGATTATCAGTGCTATTGTCTTGATTGTTGTACACATAATCTATCATCATGATCATGTGTATTTTATTAGAGACATTAATATGGTGAAGATAAATATACTGAGTGATCTGAAACATTTCCAGTATACTCGAGACGATTACCTCATCTTGACTTAGATACTGATCCACGTCTCGTGTTGTCTGGCTATAATATCCACATGATCCCCATGATCCAGATGACACGGATTTAGAACTAGACGTTGAGGCTATGTTGGTTTATTTTTTGGCTGGCTGCGGACACGGCGGGCCGCTATACATGGTATATTCTTCTCTTTAAAAACGATACGTTGAGCCAACATATGCTTAATGTTCGGGCACCGTCTACGACACTGGTCCAGTATGAACCAAACGTTGGGTCAACGGCTCGTGTTTGCTGGGATGATTACACCAAAAGTGTCACTGCCACAGCTTGATGACTGATTGGCATTTCTACTGATGTCCACCCAGTACTGAGTATGGATGCCGGCTCATGTTCCCAACTTGTGGTCCCACTTTATCTTATTTTCAAGCTTCCTCCCCAAAACTCTGATGAATCAAAGTATTACATGTGTATTCCATTATGAACAACAAACAATTTTCACCTGATTTCCATGTAGCCAATAAAAAGAAATGCGATACGGGGATATGTATAAGTCGAAGCGTGTGCTTGCTGTTGGGAAGTCATTTTCTCTCAGACGTTTGTAAGCTAGTTATCCATTTACCAGTGTTTAATCAGACTTGACATATAAAAGCTTACAAAGGTCAAGCTAATTTTGTTAAAACGATAAAGCGCTTAGTTATCAATTTATGCTATTTTAACAAATATAATGGTAATTTCTCGTTCTTGTTGTATTAGGGCCAAACAGTAAGGCTAAAAACGGTTATACAAGGTCGTGATCATCACGTTATGCTTAAGTGCTTTGTGGAGACACTTGAAGTTATGTCTTGCTGGCGCGATCCACAGCTTCAACTGAGTAAACATTACACAGATTTGACAAAACTGCGCAATGGAGGTCAACCATTTTGACATTTTGCTGATTGATGTCACGTTTTATATTCAACATGTTCAAAAGCTAGAATACAATCGGGACCGGTGGTTAAATGGTTCAGGAATGGCTTACAGTTTCTAAAGCATCATTTTACATCCCTGAGAACACACTTAATTTTCCTACAACCAAGGGTTTTAGAACGAAAATTTCCATGAAACTGGCTTAACAAAACATGGCAATTTTCTTTAATTTTTAACTACATCGAATCATCTTCATCCACTACAAGTCGAGAATTATGGATGAAGATGGCAATGGTAAATTCAGGCTTGAAAGGGTTAACGTGTTTAAAGGAACATAGTTTTACACTAGTGTGTGATCAGGTGTTGTTGTAGTTGTACGACTCATTCAATATACCTGTAGGCTGCAGTATTATCATGATTATCACGCAGTAGTTTTCAGGTTTACTCCTAGTGAACGCGAGACTTTGACACAATGCTGGTTTAACGCTGGTCAATCGTAAACCAGCATTGGGCCACTGGCCTGTGGTTGCTGGGCTGTGGTATGTAACATATAGAGCATTTTATTTGGCATGTTTACATGCCATCATGGTAGAATGTCCGTCTAGTACCAGAGAACAACAGTCCAGAGTATACCCACTTGGAATTATGACACATGCACGAGATTAAATGTAACATTTAATTATAAGCACCATTGGGAGAAAAACATTCATGATGAGTGTAGTAATAGTATGCCCCTAATTCTTATCCCTTAACGTTATATTATTTTTTTTCAGAGATTTAATATTCTGAAAACATAAGACACCCGATACATGTAATGTGTGAAATAATTTAGGCTCTAAATATTTTCATAAAATACTTGTCAAATCGACTCTATTAGCACTGTAATGGATTAGCACAAGCCACATTCAAAATCTTTTTTAAATGAGCTATACTGAATGTAAGTATGACAATGATTAGGTTTCAGGGGTTATGATAGTGGTTTGGTGGGGAAGTCCACAGGTTCATACATATCATCTTTGCTGGAGTCAGAGTCTGATGGTATATCAGGGGTGGGTGGTATAACAGGAGGGGTATCACGTAATGGTGGCTGGTCATATACCACCTCATCACTCCGCTGTACTCCTCTAGTCTCTATATCGTCTCTTACAGTAGGGACTTCTGTATCTTTGTGGCGCGGCTGTGGAGCAGGACTACTGGGATATGACCTGTTACTATGGTTACTAATACTGGCACTACGTGGTGGTCTTGGCGGCGGGGACTCCTCCCCGGCGAACAGGGGGATAGGAGGCATGGGTCTCCTGGTAGGTGAGGCAGGACTCCTCCCAGGAGAGGCGTGACAAGTGTGTGGTGAGTTAGGGGGTGACCTCAGTGATTGCTCTTGTCGACCTGGTCTGTCACCCCGTCTGTTGGCTGGCGGTAGTGGGGGTGGTGGGGTTTCTGGCATGGTCAAGGGACTGCCCGGTGTGTCCAGTCTGTTCTGATCACCATGATGACCAGCACGTGCACCAGGGATCTCAGTGTAGAGCACTTCCTCATAAGGCTGAGTGCTTTCACTTCTTAACTTCTCTTGCTGCCGCCGGCTTTTGATGTACCCAGACTTATCCAGACGTTTCTCCATGGCACGGGGATCATTACTGGGTATATAGACGGGATCGTAGTCATGCCAGGACTGTGCGTCAGCAGCAGGACTAGCTGCTTCACATACAGGTTTACTGTCAGGATCAGACAAATCTGCACATGTTAACTCAGCGGGATCACTGGCACACGGTCTGCTACTGGAGTTCTCTAGATCAGATATGACAACTGCCTGTAGGGTGGCGTCCATACTATCTTCTTGTGTATCTGTCGCGGAATTCCCGTTATAAAATGTGTCTTGAGCAGCAAGTAGAGGTACTGAGGCCTCGTAGACCTCATTGTCCACCATGGTGGTGGGTAGACCTCCAGTGTCTGTCAGACTCACGTTAGATGTGTGACGGTATCCCCTGGTGTGTAGAGGAGGTGTGGGCAGGCTCTGGAGAGAACAATCCATGCCCTCACCTTGATGTCTCAGTATACTTAGCGGCTTCATCGGGATCATCCCGTTCCCCGTGGTATACTCCCTGGAGATTCTAGACCGGTCAACTTGTGCATAGATGGCTTCGTTGATTTCTTCAAGTTCCATGCAACACAAATTACGAATAGAAATTAATTGAAGTAAATACACAGGAGAAACATATCACACTAATATATGAATGAAAAAAAATCTACAAGCCATTATGATTATGCTTATATTTCAAATCATACGGGCTAACAGTTATCTGAGTATTTGTCATTTACTTGAGGCTAACAATTGTGTCAGCAATGTCAACGTCAAATGAGAAATGGCGATACGAAAAAAAACATTTTTAAGGCAAACTCACCATGGTCGTTATTTCCTGACGATACAGTGCCGTTTGTCCCGGTTTTATTTCTAAAATGATTAAACAATCAACACTGTATATTTATTTTAAATGTAATAATTCCGTTCATTTAACATGTTAACAATATACACGATATAATATGTATACATGAGATTGCGCATAATAATCAGAGTTAATATCGTGTAATAATCCCAATCCATGAAAAAATAATCATTAAAAATATACTTCTAACCTGCTACATGTAACGACAGTGCAATAATCCTCGGCGCTTTTCTTACACTGATATCAGTTTAATTAAATACCAAACATTTGCCAATCTGGATTTGAAACGAGTTTTATAATATTGCAAATAACTGAAGATGCAGGGACGTGCAGGAGGGGGGGCGATATTACCCAATAATCAGATAATGTATAGGACATTACATTTACACTGCGCTGAAAAACCAAAAGCCAGCAACCGCTTACTTTTCAAGTATGCAATTACAGCCTTTTGACTTTGCAAGGCAATGGTATACGGCACTTACTGTTTTCCATGTCCTCTCCTCTGTCTTCTGTAATGCATGATAATGACAAAGAGGACGATCAGGAATCCAGCCAGGACAACTAGAGGTGCCACTATGGCTGTCTTGTTCACCTCTGTGGCTCTACCAACAGGCGCCTCTGCCTCGTCCTCACCAATACCGACAAACGTAGAGGCTGAAAAAGGTCGAAAAGCAATACCAAAATATAAAATAATGATATAATTTGCAGGATAGTGACCTTTGAAAAAAATCTAACATGGTTAACCCTCAAAACGCTGAAATGGTTTACAGACCATTTGCAGTGCAGGGACCGACTTTAGACGTCAGATGCTGACCTCTAAAGTCGGGTCCGCATTTGGTAAATAGTAGTAGGACCTATCTGACACTTTCTTTGTGATATCTATACGTCCCTTAGCGGAATATATTATATGATTAACATTTTATTATCACCAATACCATGAATACTAGTATGCATATTTACACATTTCATAATATTACGTCAAACATTATATCAATGTCTTCAGCTGCAAATATTATTTACGCAAAAATAAAGAGCACGTAATCATGGTAATCATGGTAATGATATACAGTGATATCTTAATATTTATTCCTCTAACATGGTAACCATGGTAACCACCAATATTCTTTTATTGCAATGTTTCATGTATTTTTTTCTGCTGCGAAATTGTGTAAGAGTTTAAATTAACTAACTAAAACCAAAACATTGATGTATTGTTATATGCAACCACGATTCTAAGTACATGATAGACACTAATACAGAATAAGTGATTCATTTTGAAGTACGTCGATTTTAAAACCCTTTGTTTAGCATATTCAGCATGAGAGTTAATCTGTTAATGTGAGAGCGTTGTAGTGTAGAATGTTCCAGCCAGGTTACCATGTACCAGCCGTGTAAAGCCTTGTTCTTACCGACTCCACCCGTCCCCACTCTCACACGCTCATCCAACGCTAGAACCGACATTGGCTAAGACTTAACCCTTTCAGTGCGGGGATCAACTTGAGACGTCGGAATCTGACGTCTAAAGTCGATCCACGGCACTGAAAGAGTAAACTATTTACAATGGCAGAGTCCCATAGCAGTGGTATTCAAATGAAGCGGACAGAGCTATCTAAGACATTTATAATGACTTCAAATTGAAAAAAGTTTTGCTCTCTATGGTTTACATAAAAAATATTTCAGCGCTTCAAGGGTTACAGTCTCAGAGACGTCAGCATCACAGCAGCATCTAGATGACTAGTGTATTCACCATGTTTACACTAGTCATCTAGATGTTGGTGTGAGATGCTATTATTTGTTGTTGCAATGACTGGTTGAGACCAGTGTCAGTGTATCGACGTTAATTTCGCGCTCCTCCGCACCACACAAGAGTTCCTGGAAATGTGACTGTGGTTTGCTTTCTATTCTTGAACATGACCACATGCCACGCTAATTAATGGTACTGCCAACATAGACATGCTAAACAGAGAGCTACTATATCCATGGGCCAAGTTACAGCGAGCCATGTCCACATATCTGTGGAACTCAACTGTGAATTACTGGGGTGTCAATAAAGTCACTTGTTGTGTTGTTTGGCAGCAGGTTATGAATCACCACATTCTAAGCAAAATCAATAATAGACGATAAGACGTTTAACAGTTTAAACAATTTAGATAAGAGTGTAATACGATTTGTAGACGATAGACCGCGGCAATGCAAAAACCCCTCTCATTGCCATACAACCAATTACAAAGTACAAGATTACATATATTTTGTTTCACTCGTGTCACCAGTGTCTCTCTGACTACTTCAGAACTGACACTCACTGATAACTCAGTGTTGGTTGGTTTACAACTTAATTGATCATGTTGATCAGCTTCTCGTTGCTAAATGTAAACGTTTCTCATAAATCGAGATATCTGGTAAAATCATAGCTCTAGTTTATATCATAAAAGATTTAAGTAATATACAAATCATAATTTATTAGAATTATCATGAGTATGGAAGTAGCACAAGCACCTATTTTACTTGTTGAATTGAATTATTTGAATACAAACTATGCTTCTAAGTTCTATGCATTTCATTATCAGCACTGATATATTATAATTCGATGAATATGCTTAATAATCATGATAATGGTAGTGCTTAAACATGTTAAAAGTGCGGGTTCATTTCTCCATCTTCAAATAAATATTATATTGTCACTAATCACTATACAACGCGCTTGGAATGAATAGCCTAGCAATACAGTTTAGCTTAAAACCTCCCAGATTGCATATGGCATGTCACACCGATAATGTAAGATTAATCATCAGACAGCTAGTCTGGCATTGATCTATCTAATCCTAGCGGGGAGCCAGAATTGAGAATTCCGCGAGCGCAAACCGTTGGAATGCTGCTGACAAACCAAATGTTTCTACCAACATCCAACCAACATAGGGTCGACTGTTTGCTGGGGATGAAGTATTTTTAACTATTTTTGATATACTACAAATAAGCAATACTAGTACAATAAGATGTGAAATCATGATTTATATAAGCAAATTTATCTATTCTACTGCAAGAACGGAACCTGGTAACATGTAGGCCTATGGTGCCGTGCAAAGCCAAAAGGCAGTATCTGCTTACTTTACAAGTAAGCAGATACTGCCTTTTGGCTTGGCAGTATGTATTTCATGGTTATGTGACAGGTAATCTAGTACTATATAATCCTGATAATTAATTGGCATACTCACATCTGGGCGAGGTCACTTCTATGGTGAGGTTGGTGGTCAGTGGCTGGTTGATAATATTGAACGTTGAGTGTGATTTTGGCGGCGTGGTGGGGACTATGGTTGTCACTGTGGTGGTGGTGGTGGTGGTGGCATTCCTGGATGTCGTGGTCCCAGATGAGTCAAGCCCATCATCAGAATCATCAATACCTGGTTCTCCACCACCAGTGGGGGGTACCTTTATAATGACGGGGGTGCTTGCCGGTGCACGGGTGGGTTGTTGCCAGGCCAGGTTTTGGTCCTCGACCTCAGGCAGGGCCAGGAGGGTGGGCGCGGGGATGGATATGATAGTGCGTCCCACCGCCGGTGCAGGAGACGGCGCCTCCGGCCGAGCAGTCCCTGCCATCTCCGGCGTGACAATCGCTGGCACGGGAGTGCTGGTTTTTTCATGTCTGATGACAGGACTGGGCAGGGCTATGACAGTGGTCCTGTTCCCTGACCCAGTGATGTACACAGTATCCTTAGTGACCGGGTCTGTGTCTGTCTGCACAGTACTGTTCATCTCATCCATCATTGACGCGGAGAAATGTCATCACATATGTCACTCGCCATAGTTACCTGTAGAAAATCAAATATATGAACTTTAAGTTTCTGTGGTGTGGGCATAAAAATACACCTAAGTAACTCACATTTCATTATCAGAAAACGTTTTGTTAATTTGTCGATCAAGCGCAAATAGCTTCTGCCTGCCTGGCATTGTTTCAATATTGGAGCAGCGTCACAGACAATGTACTGCCTTTGGAATAGTGCTGGGTCGGCGCTTCGATTTTGATTTGTACCATCATAGTTATATTTTGCCATGCCTTACCACACATACTTGTGGGACATACCTATAGTATTGATATTGTATATCTGAAACCATGTCCTGGTCAATGGTATATTATTGTATTTCCTATCATCATGATCATTGCACAATGAATATTGTATACTATTTGGCGAATAGTTTATTTGATTCATTATGTTCACATAAAAGCCTAAAAGGCGGTAGAGATTTATGAGTCAATCTTATTAACCCTAACTAATTAATTTTTTTACCCACTTGAAGTTGCGTCTCGAGCTTCAAGCGGGTAAAAAATACTCACATTTGTTCAAACATTTGCAAACATTGATGTTTCAAGACACATTTCGTATCAAAATGACAGTGATTTAATCGGCTGATAGAACAGATTAACCCTTTCAGGCCCGAATTTACCATTGTCATCTTCATCCACCACAAGCCGCGAATTGCTGTCGCAATTCTCGACTTGTAGGGGATGAATATGATTGGATGTGGTTTGAAAATTGAAGAAAATTGCCATGTATTAGTAGACCAGTCTCATGGAAATTGTTGTTCTAAAACCCTCGGTTGTAGAAAAATCAAGTATGTTTTCAGGGATGTAAAATGATGCTTTAATGCATCGTGAGGGCCTAAAGGGTTAAAACAAGCTGAAAACGATCTTGCTCAGCGGTTTAAGGGTTAATCATTTCAGTGCCATTGAGTCTCAATATTGTTGAGAGATACTGGCGCTATAGAACTAGAAGTCATATTACTTATGTTAACCCTTTGACCGCCGGTCCCGAATATATTCGTCTTTTTGTTTTTCATTACCACATTGTGTACCACATTTTAAACATTTTAACCCTTTCAAGCCTGAGTTTACCATAATCATCTTCATCCACTACAAGCCGCGAATTGCTGTCGCAATTCTCGACTTGTAGTGGATGAAGATGATTTGATGTGGTTTAAAAATTAAAGAAACTTACCATGTATTGATAAACCAGTTTCATGGAAATTTTCATTCTAAAACCCTTGGTTGTAGGAAAATTAAGTCTGTTTTCAGGAACGTAAAATGATGCTTCAATGCATCGTGAGGGTTTAAAGGGTTAAAGATAAAATGAGACATTTAATCAGAAAGATTTGAAAAATGTTGACCTTCATTTTGTCAAAGTTGAATAATTTTCACTCATTTGAAGTTGTAGATGGCGTTAGGAGACACACCTTCAAGTCAGTGAAAATTCCAAATGAATAATGTGGCGGTTAAAGGGTTAATACGAATGATTCTCTTACCCTCTAATCACCTAACTCATCATTGCTCATGGTGAATGCAGGTTTATGATCAAATATGTATATACAAAGTCAATGTCAACTGTCACATGCATCATGTGTGGTGATTCAGTGGACTCCTAGGAATGAAAATGTCGATTCAAATGATTGGCCCCACCATACACATGATACATACGTTATACATACGTTATATGGGGACACCATTATATCTGGGAGCGGGGGGCGAGAATATTTTTAAAATAACTAATGTCGGGCAGACTTTGCATGAAATAAATAATATATTTAGTTTAATTGTAGGCTCTACATCATGTATATCCTGTATATAAATATGATAGACATGAAATAAAAAATTTCATTTTCAGCGCGCCGCCGAGCCGGGTTGAGATAAATAATTTGTCAGATACCTGGATACAAATGCGAATCATATCATTTAGCTGTAACTAGAATTCAGTGAACACCTTATTATTGACGGTAAGATATACTGCGATACAATTAACATGATTGAGTAAACACGAGGCATTGAGCCTATGTTGGTTTGATGTTGGACCAGCGTCTACGACGCTGGTCCAACATCAACCCAACATTGGCTCAATGTCTCGTGTTTACTGGCGGCACCTTGCAAACGCCTAGAATTGCACCAACCGTGTTCTGGTGATATGTTGTAGCGTTACGGTTACCAGGTCACAGTAGTAGAGCTGCGCAGAATGGGTTTAGTCAGTTTTGAAGACGATTCAGGTCAGTAACTGATAGTCATCATGGCCATACAGGATATAGTTTGAGGAATGTGCATGTGAGCATACACATGATACACTCACAGATACAGGTGTTGTGGTATGTGACAAGTGATCGGGTGATGTAGGCTACAGGGGCAGACTGCATTATATATCTGCACCGTCAAAACTTGTACAAAATATCACCTGTAAAATGAAATGAAATGAATCGGGCTTTAGCATGTTTAGGCCACCTTTGTGCACATATTATGCTAAACTGGGCCAGGAGAACCTCCTGAGGATGGTGAGATGAATGAGATGACACTGTCCTCCAGACACAGGATTTGAAATTCGAGCCCTGGCGGTCTGAGGCCGAGCACGCTACCTCTCGGTCACGGAGGCTCCCCACAATACTGTATTACCGGTAATTAACATACATGTATATAATAATCATGATAATTATAATGATATCACTCATTGAATATTATAACTATACCTTTCGGTTTATCATGTTTATTACTTTTCCCTGATCATGCTGATAAGACGAGCCAACTGACCTCTAATCACCTGCAATAATTATACCTCATGCACGTCGTGATGAATAATATAATTTACTAGCCCCCCTTGCTGACGCTATTATGCCAATAACCAGATAAGCACGATGACAATAGAAAGCAAACGCATTGACTTGAGATTATAACTAATTCAGTAGCCAGTATTCAAGTAAAACAGATCCAAAACATGCGAAACAAACGGTTCGGCAAGCTTTTGTGACCACCTCTTAATTTGAAATTCATATTTCGCAAATTAAAGCAGCTGCATGAGGGTGAGTGAGAACGCATGTCCGATTGTGATGCACAACTGTATCATGTGTAGGCTATGGAAAAACTGAACGGCCGTTATTAATATCAAATTAAGTGATTACCAACAGCCTGCAAGTCAACAGGTAATCCTCAAACTTGTTATTAGCAACACACGTGCCCACACGGTAGAATAAACGACGTAAAAAATCGGTCTTTTTAAATATTTTTTCGAACCATTATCGAGCTTGTGCTTAATCAGTGATCAGGTAATTAGCAGCATGCCGAAGACATTTTGTCAGCTCCTTATTCGTTAGGATACACATGAGAAAAATCAGCTATTGTGTGAACAAGGAAATGGCGAAGTCGCCTAGACGATGCCGAATTTCAATTGGAAAAGCTCTCCTTAAAAAAATATCAAAGGCGCGCTAAGAAGGCTTACAGTACAGTTCTGATCAAAAGATGTTTACAAACGGACCACCAGCTCAGGCAGGTTAGGAAGCCTTATACATGTATACCACTGTATACCGTCGCTGTTTTATTAACATAAATGATTGAAGAGTGATCTAAGATACATATGCGCATGCTGTTGATATACATGATATACATGATATATGAGATATTATCATGATTATATTAATTTTGATAGGACATACATGTAATAATATTACATATTCAAACGCAATAATATATAGCACTGTTCACATGTATCATGGTCAGATGATTAACATGATTAATAATCAAATATCCTAAGACAGTGAGCCAATTCTGGATTAATGCTGGTCCAGCGTCAGCGACGCTGGACCAGCAATAATCCAACACTGGCTCGTGGGTGTCTGGTGAGACGCAGATTACAAAGAAAACAAAATGTCGCTTGTGGTTGTTTATCAAGCCAGCGATGACATTCACGAGTGCTATGTCACCACTCACAGCAGCGCGGTGCGTCATCAGTCATGGACTAACGGAACAGTTATCTCTCCGCCAAGACGACTCTCATACGAGCATACCAAGGTCAAACGATAACACTAGGCCAATTTGGAAGAAACGTTAGAGCTGATATTAAAAGCCGATAACCATGATAACAATACGGTAACTGTGTCAGAAGTATAATAATCTTCAAGACTTAACATTGACATCGCACCACCATGAACACTGACTTATTGGCTTAATATTCATCATGTTCATTTTTATTCACGATGGTCGGGCCAAGACGAGTCAGAATTTGTTAATACTTTATAACCTATTTATGGTAATGATATTTTTATTATCAACGTTTTTACTTGTAAATGTTCCTCATTACTACATAAATTAAACCAATAACGTTACAGACGATAAAAGAAAAAGAACTAATTTGCAAAATTCAGTGATATTTAAATGGTTAAATTAACTGAATACCAAGGCCCTATCATCACATTAGGGGCCGACCATTTATTACCAGGGGGGAGGGGGTATGTTTTTTTCGTAAAAAATTGTTTGTTCACCATGTTCACAAAATTGGCAAAAAAAATAGTTTGCTCTATAGTGTGGGAAAAAAATAATTTGTTCATTTATCTGTAAGAAAAAATAGATTGTTGACAGCCAAATCTGCCGGAAACTGCCAAAGAAAGGCAAAAATTCCCTCGCTCCGCTCGGTCAGACGTCTAATGCGTATAGGTATTATACAGGCACACTGGATTGAGGATGAGAAATAACACCTGTATTTTAGTTTGTGGAATCAAAGGTCTAGTCAACTGTTAAAACTTGCAGGACATGGGTCCACCAGAATGCAATATAGCCTGTGGGTATGCCTAGGTCCTATATCATAATAATAGTAAGATATGCGTTTCATACCACCCCTGCATTAAGCGCAAGTTCCCAAATCGTAGCAGGTCATTATATACTTCAGCGACATCTAGTAATTCCACCAAAGCTCCCAGACCTGGCTCTTAGCTGGGCGTTGGGTTTGTAAGCTAACTGACTTTAATACTGCGGGTATTGGGAAAGAGCTGATCCCCAGAATGTGTATTGACAGGACAGCTTTTCCTCAAACATTGTACACTCCGCCAATGTTGGTTCAATAATGGGCCAGCGTCGCAGATGTTGGTCTAACATTAAAACAGCATTGGGGCAATGTCTCGTTTGAGTAGTATCTTGTAATCAGTTTAGTTGTTGATATTATTGCATAGGCCTGTACTCTATAGCCTACTGTATGCCCACACATGACTGTCCCACGCATGTCTGTTTCGCAGTTGAATAGATCTTTAAACATATCCTGGAAAATACCAAGTTTGTCTGTAATATCTCAAGAGAGAAAAAAAATGTTATATCTTCTTGTTGGAAGGGAAAAACTAATTTGATTAGGAAGAAAAACCATACCCTCCCCCCTGGTATTAAATGGTTCGCCCCTTATATCAACTAGATAGTTGAGGAACATTAATCGTTTCGTGCATGTCTTGTATAATCATGATAATGACTTGGAGTTTCTAATTTTTACTATAGGGCGTCAGAATGCAGTCATTCAAGCAATGGCTTGCTGCATGGTTGAGGTGATATTATAACAACGCTCCTGAAATCAGGATACATTGCCTTTACGTTGGCTTGATCATGTTCTGATGTTGTCCACAACGGGTGTTGAAACATCATAATGTGTTAATGTTTCGTATCAAATTTAAAGGGACCCCGTGGGACAAGACATTTTCAATTTTGTCGATTTTGAAAATTTAATTTATATGAAGCTATATAGCCTACTCATCTAAACTAAAAATACAAAAAAGTCGAAAAACAGTGTGAAATAGTTATATTTCCAGGTCGTGTATTGCCATGTAAACAAAACAAGTCAGCAATATACAGCACTTTACACCACATATTCCCACGTCTAGGACGATGAGATCAAAGCAATCGCCGCTAAATAGTGTCTTATAGTCAGGACATGGTATGGGGGGGTACACCTGCAGCACTGATTGTCTGCACAACGCTGGGCGACGGCATCAACGTGTAGCCCAATGCTGTAGGAACATTCAACCTTCATTTAGCAAGTGTTTAGGTATACAAAAAGTTTGTTCGGGTTTCAAGCGGATTCATAGAAATGTTGATAATATTTTTATTTTTAATCTAAAAAGCAAATATAATACATTTTTACCCACTTGAAGTTGGGGGTCGCGGTAGCGATCCAAAACCTCAAGTGGTTGAAAATTACTTATATTTATTTAATTTGATACCAAACATTTCCAAATTGTTTAAACAGTCAATTCATTCCCAATAACAGTGGTTTAATTAGCTACTAAAACGGACTAAAACGACTATCGTTGTGATTAGCTGGCAAAGGGTTGATGCAATACAACACACACATACACATGAGCTGTATCTAAATCACCAATTTGCCATGCTATATTCATACAAATCCACCATACGGTCATTATCCTGATTGTAGCATTCCCAAAACATAGGCATAATAATTATCTCGCTCATTTCCCCTTTATAATTCGGTAGACTACGTGATGGCAGGCCAACAACCGCAATCATCTGATCATGACATAGTCCCCTACTTACATGATTTAACATGTTTCATGTAGATCATGATAATTAGGCCTACTGCGTTATTTTAACAACATAAACTGTTTTTTTTATTATGTGTTGGTAGTACTTGAACACGCTTGCTGTATGTCATGCGTATTGTATGTCTAAATGTGGATCATACATAAAAAAGGGGAGTTCCTGAACATTTTTGATAAGCTCTGTTAAAAAACATATTACTTATAAAGTTATTTGTCAATTTAGTTCTTTTCCGTTTTTAAAATATTGGCATGATTAGTTTAGCATGTTTAAATATGATGACATCACGATGATAACAGACACATGTCACTACCAGACTACGGTATTATCATCATAGGCATCACCTGATCACCATTAACATAAAAAAAATGAATATTATAGTGATATAAACAGATAAATGAGGATTCAACTTACAATTACGATGTAATTCGTACCACTCTTGTAACATCAAAACAACATATTTACCAAGTAAAAAAATAAATTCAATAAAAGCATTTAAATTTCGAGTGGATTACCACAGGAATATTGGAATCTATACATTTTCGAGATAAACGATAGAAGAAGCTAAAGGGCTCCAACATAAACTCGTGTAGAATCCGAAGCAAGAACAAATAATTTACGTACCTATAATGTTATACTATGAAATGAGATGAAATGAATCGGGCTTTAGGCCACCTTTGTGCACATATAGGCTGAAATGGGCCAGTAGAACCTCCTGAGGATGGTGAGATGATTGAGATGACACTGTCCTCCAGACACAGGATTCGAAATTCGAGCCCTGTCGGTCTGAGGCCGAGCACGCTACCTCTCGGTCACGGAGGCTCCCCGCAATACTGACTTTCACACGTGGATGGGGAAGAAACATTTTTGCTTCTTTCAAACCGCCGAGTCCGGGAACCAAACCCCGAACTCTGGCGTGAAAGGCAGCGGTGCTAACCACTACCCTAGGGCCCCCGCCCATAATGTTATACTAAACTTGGCGAAAAAATTGTCAATAATTTTAATGAATATTTTGCACATATCGGCCAGAATTTAGCAGCCAAATTAAAGATTTGTCACGGTGACTCGCATAAAAATTATTTCCGAAATCCGTCTCGATTAGGATTTCGTTTTACTACGGTTGAGCAATTTTGTATTTCTAAAATAATTGATGATTTCGCTCCAAAAAATAGTTCCGGACATGATGAGATTTCCAATTCGGTAATAAAGCATATTAAAGTAAAGAATACTTTATACTGTTATACATGTTATAATCTGATAATACCGTTGACACTTACCATGCTTACCGTAAACCCCTGGTAAACCGATCCTAATCAACGACGGGCATATTTCCACAAATAATATAAAAAATACCTCAAAGTTTCCCCCTTATATAAAAATTAGGATGCAACAATCACTGAAAATTATACACCTACCTCTCTTCTTACAGCTATATCAAAAATATTTAAAAAAACAACTATTTTCCCGCAAATAAATAAATCTTTTACAGAAAATAAATTCCTAATATAAGCCAATATTCATTATATGACATCCATAAGAATCATTCCACAGAATCACGAGAACTAGCTGGCTTCGAACAACGAATAATGGAGACATTCCTATAACCATCTTTCTCGACCTTAGTAATGCTTTTGATACATTGAATCACTCCATATTATTAGACAAATTAAAACACTACGTTATTGATCACTGCGCATTAAATCTTTTAAATAGTTACTTGTCGGATATCTGGATATATCATCTGATCATGTATATCATGTATATACAGATATAGGCAACTCTTTGTGCAAATAAACAACATCAAATCTAGTCTTCTTTCAGTTAAACATGGTAAAACAAGGGGGCCACAAGGATCTATTCTTTGCCCTCTTTCATTCTGATAATTATATGTAAATTATTTTACAAATACAAGCGATATGATTAAAATATATAGTATGCCAATGACAGTACACTGTTATCATGGTTATAAAAACTAAGTGACTTCAACATGTTCAATAATCTTGATAATAAGAAAAATATGAAAGTTTTGCTGAGCAAAGAATCAGACAAAAATTGTGTCCGGCTGAATAATAATAATTTACAATGCATTGAAAATTTGAATTTTGGGGGATTAACATTAAATAAATATCTGGGTTGGGCTGATCGTGTCAAGAAAATTTCAAATAAAATATGTAAAGTTATTTAGATTATGAACAAGTTAAATTTTCAGTTGCCACAGAATATTTTACTAACTATTAATAATTCACTTATATTATCTCACCTTAATTACTGTCTACTTGCCTGTGTCTACGCATGCTACGAGGCTTCAAAATATGTGTATAAAAAAGTTATTATTTTTTTATATTAAAAGGTGGCCTCCATGTTCGCGATGTACTGTCCTAATGGATGTATCCTAAACAATATTTTAATTTAATTTAAAAGATTGTCATATATAATTATGGTTGTATAAAATTTCTTTTTCACAGGGACTACAAGATTGATAGCTCGAGAGTTTTATGTTTTAAACCTGGAAAAAGTGAATTTAACAAAGTTATAAGTGTTAAAATCGTCTATCGTTTCAAAACTAACAATTTAACCCGTCAACAAACTAAATAATTTAGTTTCTTGTGAGCTCAGGTGTTCACTTGAGCATTTTTGTTTTTATTTTATATTATTATCATGATTGTGTCAGTTATCTGGTTAAAACAATGTTTTTGACTCAAGTTGGAAAAATGAGTTATCATGTTATTGTTCCGGCACGTCGAACTGATCAACAACTAAAGAATACATTCTTGAAAAGGTTTATTTATATATACCATGTATACCGTATACTAAATAATCATGATAATATTCTAGTCACTACTAACTTTTAACCTGTTAACATATTCTGATTCAAGATTATGTGAATTACCATGATTACACTATTAATTATTACAAAATACTCAAATGGAAGTATGACAAATTATTCATTACCGTTTCAAAACTTTTGTCTGCTTGCAAAATGATGCATAACTATTCTACATACCTACATCATGTAGGCCTGCATTGATCAAGAACACCTTGCTCTCATTACCAAGACCCGCTTTTTTTAACATGTTCAATGGTGCGTATCACGAAGTGGGTTATTTCTTTATCATGTTTATGGTATTACCATATCACATAATTTGATATAATCAGATAATGCGAGTCAGTATGGCAATGTACAGATATTGTACGGGACATCATATCAAGTGATCGTTATAGGCGTCCCAGTATCTGAGTATGTCAATGGTTCAGTGATATTAACCATGTTAACCCTTTCAGTCCTGACTTTACATTGTCATATTCATCCACTACAAGCCGCGAATTGCTGCCGCAATTCTCGACATGTAGTGGATGAATATGATTTGAAGTGGGTGAAAAAATTAAAGAAAATAACCATGTTCTAGTAAACCAGTTTTATGGGAATTTTCATTCAAAAACCCCTAGTGGTAGGAAAATTAGGTGTGTTTTCAGGGATGTAAAATGATGCTTTAATGCATCGTGAGGACTTAAAGGGTTAAATCGTGTAATAGAGTAGCTCGTGTTTGGACCATGTCGACGTAGATGAGATGTGGTTCGTGGTTTCAGCATAATTATATACAACTTTTTACTAAACATGATAAATGTTCAAATGTTTGGCTTGCACTTGTCCATTAATGTCCGTGATAATATGCCCCTAGGCTGAAGGCCATAATTATTCGTAAAATAACTTTCCTTTCACATCAAAGATAGATAGACAGACCTCCACAGACGAGCATAACAGTAATCATCATGATAATAGGAAACATGTATGCATGCGTGAGAATACTGAGGGACGTATATTATCATGATTATTATAATATTATAATAATAGCAACACAAAACAAAAACAACTAACGCATGACTATGACATTATGAGGTGACTATGTGTCCGTCGTTCGTTTCTTGCACAATTTAGACAATCTGTACTCATGATCAGATGATAGTCATTGATAACCTGATAACAAAAATTATCTATATATTATGTGTCTCATACATAATCATGATAATTGTGATCTAATTATCGTCACACATAATTAGATTGCATATTTAATAACAACCTGACAATCAGCATGATCAGGTACCGTTCATAATTGTGAAGTGAATAATATTGCTTCACATCGCTTTCTGCCCAATCATGGCAATATCGCGATAGAAGGAAGCCCGAAACCAGGACTACGTCGTGCTCTTACTTCGAATGACTTCAATGGTTCTTTATAGTGCACAGTACCATCATGCAACACTGCACACTCCAGGCCTTTCGGTTTTGAACAATTCGAAGCTCTGTATATGCACAACCACAGCCGACCGACCGGGATTCGAACCTGGTACATGTACCTCCAGGCTACAAGCAAATGTAATCCAGTCGATACGAATGAGCCATCGGGGCCGGCCACCGTTCATGATTGAACAATTAAGTCAACCTCGTCAGAACTACCAGTACCCCTTGGACATGTTGAATGTCAGCAATGAGCAGATGAAAGTTGTTTTAATAACCTCAATATGCACAATCACTATAATTTACACCATAATAACATAGGATGCCCAACCCAGCATGTATAATCAAATAATCAAGTAGGCCTAAGACATTGATTTGAATATACGATCACAACGATCAATCACTTGATACAAAGTTCTTGATCATGTTTATCAGTTCATACGATACCATAGATGCAGAATCACTGGATATCCACAAAATAATCACTTATTTTCAGTCACTTTAAGTTGTGTATCGCGGTAGCGAGACACAACTTCAAGTGACTGAAAATTTAAATTGATTAGCTCAGCGAAGGCTCAGGCTAATTGAAGGGAAGATGCATATGTTCCGCGAATCTGAATTACTAGATTTCATATCCATGATATCGGACCCTTTGCTGCCGAACTATGAAAAATTGACTGGAGATTGTGCTAAACACATTTCAGCAATTTCCTTGCACGAGAGACTGAAGAACCTAGCGTCGTACTAGTTCACTGCTCCAGCTACAATAGGGGTCATTGAAATAGTTGACCCGGTACCGCTTTAATCATGTTGGACCAGCAGTTCAGCACCACAGAACTTTGGAGAACTCACTTGTAGGCCCCTACTATATTTGCCTAAAAAAATCCATGTTAGTATGGGGCGGACTTTGTCAGTGTTTGTGATCAGATGACATGTGATCTATTGAAACTCCACCGCTGCAGCCCAGAAAGAAAGTACATTTCCACTTTTATTTTTTGCTACTAACTAATAATCAGTTATTGAACAATTAACATGATCAGGTCAACAATTAACATGACTAAATCAACAATCAGTAAAATTATTATGCTTATTAGAGAATTCACACAACTGATCATTGTAACATGTGACAATTAATTTGTAAAATTGAAATAACTACTTCACCTAGTCTTTAACATGTCTTTAACATGTTAACATGCTCAATTAAATTAAACTTATAAATTTGGTCACTTGTTAATGCTCATACGTCATATGGGTGATATTATAAACGGTGATAATCATGATAATCATGCTAATAGAGATAGTTGTCAGTGTTGTCAAGTGTTTAAAGTTCCTTGAAATGTTTCTTAATTGGGGATAACCATGATTACACGAAATAGGCATAATAGGTGAACATAACAAGTATTAATAAAAAGTGGTAAGTTTAATTTGGTCCGCTATCATGGATACAGTCATGATGATAAGGACAATAAGCAGTAACTATAATCATGATAACCTGATAATGCATCTATTTTTTTCTATAAAAATGATAACCAGGTAAACATGACAAGCAACTAACACAGGACGTTCCCAGTAACATGAGTATACCATGTATACCCGAGTACGATAAAACACATCATAATAAACTGAAGTGATATATACATGATATCCCAGCAAACACAAAACATTTCTATAACATTTGTACGATGTTGGACCAGCGTCGGAGACGTTCGGCCGAAGTTGTACAAATGTTATGCAAATATTTTGTGTTTGCTGAGATAGCAGCAAGACTAATAGAATGTCACTTAGTGTCCTCAGATATTTAAGGGTGTATCTGCCACTTTGCTAAGTGGCAGATACACCCTTTCAAATCTAAGGGGATGAGTCTTAGTGTCACAGAGTTATAATATTATATCAATCGTTAAGCATAATGTTAAGTGTCAGTGGCAGTGGTCAAAGCATGCGCGTCGCTAAGTGTGTAATACGGCTATACCATTATGTGGCACCTGTATATAACTGTAATCTATAACACGTAGTAATATAGTATCCAAGCTTACCTTTAGTTCATGCTGCCTTCTGATGCTGTGACACAGGCATTATATACAGCTATATGATAGAGCTCACATCGTGACATATCGTATCCACTAATTGGCTCGGTGAGTTCTTAATCATATGACTACACAATCATTGTATTTGCTCGTGCACAATTACTCAGCCCAGGCAGCTGAAGTACCGCAAGGCAACTGGTCGATGCACATGCCTGAGTGCACCTCAATCAGCCGTGTGCCGCATGTGTACGACCCACTGTGTGTATGCTGCGTATAGCACTACAACCCCCACCCCACCTCACCACCACTTCTGCCTGCCACTGTAACATTAGTATTGTCTGTATAGCGGTTTGTACACTGATTCCGTACACATCAGTTATTGTGTTTTAAGTGTTAGCTGTCTCGTTTTACGATATTTTGTTGTTTCTTTGACGTACCCCTAAGAATTTACTTCAGTTTCTATGCATAATTGTATTGTGTTATATAGTGCGATCAAACCGCTTACACACCCACTACTCTTAGAGTCTGGATTCAATACTAGACCTGAAGCTAATTAGATAAAACTAATTCTTGAAGGGAATGTATTCAAATTATTATTCATGTTTTGCTATTTTTGGGTGTGAAACTTAAATTAAAAACATGATTAAAGAAAATGCTTAAAAAATAATAATCAAGCCTATCAGATAATCGCATGGAAGACTTCATGTACGTGCATGTGTCAAAATTTAGTGGATTTCCTATGCTCAATGAATTAAAATGGCTTAAAATTTATAATAACTGCTTGTTCTTGTCAGAAGACATATCTACTAGTCTCTATCCTCTAGTAACTAAGACCAGGGCCAATGTCACTATAACTGGCTCATTAAAGGCCCCATGTAGTCCCCAGACCTACTCTGCACAATGTCATATTTCATACATTTTAGATGACTTTTTAAATATTAGAATGCTCAGCTCCCATTTTTAAACCACTGGGAACGATTTTCCCAAAGACAAAAGTAGGGGGCGGATCTAATTCGTGACGTCAAAAGGTGGATACATGCTTGCCAGGTTATAATACATGTACATCTAGGCTACATGTAGCTGATGATGTATTGTATGATTTTATAAAACTGACCAAAGTCAACACGGAACGCCAGTCCAAGACTGCCTGAATGCAGGTGCAGCACTAGAATTGCTGGCCTTCACCGCGTCCGCTTCTGGCCAGCTTCTAGCAATCACTCGCCCCTTGTTCACCCTGTCGATGCGGGCATATTGAAATGAATAGAAATCTAGTTCAGCTCATGTACAAATACAAGAAACATGAAACATATACCCGATGCTGTTTCAATGTTAATTCAGATTCAATAATGCGCGGTTTTTGTGTGTGAAGTCATGAGGTGGGAGATCCGCCCAGCCCAAGAAATTTGCACATTTTTATTTTTGAAAATAACTGATAATTAGTGGACTAAAATAATCTGCTAAGTTTAATTTATATTTATTATATTGATGAACTGAAATCACTTCACAGGGCCTTTAATATGTCACCCTCGAATTAAGTTTCACTGATTGGTTGGTGAAACCAGGACCTGATTTTACTCGGACAATGTTACCATGGTTATGTTACCATGAGGCACATATCCAAAAGACCGTGTTTTATAATATTCGATAAATCCGTATTTTCGTAAGTTACGCCATATCCCAGCTTGCATATACCAGAATACGGGCCTCTGGCTATACTTTTAGTCGTACATTTCACATTAAAGAAATTAAGTATCTTATTAATCAGCAGATATGAGAAAAATAATCAAAACTAAGACTATATCGAGGACTTTCTCAACAACACGGTCATGTGGAATGTTCTGCCCGTCATAGGAAATGCCGTAAAGAATTTCACATTCAGAGAAATACTTAAAACTTGTTTGTTTGTCTTGGTTGCTGGTCCTATAGCTCGTCCCGACTCCCTGCCGACAATCTTGCTTTGGACTGTATGACTTTTCCTATATATAAGATAATGCTATGAATTTGTGTGCCTCGATCCTGAGGTCGATCCGGATTGATTCCCTGCAAACACGGGAAATTCACCCAATGCTGTTTCAATGTTGGCCCACCGTCTTCGACGCTGGCCCAACATTAAAACAGCATTGGGTGAATGCCCCGTGTTTGCTGGGTGATTGCTATTCTTACACTGTGAGACTCAATAACCCACCATGCCCTATCACCCCCACCCTCACAGCATCATCTGTACATCATTCATCTCATCAATTGACTACAACGTTTTTATCGTATTATAATGTCACTTAAAAGACCTTTTGTGCCGAAAAGTGACGTAAAGCAATGATTTACTACTACTACTACACTGTGAGAGCAGGAATATTTGGCAAATGACACCGATGACTTTGTTTTGGACTACGATATGGATCAGGTTGTAAGCTGTGGCTGGCTAAAGTATGTAGACCAATTTCATTTATCATGCATTATACAATCTGTACAATAGACCAATACACCCAAAGAAACCAGTGAGTGAGAGAGCGTAGAAATTGACCCAACTGAACACAATGGGCGACTGGAATGACAACTGTCTGTTAAAAGTGTTTGACTACGTTTGCAGCGGTATGAGATACGAGTAATTTCCAAGTATTCGTGGCCACTCATGCAGTGCGTGGTAGACATGGTAGAAGTGCTTCACAAAACATTTTGTCATGAGAACAAAACCACATCGATCTAATTTGCGCCTTGTGAGAATCCGCCCTAGCCATCGCAGAACAAAAAATGGTTTATTGTTGAGCCATTTTTCCAGACAATGCTTCCAAAGTGATTCCACAGTCGTCCAAAATGGACAGTGTTCGTTGTGGTAGGACAATATGGTTTATGTTCGGATGTGGTGACTTGAATTTGGCAAGTGAAGACGGGGGGTGTTAAGCTGCCTATTGTGATAACAGCTGATAACGTGACAACACCACTCAGCTGAGGTGATAACGTGCTGCCAATCTGGGTAGTATATCGTCACCTTGGTATTAGAGTGTGGTATCTGCCACTAATCAAAGCAGAAGATACCACCGTTCAATACCAAGATACCACACAATACCAACATAACTATTGTGTGATCAAAACATGCAGAAAAGCGTACAATCGGTATAATAGTTGTAATTATGTGGCGGACCAAAGCTGTCCAACCCACAAATAAATAAATTATGTTCAGATAATAGCTAAAGATAAGTCTTTTGAGAACATCATAATACGGACATTATTGATTTTGTTACTTCTACATTTATTTTTAATTTTTTATAATAATGTTTTTAGTGCCAAAACAAATAGCTAAATGTTGATTTACTGCTGCAAACATCTACCCAACATTCAGCCATCAGGTCCAACGTTCCTGCCAGTGTTATTGGATGTTGCTTATCGAAAGGACCCACGCCTGCGTGTGTAATAAAATGATATATCACATTACGTCCTGTTGAAAGGATTATTTTGGGCGTTTTCTTCTTGGAGAAACAATGAAAGTTTGTACTTGACACTTCTCGTTCCTGGTGTACCGATTTACATTGATTATGACATTGGTACAAGTCATCAGGTCATGTAAAATATATTTCAATGAGCGGTGGTCCAACTTTATATTTCCTACATATAATATATATTTTGAATCATTATTCTGAGACAAGCTAGATCGATCTCTTCCAGAAATTAAATTCAAACTACAATCTTCCTAAATTAAGTCGATGGTAATACACCCATCATCCATCACATAAGTTAATTTTGCCATTGGTACAGTCATGTAAAATATATGTCATGAGCGGTACGTGGTCCAACTTTATATCTCCTACATCTAATGGATATTGTTTGTATCATTATTCAGAGACATGCTAGATCGATCTGTTTCAGAAATTTAAATCAAGCTACAATCTTCCTGAATAAATTTGTAAATCATGTTAATACACCCTTTATTCATCACATGAATTTATGAATCGTAAAAAACATCTCAGAAAAAAACATTGTATGCCTACAGCAACAAGAGGCCAAATACCACCATGAGCCCCACCCCACCCTTTTTTCAGGATGCATCCATCACTGAACTTTTACATTTTGTTTTACATTAATGATCTAAATTGGCACAGCTAGCCATATATTACACATATTAAAGTCATTGATGGCCGCAAGTCGGCCCTTTTGAATTTGTTCAAGTTGAAATTTTAAGGGCATATACAGATATATCTCCGTGAACAGGTAAAACCGCAATTTAGTAACAGTCTGCTCATCTGGTGTTCAGGAATAATAGAACATTTTTTTTATAGCAAGTGTGCTCCCAGGGATTCGTCGAATTATCATAGAATTATTCGTTTTAGCTGTCGGGAAAAGATTTTTACAAGTTGTATCAACACCAGTTTAACCTCCTATTCTCAGATTCTGACATGTCTAAGTTGTGTGAAATTATAGGAAATGAATTGGTATATTTCAGACAAGGGTTCTCGACCGCTGATCACATTCTTTTCCTTAAAAACACTAATTGATTTATATTTATTGATAAAAAAATATTGCATTGCAAAGCAAAGACTTGAATACTCTAAAGTAAACACCTGGGCGGCGATGTGATCTAACCTAATATCAAAGGGTATTGGCAGAAAATTAGGTAAGTCTATTTATTCAATGTATAATAACATAATAATATTTGAGCACCAAATACAATGGATTCCCATGGATACATTAGCAATACTATTTTTGAATTTTTACATGATATTAATCTTGACTCTTATTTGTAGTTGTATGCTCTCTCCTACGGAGATGATATAATTGCAACTAGCACTTGATACAATTGGTCAATATTGTACACTATAGGGGCGTAAAATTGAATTTATCCAAAACAAGAATATTGGTATTCTCTCGTGGCAATTGTTTTTTTTTAAATTACAATGGCAAATTTTACAAACCTAAACAACTATTAGACTATATAAGAAAAGTAGTATTGCAATGTTCTCTCTACTATGGAAAGCTAGATCTTTATTTTTAACCATTGATGTCCTTCTTAAGCTTTTTAATCATATAGTTGTTCCCATTATTACATATGAACACATTAAATATTATAGACTTTTCTGGTATTTGGAACAGTCAGTCTCTAACGGCAAGCCGTAAGTGCTTTAGGCAGACTTCGAAACCAGTTTATATATCAAGAGAAAACAAAAATCGACGTATCTGGGAAGTGTATAATTTATATAAATTTCAAGACCACTTTTACTTTTGAAATTTACTTGATCTCTTTACCTGTTTTAGCTGTTTACCATGAAAATGAAAATGATATCTACTAAATTCCGTTGCGCAGAACACGTAAGCTGCCGATAAAGACTGGTTGTGGAAAACGGGTTCTCCGGGACATCCGTGTGTGTACTAGATGTGGCATTACACCAATAGACATTCTTGATGAATTCCATTATTTAAGTGTATGTATTTTTCTTCAGGCAGAGAGAAAATAATTCCTCTTGAAACAATGCCATACAAATTCCTCTACATTGAACCTACACAAATTGCTGAATGTTTATTCTGGTAACGTACTCAGAAGATTGAGAACCTTCATAGCGTAAAATTATGAATAGTTTCTAATCCATCTGCCGTTGAATGATTAGATAATATTTGTTCAATCGCTTCTCCAGATACTAATAATTATTATGTAATAAATATTTACATTCTCGATCGAGAATATACATTCGAGAAAGACTAGATGTTTATTATATGTGAATAATCATGTTTATCCCAGCCTTGTCTGCATGGCCCTGATTGTCTTTAAACGACAACAGAAATGAATCACTTGGCACGGTTTTACAGTTACCTCCATTAAAGTAAACAATGGCCGATCGTCGGTCATTTTGAATTTGATCGAATTCATTTTTTCAGAGCACTTGAAGCTGTACATTTTTTTTATTGTAATGGTCTATATTTGCCAGATATCAGCAATGTAAAAATAAATAGAGTTATTTTGGCAAGGAGATGTAGGGAAAAAAGTAGGTCATAACCCAAAAAAGCACATCTATACACCTCATAAGGGATGGTTTTCTGAGATATGCTTCGTTGAGCGGGGGGATAAAATGAAGTAATCAATATGCCCAACATTAAATTAGAACTAGAAAAGGAGTTCCCTAACTCCGAGGCCCGGATTAGTCTGTTTGAGTGCTATATAGTCAGGGCCGAAATATGAAGAAAGGCTCTAAAATGGCCGCCAAAATGAAAATGAAGCCCCTTTTTTACATGATTTGTCGCACAAGATTTGGATTTGGAGGTGAGAAATTCATTTCTATAGTTTTTTGAATAATTTTACCAATATTTGGCTGTCAAATCCAAGATGTCCGCCGTTTTTTATATTAATTTACATTTTATTATTATTATAACACTAAACATGCTAAGAATCATGTAGCATGAACACTTTATAATAAAATTGGAAACCATGAAAAATCGTTACTTCTACTCTCCTAGGTAGATTTTAATGATAATAAACTCAAAATGGCCGCCACCACAAGGATAAAAAAACGGCTATATGCATCTTAGTCCACTATAATATTGTCGTAGTTTTAATATATGATATAAAAGGTAGTTATTGAGCTTGAAAAAATGTTTTTAATGATTTGCCAGTAATTTTTAGAAAATTAGTGGATGACTGTGAAGGCAAGTGAATTTTAAAAAAAAATATATTATTATTATAGTAGTTATTACACACAAAATTTATATATCCACAACCGATAGACAACGATCTAAGGTTTTTTCTAATTCAGCAGAATTAGAGAATACCCTATACCAGGCTGGAGTGACTTTATTATTCAATTGAACATAATCCACAATGACAACCACAGATATAATGCCTCTGATTTTTTATCCTGCATATGAGTAAGAAACAGTTAATGTACACGGTAGTTGTGAGGTGCAGGTATAAAACCTCGATAACAGTACTTTGTTTCAACTGCTGACCAAGCTCTATATTCAGAGCAGCTATGAAGTTTAGGAAAACGATTGGCCGATACCCTGATTCTACTGGACTGATTAATTATGGACAGACTACAGAGCGGGCATACGCAGGTAAGAAAGAACTACGAAAAGGGCATGAGAACTCACAAAATCACATTCCCGGCAATGTGTGATATTCTTTTGCCACTATAAACCCTTAAAGTGCCGACATATTTTTGTATAAACCATGGAGACCAAAATCATAAATGCCTTTGTTAGCTCTTTTTGCTTTATTTGGATACCATGTTGCGGGGAACGACTTTTGACGTTTAAAGTCGGTCCATTAGGGTTGTTGGGATTCTTAGATAAAAAAAGAGTTAGAACGAAATACCACCTGCCTCACAGTGAAGCTAATTTGCAGAAACTTACAAAAAAAATTGGTAACATAAATGTTTAAAGAGGCTCTAGCATGTTTTGTCTAAGAAAAACCTGTGCTCTTTGGTACACATATATCGAGCTGGTAAGCAAACTGCCTTTGTTCACTCTTATACAACGTGATGGTCTTTCTGCTCTTCATTTATCTCCATTCCAAATGATGTTGTCCTATTTTCACCGCTATAAACACATTAACTACCGTATTTACTTTAATAAGCGCCCATATTCCAATAAACGCCCACCCATATGAGAGCAGATGCATAAGGAAAATTGAGAAACATGGTGACAAAAGACCAAACAACAGAAGAAATAATAAGTTCTTGCTAACTGTTAACTGCGGCGATATAGCCGCGTATTTGATGTATGGTGTCCGTGCGGGATTCTACGATCACCAGATGGCGATCATTTTGTTTTTAATAACAGCCTTTAATGTTCGATAGTCATTCACTAGGTGTCGGTTATTTTCTTCTAGTCCCGGCCGCGTCGTCGTTTTAGTGCCCCCCGGGTGACTAGGTCTGGGTGCTTGGAGAACGGCCGAGCGCAGTTCTCAGTGGCCATTGACCTGACCTGATCCTGCTTTCATATAACGTGTACTTATTCATAAGGAGTTTTATTATTATAAACTAAGATAGTAGTACAATATTTCGTTGATATTACAAATAATGTATTATTTAGGAGGCTTGTCGAGCCCAGCCACGCTCGGCTAGTCTGACGTCTGCCCTTGGTAGTACACCCCCTTATGTCACAAAATAAGCCGTCGTGGGATTTTTTGCGTAATTCTTGTCAATATGATTTTTTGCGAAGATTATAATCTGAAATTGCCAAAAAAAAATTTCGGCGGCCATTTTGGACCATTGGCGGACCTCAATCAAAAAGTAAGACCATAACTTTCGAACTATTTGAAGCATAGACCCGTGTAATACCTCATTTTCACATGATTTTTGACGACACAGTTGTTAATGCAGTTATTTTCATCGTATTAGGTATCCTTCATACAAAATAGTTGTGCAATGATTTTTTTTAAATAATTATGAACCATATAATAAATCAGTTTTAGTTTGACAAAATAAAGCTGTATCAACTTTGTAAGTTTAAACATCAAGTTCATCATCGTCGGAATTATGCAGAATAAAACTATGTTTACATTTTTAAGCATCAGCTTCGCATGCACATATAGTTCAGTACACTGGACATTATTTATTCTACAGCAACAATTCCCTTTGCACATACTTTTTCGACAACCGCATTTGACAAACTGTGATACACACTGAGGAACAAGCAGTATCCTTGTAAGTATTGGTTTTAATTCCCCATTTGCTTCACGTGACCAACCCAGGTGAGTTGGTTCCAGACACCTCTGCAGTGGAGTGAGGGTTTGATGCCATATGGGATGTGCATCGTCTGATGTGCTCTTGCATGGCACCTTGTGTGGGTGGAAGTTTGTCTATACCTTAGTTCTGTCCACAAAAGTGATACCACCTGAGATTTTCAGCAGTCTTAAATTGTTCTTTTTTTTGAAAATAGTGAGAAAATAAGTTCCTCACAACCCATGAAAACTTGATCACTGGGTTTATCTTGTATTCCAAGCTTGGTCAGAGCCAGATGTACATTTTCGCTGGCATTGAGAAAAGAGTTCCACCACGCTGTCTTACTTTTTTCCAAACAAGAGACCAGTAGTGTCGCAACCACTAACGCAATGGCAACCTATCAGTGCCTCAAGGCGAGCCTGGCCAAGGGTATTTACAATTGGCAGGAGAGGAATATGCCTAAGTTTTAGCCCATCTCTCATAATCATTACAGTGTGAAGTCCAAGTAGTGTCAGGGAAGATACTACAAACACCAGTACATCTATATCAGATGAATATAAATAGATGTTGAAGCCCTTACTGTGTATTTGTGTCGTGTGTAAGTGTGTCGGCCTCTTCATGATTATTTTGGAGTGCCATCACCTAGGCGGGTGATTGCTATGATAGGTACTGTACTTAATTGGATCAGCTTATCAGCTATGTAGATTGTGAGAAAATACTTAGTTACAGTGCTGCTCGAAAATATACTCAACTCCTTGATACGAGTCTTCAACTTTATATTCCTGAAGCTGTTTTTATTAACCTTTGGTTCGTCGATTTAGTGTATTTCTTTTAGAGAAGAGACTACATCATAGTTATCACAAGTTACATATGAATGTTTACAACCTGAAGATGTCCTTACTATTGCATTTACAAAATGTACAGCCAGTTCTTCGCAGTTACTGATTACTCTTTTAAATAGAGCCTGTGCATTTACAACCGCAATTCCATAAAAAGTGCAAGTGTTGTCATAATTTGGTGCAACATCATCAGGATTAAATTTATCTAAGTCATCACAAATACTCGTGATTGATTATAATTTATAGAATAATTGGGATCTGACTGAGCAAGGACGCAGCATACCGTCAGATGTCATCAGGAGATGATTAATCGTAGAGAGTTCATGTTTAGATATCACTTCCCTCAGATCAATGTCGCGGAAAAATCTTGTAATAACCAGCAAACGTGCCATCACTGTACTTGATTCTTGGATTGCTATGTTCTGTTTAGCATCGTTGGTTTTTTATGTTTTGCTTCTGCAGTCCATCTCAGCACCTTGCCCTTAGTCATTTTGTTCCCGAAATTGTCACCACCAGAAATTCGGTTCGGTATGCTAATTCTCTGCGTCTTTCTAGTTCAAGAATATTTTTTTGAATATCTTCTGGTATAATTGTTTTATTTTGTAAATGAATAAGTCTGATAGTTGAGCCGTCTCTAGAATTATGATTTATGTCGAATCGGTCCGAGAGTGATTGTTCAAGTTTAATAATATTTTTTTCCTGCTGTCAAAACTTTTTTTGAGAAATTTGATGGTGTTGTTTCTTGTTAGGTTGCTTTAACCCTAACATAGCTTCTGTTTCTGCAGAAAGTCGGGCCAATTCAGGTAAGCAGTATCTGAGTAGATAGTTTGGATAAGTTGCAATACCGGATAAGCCACCATCGGCTTTATGGACTTTGCTCATGATTGTGTTCCTGATATATAACTGTGAGTGCCACCAAAAATTAGTTTTAACGGTGAATCCCACATTTTCAAAATCATGCCACACATCGGGATGTGTCTGTTGAAGCTGATACATACGTGCTATATATTATGGTATGTATGTATGTATGCATGTATGCATAATGTAGCCTGTTATGCAAAAAAAACAGACACACACTTATTCCAGTGAAGCCAGATGTAAAGACCATAACCGATGACGTGTGCACCGCAGGAACTGAAGTAGATCAGTGACTTGATGCATATGTATACATCCTGGCCCACTTAAACATGGGGTATTTGTTATTTTCTTTGTCAAACTCTTCGATCAACTTGAAAATGTTTAATGTAGAAACGAATGCTTCTAAGTCACCATCGGCATTTTGTACATTGCTTTGAGAAGTACAGGATGCTATCAATTTGTCAAGGCATTCTTGAAGATTCTGGTATATCTCTGGTTGTTTATGAAAAAAACTATTTCAGCCAGAGATCTATAAGTGCTTGCAAAAGTGAAATCTTTCCTGGAAACGCATGTAAGGAGCTGACCATACAGGTACTGTTGGTTTATGGTCTTTCACAGTCGGCCCCTCCACCATCTCTGTCATAATGTATAATCAGTAGCCATATGAAATCCTTCATTTGTGCCTTTTTTAGTAAATGCTGGTTTTGAAATATTTTAAAATCAGGGTAATCTGGACTATTAGTTGGTTTTAGATTACCTAATGGTACATGGATTTAGTTCTGTAATAGTTTCACTTTGTGGAACACCTCGTAAGCTGTGGTCTCCCTCAATGTCTAGCTTAAGGGGTCTGGCGGCATATTCAACTACATGTCCTGGTTTAGGAATTGTCTGGAATACCGAACCAGCAAGTGCGTGGAAGGAGTTTTTTTCCATCAGGTGTATCAACCTTTGCATCTATACTCGCCGTCAAATTAAAAATGATCAACCAGGATCGCATGATTTTCGGCGATTTCCCCGTCAATTTTTGAAAATTTCACAAAATAATATTTATTATTTCAAAAGTTAGACCATTTGCCATATAATAAAATTCCAGAATTAGTTTAGTGGGGTTATAGAGAGACGTCGTAATTTCAATTCATTACATGTCAAACGGTCTAACTTTTGAAATACGCTATATAATTTTGACCTTTGCAAAATTTGAAGAAAATATGTGTAGAATTGACGGAGAAATCGCAGAAAATCATGCGATCCTGGTTAATTTGACGGCGAGTATATGTTATCAATTGCAGCACGAAGTGGTTGATACTTCATTAAGCATGGTGAGACGTATACACCATCATTGCTTGAAATGTTTTCGTGCACATCACAGGCTATTCTGTTAACGTTGTTCATTGTCTGTTTATACGATACACCAGTACCAGCATGGGGAAGAAAATAAAGTAATTTCTCACTACTTGCTGAGTGGTAACAATGCAATAATAGTCTACGTTGCCGTAGATGGTTTTAGTTTATAGGTAACCTGTCTCTTGGATTTGAGCGCCTGGACTATATTTTGAGCTATGTTATTGCATCTACGATTATTGTTTTATTCGGTAGTACCTTTATCTCCCACTATAGTATCCATTTGAAAAGTAACATCAATTCTGCAAGAAGATCATCATAAGTGTAGAGAAGAGAATTTCCATGTTTAAATCTGCTCTAATTTATGGCGTATAAGAGATGCGCACTGGACAACTTGCACAATATCTTCTGTCGCAGTGTAGGCCTACAAACTGCCACAACTACACAAATATATTGGCGATACTAATATTCCTGATAATACTCACTCTGAATATAGTGTATGATGCCCTTTAGCATATTTCAATTACAATCGATTAAATTATCGTATCTATACTGCTCTGCAAAACCAAAAGGCAGTACGTACTGCCTTTTGGCTTTGCACGGCAGGATAGCAATGTCTTACAACACCTATTGGGTGGGGATATTCAAAAAGTTTATCTATTTGACTCATGTTTGAGCCCTGGCAATAAGAGGGGGCTACATAATAGTATCGCATATTCATGAATGTTGGTTTAAGAAAGAGTCATGTCCACGTTACATCAACCGATCTGGGTTGGATGAGACGACATACCAGATAGTCTGGTGGCCACTTAACATATTTTCTAATTTCGCTTACACCATTTTGTTCATGGACTCAACCGATTGTACCATGTCCAGCATATTTTTGTAATATTGTAAGTGTGTGCTGAAAGAAAATATGACGTTTTAAGGCAAAAAAACACATAAAAATGAAAAAAAAAACATTTTAAAAATTATCATGGAAAACAAATTCTGATCAATGAAATGTAGCGCAGAGATATGATACTAAGTTTAGAGAAAAAAAAGAATGGGAAAATTGACATTTGTTGACTATAAAGTGTTAAAATGTATCAAAATTAGATAAAAAACACATTTTTTTGAGGATGAACAATTGAAAAAATAGCCCACAAATTTGACATTTACTATTTTTCAAAATAGTTTTTAAGATTATTTCAAGCAGCAATATTTTTATTTGATTACATGCCCATTTCAGAAACAATGACGTCACCCCCCCCCCCTGATCTCTTAATTCGCTGAATATTAGATTATTCATCTCTAATAAACTAATTAGGCATGGAAAACGATTCTTATCATTAAAATATTGCGCAGAAATGTGATACAACGCTATAGGGAAGACAAAGAATATGGAAATTGACATTTGGTGATTATAAAAATAACAAAATGTAGAAAAAATACATTAAAAACGTGATTTTTTGAAGATCGACTATTTGAAAAATAACCCATAAATTTGACATTTACTATTTTGCAAAATAGCTTTTGGATAAAAATATCAATAAATTACCTCGAAACATATTGAAAAGAGCATATTTTTATTTGACTATATAGGGTTTACTTATTGCCGAAATAACGACGCCACCCCCCCCCCCCCTTGATTTCGAAATTCACATAATATTATACTATTTATCTCCAATACGAGTTAAGCATGGAAACAATTGGAAAACAATTCTGACCATTAAAATATTGCGCAGATATGTTATACAATGCCATAGAGAGGAAAAAGAATGAAACAAGGTGACATTTGGTGAATATAACATCACAAAATAAAGTTAAAAAAAACCATAGAAATGATTTTTTTTAAGATAAATAATGCCAAAAATTGCACATAGTCACAATATCATATTTTTCAAAGTAGTCTTTGGCTAAAAATATCTTTAAATTATCCAGGAAAGCATTCCAAGCAACAAATTTAATATTAGACTCCTTTGGGCTTTTCTATTGAATAAATATTTACACCACCTCCCCCCTTTTATCGTGGAATTGACACACTATTATACTATTTGTGCGTAAAAAATATTTATTATGGAACAGAATGTGACCAAGAAAATATTGCGCAGTGATGTTATGTCATATACTGGAGAGGAACATAATGAAAAAGTAGCATTTGATGATTATAAAGTGACAAGATGTATAAAATTGACTTTTTTAGGATTGACAACTCCTTGAAGCTTCTCTATTGCCAAAATAGTGACCCCCACCACCTAAATTTCAAAAATAGCACAAAATGATACTGTTTCTTAAAAAAATATGACGATGCTTTCCTTATAATAGTACAATTAAGTTTCAATTAAGTATTGATTTACTCATACATTGTACCAAGAATATATTCTTGATTGTACCAGTCCCTCAGGAAACTACAAACCATTCCCTACATTGAAATACACAGTGTCCCCAGGGAACTACGAACAATACACATGCAGTGCCCTCAGGGAACTACAAACTATTCAATACATTGAAATGCACAGTGCCCCCGGGGAACTGCTAACAATGTAATTAATTATTTGTAGTTCCTTGAGGGCACCATGTGTACTTCAACGTAAGGCATTGTTTGTAGTTCCCTGAGAGCACTGTATTTCAATGTGATGAATTGTTGGTAGTTATCTGAGGGCACTGTGCATTTCAATCTAAGGAATTATTGGCAGTTCTCTGAGGGCACTGTGTATTTCAATGTAAAGAAGGGCTTCCAGCTCCCTGGGGGCACTTTGCATTTCAATGTAATGAATTTATTGTTGGTAGTTCCATGAGGGCACTGTGTATTTCTATGTAAGGAATTGTTAACAGTTCCCCGAGGGCACTGTCTATTTCCATGTAATGAATTCTTAGCAGTTCCCCGAGGGCACCGCATGTGTATTTCAATTTAATGATCGAATTGCTTGCAGTTCCCTGCGGGCACTATGCATTTAATGTACCTGTAATTATCTTTTTGTCGTTCCCTGAGGGCACTGTGCATTTCAATGTAATTATTTTTTTGTAGTCCCCTGAGGGCACTATGCATTTCAAATTAATGGATTGTTGGCAGTTCCCGAAGGGTACTATGCATTTCGATGTATCCGGTAAGGAATTATTGGTAACTGCCTGAGGGCACTGGATTTCTATATAATGATTTGTTGGGAGTTCCCTGAGGGCACTGTGCCGCTGCATGCATTTATAAATGCAAGGAATTGCTGGTAGTTCCTTGAGCAAATTTTTCTACTTCTTAGCCGTCTTTTGTTTTAATGTGATGTGAGATACGTGCAGATTGAGGCCTTGGAATTTCGTTGTGGATTTATTCAGTGGATTACATGACCAACCCTACAAAGGGGGAGGGTGTTGTCTGTGCTTGTATTTGCCACCAGTGCCCTTATGGCACAAATCGGGGCCTCTCTATGCCTGCTGCCCAGAGCATCAGCACCAAGTGAAAGATGATGAAGGAGAATGAGACTTTTTAAATTTTCCCGAGTTCATGAACTTATTCTGTTCATGAACTCTCACTTTGTTCATGAACATTGGTTGTTCATGAACGGTCTTGAACTCAGATAACTCATGAACCAAGGCTAGTTCATGAACGACCATGAACTCAACAAATTCATGAACCAGATATTTAATGAACATTCATGAACGTTCATTAAATGTGTTCATGAACTATTCATGAATGTTCCTGAACAACTATTGAGACATTTATGAAATTCATGAACTTTTAACCTAATTCATGAACGGCCTGAAACTAAAATAATTCACATGAACCAAAGATAGTTTATGAATATTCATGAACTTTCATTAAATTTGTTCATGAACTGTTAATGAATGTTCCTAAACAACAAATGAGACATTCATGAACTGTCAACCTGAAGCTCTGAGCATTATGTTTATGAAATTGAGGTTGTCCATGAACGAACAGGAAGATAAGCCAGCAACACTTAAACTAAGTTCATGATGTTCACAAACTAAGTTAGAATTCATGTTCATGAATGTTCACGAATTGTTCATGAAGATTCATTAACTATCCAGTCTAAGTCTTTTGAACTGTAAAATACATATAATATTTTGATAGGGAATTCTTACCTAAACACAGCAAGCTAATTGAGATTCATTTTGTTAATTAAAAAAGATCGTCTCTCTGACAGTATTACACAGAACTGAACAGAAAACTGAGAAACTAAGTATTTTTTAAATATTATAAATTCTATGGTTGATAATCTAACTCAGATTGTCTCAATTTGTAATATTAATTAGTTAATTAGCCATTGCGTAGTTGACACCATACTCGCCAAGGTAATTAGACTGTCATTCACCACAGTTGATGAATTTTCATGAACAAACCATGAGCTTTCATGAGATTTCAAACTCGAAACAATTTATTACAGCTCATGAAACTGTCCCTCATGAACTTTCATGAACTAGCCATAAACCGATGTAAGACTTATCAAGTTCATAATCATTCATAAAACTTCATGATTTTTAACGAGCCATGAACTAAAAAATGAGACTAATCAAGTTTCATAACAATTTATCACAGTTCATGAAACAGTCCCTGAACATGAAACTAGTCATGAACCGAATTAAGACATATCAAGTTCATAAAAATTCCTTAAAGTTCATGAAACGCTCTCATGAACTTTCATGAACAAGCTATGCACTGAATTGATTCTACCAAGTTCATAAAAATTCATGACTGTTCATGAACCTCTTATTATGAACTTCACGAACTATTTCATGAACAGCATTAGTTCATTAAGTGCTCATTAATATTTATGATTTGTCATGAACTCTTTTTGATGAACAGAACTGGCATTGATGAATGTTCATTAATGTTCATGAACATTCAAAAACGTTCATCACTTGCTGAACTTCATCTCACCGGGCACATACATGCGACACCTCACTCACAAACAAACATAAAATACACTCACCGTGACTCATACATGCGATTCCTCACTCACAAACAAACCTGAAACACACTCACCACAAGCGACTCTTCACTCATAAACAAACATGAGATATGAAATACACTCACCGTGACTCATACATGTGACTCCGTACTCCCAAACAAACATGAGACATGAAATATACTCACCATGACTTACACCTGCGAATCCTTACTCCCAAGCAAACATGAGACATGAAATACACTCGTCATGACTCATACATGCTACTCCGCACTCAAAAAGAAACATAAGATATAATATACACTCCCCATGACTCATACATGCGACTCCTCACTCACAAACAAATATAAGATATGAAATGCACTCATCATGACTCATACATGCGACTCCTCACTCACAAACAAACATGAGATATGAAATACACTCACCGTGACTCATACAAGCGACTCCTTACTCCCAAACAAACATGAGACATGAAATACACTCACCATGACTCACACATGCGACTCCTTACTTCCAAACAAACATGGACATGAAATACACTCCCCATGACTCACACATGCAAGTCCTCACTCTCAAGCAAACATGATACATGAAATACACTCACCATGACTCACACATGCGACTCCTTACTCTTAAACAAACATGGACATGAAATACACTCACCATGACTCACACATGCGACTCTACTCCCAAACAAACATGAGACATGAAATACACTCCCCATGACTCACACATGCAAGTCCTTACTCCCAAGCAAACATGAGACATGAAATACACTCGCCATGTCTCGTACATGCGACTCCTCACTCCCAAGCAAACATGATACATTAAATATGCTCACCATTACTCATACATGCGACTGCTCACTCACAAGCAAACGCGACATATGAAATACACTCCCCCATGACCTACTCATACATGCGACTCTTCACTCACAAACAAACATGAGATATGAGATACCCTCCCAATGACTCATACATGCGACTCCTCGCTCACAAACAAACATGAGACATGAAATACACTCACCATGACTCATACATGCGACTCCTCACTCACAAATAAACATGAGACATGAAATACACTCACCATGACTCATACATGCGACTCCGCACTCAAAACCAAACATGAAATATAATATACACTCACCATGACTCATACATGCGACTCTTCACTCACAAACAAATATAAGATATGAAATACACTCACCATGACTCATACATGCGACTCCTCACTCACAAATAAACATGAGACATGAAATACACGCAACATGACTCATACATGCGGCTCGGCACTCACAAACAAATATGAGATATGAAATACACTTCAAATAACTCATACATGCGACTCCTCACTAACAAAAAACATGAGACATGAAATACACTCATCATGACTCATACATGCGGCTCCGCACTCGCGAACAAGCATGAGATATGAAATATACTACCCATGACTCATACATGCGACTCTTCACTCACAAACAATATGAGATATGAAATAATGCGATTCTTCACTCCGAAACAAATACGAGACATGAAATACACTCAGTCACCATAGCTAACACATACGTTTCCTCACTCTTAAAGAAACATGAGACATGAAATACACTCACCATGACTCATACATGCGACTCCTCACTCACAAACAAACATGAGACATGAAATACACTCGCCATGACTCATACATGCGACTCCTTACTCACAAACATGGTACATGAATCACACTCACGATAGCTCACATATGCGACTCCTTACTACTAAAGAAACATGAGATATGAAATACACTCACCATGACTCACACATGTGACTCATCACTCATAGACATGGTACATGAATCACACTCGCAATGGCTCACTCATGTGACACCTCATTCAAAAACATGAGACATGGAATACGCTCACCATGACTCACACATGTGACTCATCACTCACAAACATGATACATGAATCACACTCACCATGGCTCACTCATGTGACTCCTCATTCAAAAACATGAGACATGGAATACACTCAGCATGGCTAACATAGACGTTGACCAAATGTTAGTTTAATTATGGCCCACCGTCGGCTACCTCGGCCAAACAATTTTTACATTGGGTCAACAACACCACGTGTTTGCTGTGATAGTGTTAATTGTACACCACCAGACTGATGTGAGAGGTGCAGTCACAGATGGCATGACACCAGGCGACAACACCTGCGTAATCATTACCGTGTGAGACTTGCATGTGAAGCTTTACTAAGCCAACAGTGCTAGACATGGCCCATTGTGGTTATAATGTCAAATCTACAGCTTAGGCTGCATCTTTAGCATAAATAATTATCAAACAAATACTACTTAGGTAAAAAAAACATATATTATCTGACTGTCAATATAAGACAAACAAAATGTGTTTCCAAACCATTTTTTCAACCTATTTATAATGGCTTCAAGGTAAATAAATCTGGCCAAACAACACTGATTTTTAAAACATTTTTATTTTGAAAAATCATACAAAAGTTAAATGTATATTAAATATAGAGGACGAAAGTATGACAATACTGAAAACATTTTGCTTTAATAGCAAGTGAAATTGTGTCAATAAAATGTAGAATAAACAACTGAAGTCATACAACTATATTATATCACTTTGGCACGCTTCATATCGCTAGTTGTTTCACATTATCAGTTGTGGTTATACCGAAACTTTGCTTTGCAGATATTACACATAAAAGAGCTTCTGACGCGTGTTAGCAAGAATAAATAAAACCATATTCATATCGTCGCCTCGGAGCTAAAGGATCCTATCTGACACTCGTTAGAGTGGCAGATAGGATCCTTTAGCTTCGAGGCGACGATATATTCTTGGTGTTAGGCATTAAATACTGCTCCAAATACAGTCACCAGGTGACGTTGGCAGTATTGTGGTCACCACCAATGATGGCTGTTGAAACGATACTCTATCCCCATGATCCCAGCGAACCCATGATGCTCACAATGTCAGATTATAATTGGATCAGCGTCGTAGACACACATTCAAATTTATCTGACTATACCTCAATTATAACAAAGCATACTTTATCATTAACTCTTTTAACGGCATATCTTGCTTCGCTCCGACTTTAGACGTCAGAGTCTGACGTCTATGGACGTCAGATTCTGACGTCTAAAGTCGCTCTCCGAACTGAAAGAGTGAGATATTCATAATGGCCGTAGACCAATAAGATATAACATTATTATGTATTGAAATGATGCAGAAAAATCTAACTAAGACATTTATGGTGATTTCAAAACCTTGTGCGAAAGCAGTTAGAAATCAAGTTGAGCGTTCATAGACATTACAATCACGTTATAGAGTACAGTCTAGTCTAAGTACATCTTATTATCAAGCAAGTAAACCACATCATTTTCCTCTTCAAAAAGTCATATGTGCTTCACTGTTTGGCACGACAGACAAAAATAACCTGCATTCTCTCCACCTCAAATAGAAAATGGCTATGTAAAATTATGGAATAGATTATTTTCTCACCAAAAAAAATATTTTATTGCAAAATAAATAACTAGATAACCAGCTTGTAAATTATTATCTGCAAATTATCATGAAATAATTTGATAATTTTAAGAACACAACATCCATCATTTAAAGCCAATGATATTTTTGTATTTCTGTTAATCTGTTAATCATGTAATGTAATGTAATGTTGATAATCGCTATGAACTGTGTGAACAATAATCATGTTGATGAACAATTATTATAAATGCACAATTAGCATGATTAGTATCAAGTAAACGTTTCAATTTCCACGAGCTTATGGTTTGATGCTACTTTAATCATGTAAATTATCGACAATATTATAAAAAATATTATATTATAAAAAAGGCATATCAACATAATCATGATAATAATAATAACTATTATCTCTTATCTGCTTATCAAATGTTGTTTAAAATGTCCTTTAAATATAAATATACAGGTCATTTCTAATTTGCAGATCAACATGTTCAAGTAATATTTCAACGTGTAAGAAACTACAGTATGCTATTATTTAAAAATATCCAATTATAATTATATTAGCCCTTGAGTTTATCATAGGACATTTGGTATATAATAACAAAACAATGGTCTTCAAAAATACAGTAAATTCAAGGGAGATATAAAAAATAAAAATAAAGGCACCAACTGTCAGAACTACAAAATATTTGTTATTTTATAAAAAAAATATCATACTATAAATGTGTAAGCTATAATTGAATATGCAGAATATTGGTTGCGAAGCCCAGTACAAAGGAAGATTGGATCGGTGTTGGAACATAATCTTTGATGTTGGAACAACACTGATCCAAGAAACGCTGAGAGCAGGAAAATACATGTGTGCCGTTGATCAATCATGTCTATAATCATGATAATGTAAACATGGTGAAGCTAAGTAACTATGCCGCCAGTAATTTCAAACCATACCAGACAGAAAAAATACCATATGCATATAATGCCATCAGTTAGGCATGTTACAGCTTTAGTAATGTATACACGTCACATCTTCTACATACTGTACACAACAAACAGGCGCGTACACCCAAAGTTGTTTAAAGATGGTCCAACGTCTACGACGCTGGCCCAGCTTTCAAACAACATTGGGCGAATGCTCGTGTTTACATGTATTTTTGCGTATCCTCCTCTTCTACGACACATGCGTCACCTGATTCAAAAGGGACGTCGCTTAGATAACAACTTGACAACTTTAACTTGACAACATTTTCGAAGTCGAATAATCCTCCTGTAGCACTTGGGAACACTATTTGGAGTATTTCTCTATATACAGGGATTCAGCTCGTTAACCCTTTCACCGCCAAGTTCTTTAATCCCTTCATTACCATACATGACGGAAATTTCCGTCGTCATTCGTCATGTTACGTAACCATACATGACGGAAATATCCGTCGGATTTAATTGGAACTTTCACCCACTTGAAGTTGTGTCTCGCTGACGCGATCCACAACTTCAAGTGAGTGAAAATTATTCAGATTTGACAAAATGAGGTTTAACGATTTTGAAATATTGTTGATTGATGTCACGTTTTATCTTCAACATTTTCTAAAGCTGTCATCTAATGTGCTGATAAAAACATGAAAACCTCGAATATAATCGAGGGACCGGCGGTGAAAGGGTTAAATCAGCTCGCCTGGTTCACCTGGAAATCCTGTGAAAACTTTCAGACCTATTTTTAGATGAAGTCGTCCCTGCAGGGCGTGTCGGCCGAGCACCGGCATCCTCGCTTGCTGGCCAGACAGAGGAGCAGAATGCTGTTCAGGACAAAGACGATGGCGGACCCCGCCACCAGAAAGAAGGAGTAGCCCAGATAGTCCAGCTTCTCCGCGTCCACACCGTACAGCACCGAACCCGCCGCCGCGCAACCACCTGATAAATACACACATCATCAAACATCAGGCAATAAAGTAAATAGCCTAGTTATAATCACGCTCAAATCTAGGCATTAGCCCAAGAGGAGCAAAGAAGTGAACCTGGGCTAAATATTAAACATGTTAAAGAGGAACCTTTTGGAAGGAATGGGTAGTTTCAAAATATTCAAAAGAAACATGTTGAAAATATTAACAAATACCCTATAATCAGATAATCCTTTTTCACTTACCTAATCATGGACAATTAAACTTACACAATATTAAACGAACTGCTACATGTAGGTCTATACTATGGAGCTGTATTCGGGTCAAAACTGTCAGGTAGTCATTCGACGCAAACTCTCGTTCTTCTTTAATGACATACGTTTTAATTGACGCATTTGTAAAGTTGAGTACCTCTTCTTAATCGACACACTTGTGGACTTCTTTAGTTGCATAAGTTAACTGAGCCGTAATCTCATTTTAATTGACATGCCTGTAGTCTGCTTTACGGCTATACAAGTTAATTGGACGCGTCCCGTTCTTCTTGACTGTCTAACGTTCAACTGTGATTGGCATTGCTGTTGACGGGGAATCATGTTAGTTGAGTAATCTGTGTTTTAGCCGACTAAGAACGAACGCGCATCCAATTTAGCGCAGTGTTTACAGCTCTACATAAAACACGTGGAGATAACTTGGCCTTAATGTGATCTGTCCCAAGGTCACATTCTGGCCAATAATAATTGTGGGGTTCGACACGTGGTTTACACTTGTTCCTCGCCGGCAACAGCGCCATCTGGAGAGTGGAGGAGAATTATGGTCTGTCAACATGGTAAATAATGCTCAACAACAAAATGATGTATATTAATGTTTATTTATTGATGCCATTCTTCAGTTATTACATACATTGATCACTGTTTCTAATATTGTTGTAAAATAGGCAATCTCATGGATTATACCCACCCTCATCGTCATTTCGTCCCATTTTCACTGAATGACGTGCTTTCAATGGACTTTTAACATTTAAAATTACCTATTATCGACAGTTGGGTATAAACCAGGAGATAATCACTAAATCAGATAGCCGGAAAATATATGTTATGGTTAAAATAAATGACATAAATAACATTAATGATTATTATTCGTAATCTATTAAACGTAAACTAAACAGATATAGTAGTAGTGCATCTCTCAAGCTTAATTAGACTAATATCTATTTTCGCCCACCACCACAACCTGCATCACAGTATCTTTTTTCGTTCGAAAATTGTCTGCTAGATTATGTGTGTACAATACTCTGGGCGGCTTAAGGCTGAGTACAATAAAAACTATGGGGCCCACCGGTAGATCTACTCAGCTACTGGAACCACATTATTTAGCCTTTTTTGTAGTCTAGCGGCGTAGCGCATTACCCGGTATCGTAGGTGATCTTTTAATTTAGCAATTTTCTATCTATAGGCTATAATAGGCCAATTTTTATGGAATTTTGTTTGTGGTGTTGGTATCAACTCATACAAGAAACAGGTCAACACTTTTTAGAGCATGTAAAATAAAATATATGACGTCTCTATAAAGTCATGTTTTTTTCTCACTTTTTCAGAAAAACTTGAAAAATTCAAAATTGTAGGGCCTACATCTTTTTAACCATTATAGATACTATTAAAATTATATAAAGCTATAAAAATGGTCGGGTAATCAAGTCAAATCAAATCACAGTTGAGAGAGTTTGTGTCGAATGACTTCCTGACAGTTTTGACCCTAATACAACTCCATACTATACAGAAACTGGATACTTATAAACAGGATAAAGACATTAGACAATATACTAGATTATAATGTAATCTCCAAAACAGTTACGAGAATTTGATTTGCCATAATACATTTTTGGTGTTAAATCTGTGAATATCCCGTGTGCTGGGAGTGGGGATTAGGGTGAACAATGACAGCTAGATGTAAGTTATGTAAGTTTAAAACTTGTATGTTTAATGTAAAACTTACCATTTAAAACTTGCACGACTGTCCATAATGTGTGGATGACGTCCACCGTGTACTATTCTAGCTTATAGTTTTAACATGTTTAAATTGCGTTTGAAACTTTTTTCTGCTCATGAGTAATATCTTATTTTTAGCCCGCTAAATTAATCAATTACATTTTTTACCCATTTGAAGTTGTGTCTCGCTACCGAGACACACAACTTCAAGTGGGTAAAAATAATTATATTTGTTTAAGAAACATTTGCAAATTATTATCATGATTACCAAACATTTGCAAATCTCTTTTTATTCCCAATATCAGTCGGCAAATAAAACAGATTAAAAACAACTAAAGTCTCCTTAATCATGTTAATTAGTTAATTACTTATAAAAGCACGCACCCCACAGAACATTCCCACGCCGGGCGTACGACGCCGTCACGACGGTGAATCGGCGTCCGTGACGCCGATTCACCGTCGTGACGGCGTCGTGCGCCCGTCGCGGGACGCCCGGCCGGAGATCAAGTAAACTCATCAAAGGGAATGTGTATTTTAGTGGTCTGGAGTCACCTGCTATCATCTGCATGACGGCCGTAATGGGCAGGATCACGTAGCAGCATCCCGACAGAAGTCCTGCCAACGCCGCCAGCAGCACCAGCCCGATCACGATATAATGACGCACTGCACAGAAAAAACAACCAGCGTTATCGTCCCACCGCACGGACAAACAACGGTAACTGCTCACTTGGAAAATAAGTAGATACCGTCGTTTGTCTGCGCATTGCAATATTGTGGTCTGGTAAATAAAGGGCGCCTGCCCAATATAAAAATGCATGTAGCGGTGACGTATAGCATGTCCACCATGTCCATAGTGACAAGAACGATGTAGTGTATCATGTGTATTGCAGTGTGTTATATTTTCGAATAAACAGATAAACAGGGTTATAATTTAAAGTTTCTTGTGTAGGATCCTACAGTAAACATGGTAAAGTTGTTTAAATTTATACGATTTCATCATCTAAATTTATCATTTTTACCTATTCAAATGATTTTATCATGTTCAAGTATTTTCAATCAACACCTCTACACTTGCTTGCTACGTGAACAGTTTTTTCTTGGTTAATGAGGAAAACATGTGAGTATACATTTATAAGAGAAAGCGCCTTTTAAATGGTAATTAGTGTCGATCATCATGATAATTACACTTTGGCAAGAACGAACAGCAAATTACTTATAAATTACATTATCAGATTATGTTGTTTCATACTGTTATCATAATTCATTATATTTGTATTCCTCCCTCATTATTGTGTCATCTACATCAATTAGACATTACTAACATGGCAGATTTTCCAGGTCGAATGCGCTACATCGTCTGAAGAACACCGTCATCTTACACTGCTGCCACAGGCCGCTAACATTAGGCGGGATGTCCAACACATTCTCTGTTTTCTTCCATTCTGGTGTGGCGATACCCACGATCAATAGTGCCATGGCCCCCACATACAGGAGCAAGCTGAAAGCGCAGATACACCGGGCAGACATGATGCAACGGGCTCCTCCACCTAATTATGTACCAGACCCCTCTCTGAAACAAAATCACTTTTATCATGTTTATCAGTAATGATAAGAAAATGGTAGAATATGTCATTCGCATTAACATGATTAATGAATCACTTCCACTGGGGACATGACGTGTGCCCATGCAGTGGGTTCTACTTCCACGATGATCACGTATTGTACTAGAGTAGAGGTGCTGTGACAAAGCTAACACAGGATTTGACACATCACTGTCGCAATGTTGGGTCAGTGTCGGCGATGCTGGCCCAACACTGAGACATCATGAATGTCACGTTTTAAATTTATCCTCTCATTTTAAACGCCAATCCCAATGGAGATGGCGTTTAAAATGGGAGGATAAATTTAAAACGTAGAGCAATACCTGTATACCAGCAGAAATGCATTTCTAATACCAGCTATAGATATCTCAGGATTCATATCAGCCTTCCCAGCAAACACTAAACCTTTGTATAACATTTGTACAACGTCGGCCCAACGTCTTCTACGTTGCTCCAGCACTGTACAAATTTTATACAAATGTTTTTTTTTAATATGGGCCTAATCTATGGCGCGAAAAAAGTTTCAACCCAATTCAGCCAATTTTGATTTAGTGTTGGAGCACCGTCTACGACGCTGCACCAACATTAAACCAACATTGGTTGTTTGTGTTTTATGTGAACAACAAGCAGCAAGGATATATATTGTATTTTGAGGTAGGTTTGACGTGTACTTTTTATAGGCAAACTAACTTATATTAGCAGCAGACAGCACATATGTAACCACATTTCACAGCGCCCACTGGAGTACTGCCAGAAAAAGAGTTACCTCTGACTAATACAAATCACCACGAGAATCAGGTTTTATCTCTCTGGTAAAGACACAGACTAAAATAAAGGATTATAAACATGATAAAGGAAAAATGCTTTATCTTCACATTGTAAATGCACGTTTGGAATAATTTTAAATAATAAAAAATAATATATTACGTAAACATGTTAAAATACACGTTAATTTAATTTTCACAGCTGATTAACCTGATACCGAAATCAATGTATTTTACTCTCAAAAATGTCCTTTATTCTTAGAATATGCACATTTTGAAGTATTATATTAGTATTTATATGTTCAAATATGGGTTATCTGTTATTATCATGATTATCCGAATTGTTGTTTTAATGTTTGTAAATTTTCTTTGAGTTATAACCCCAAGTATATTTCTTGGGATATTAAAATCAATTAAAATGACTGGACAATTAAAACTTTCTACACTTTGTAGTTCAGTGTTCGCAATGTTTAACATGTTTAATGCAGCGAATTGAACCTTTGAGGAAGTTGATAAAAATCATGTATTTGGATTTAGCAGCTTTTGGGGATAGCTGATTTGCGACAAGTCATAATTATTATAACCTTATTTTATCTAGTTTAGAGTTTAACTGAGTATTGTTTAAGACATGTAAAGTAGCAACTAGTGTTGTGTCATCCGCGTAAATGATATGGAAGATAAGACTGGAATTAACAATATTGTATATATATAAGGAAAATAAGTGGGCCAAGCATAGGTCCTTGCGTTATAGAATTAACTAAGCTAGTCTAGACTTGCACTCTTTCATAATTCCCCAGGCATTTCGATACACAAAGTTTCCCAAAAAACAACATTGATTCAGTTATTCAATGTTCTTATTGGCTTGTATATGGCCATGACACGGTCGCGCACATAGGAAGATAAGGGGAGACCTGACTCCTGACCTCCCCCCTCTGTGAAAGAATTAATGTAACTTGTAATTAATGTAACCTGTATCTGTATAGACGTGCTATTTATCTAAGAATAATTAAACTATTTATTACTAAGTAATTATATCCTCGGTCTTGACATCCGTCGGTAGAGCTCATATATCGTATCAGGATCTACAAAACTTAAATACCAGCGACATTTATCACCAAACAGGCGGACGGAATGTTTCCTGCAGTTTGGGTGGGGGTGGTCCAACGCCTGACATTTACTGGGACATGGGTTTGAACTTCCTCATGTCAGTTGCTCTATAACTTATCCACTCACGACAAGATGTATGGTACATAAGGTACTGTCCGTGCCTAAATCATCTAAGATGTTGCATTAGATATATCTTTCGAAACATTTCCTAAATATCCCAATCTGGATGCTTATGTAAATCAATATAATTACTCCGAATCTGACCAGCAAACTATAATTCATGAAATTAGTTGTAAAATACTTTCAAAATGATTAGTACACCGACCGACACACTCCAGATTACAAAACCTCACGTTATACATGTTATAAGATTTTACAGATTACATATCTTCTAAAATTAGTTTGTAAATGTGTTTTTTTTTCAGTATCACCCAACGACTCCACGGCGGTGTACCACGGTCCCAAATATTGCTATGTGAATAGAATCTTATTAGAAAATTATTTTCCATACGTTTTTTTAATTTAATTCTGCGATTTTTAGCATGTTTAAGAGCGATAATCGTAACCTGGGAGGTCGTAGAGATAATTAAGAGATAGATGGAAGTCTTCGCGTAGGAATTGGTGATAATACCTTTCTTTCTGAGCTACAAACCCATCTTTTTTCTATGACTTCCAGTTCTATTTTCACAATCGCGATTGCACAGCAATTAACCTGACCGCACTCGTGCCAAGTGCCAGCCATTCTAGCTCCAGCAGTTTCAGTAAACACGAAACATCCACCAATGCTGGTCCATTGCTGGGCCGACGTCGTAGACAGCGGGCCAACATTAGGCCAACATTGGGTGGATGTGTCGTGTTTTTGGGGGTATGTTTTAGGATGGATTACGTGGGTCCCTGCAGCAACACACTATTTATCAGCCGAACAACGGCTCAGTGATGGGTCAACATCTGCGATGTTGCCCCATCACTGAGCCGTTGTTCTGTTGATTACGTGAGCGGTGCCTTGCTGATGTCTGGGGAGGATAACGTTTCCGGACCACGCTGACAGCAGGCACAGGATTTACATCCAGTAGTCCATCCATGATCCATATGTATTAGCCCTGTTATACGATATACACATGATACAGACACGGACAGCGTGGGAAATCGCTGAGCTGCTTAGTTTATGTTTTTCTGTGTCTGACTCTCCACACATTTGTTATTCAATAAGGTAAAAATACGTAAAACTAAACATGCTTATACCGTGTATACACAAAAATATCAGCAGGGCCTCAACCGATGTTCGGTACACTTATTGGTGTATTCCTTCGAGTATAGGCCTGACATTGTTTGGCACTGACACAAACTGTGACTTTTTTTCGAAAAACTGTCATTATTTGATTGATAATATAATTTTGTAATCACCGTAGTTATAACATGTATAACTGTACATATCCCATAGTGTGAACTAGTAAAATATTCGGAGAGCGCGACTCTTCCTTGCTTTGACACCGACATGACATGGACATGAACATGATCAAATGCATGGTAACCGAAGGTATCATAACCTGATAACATAGACATATATATAGATTATACGCATAATTTTAAACGATGATGTCACAGATGTTCCGGACTTAATAAGCGAATTAATAGAATAATATTAATAACCTGATTCACACCGAATTGGAAATGCGATTTCAGATAATATTTTCAAAATGTGAATTAGCGGCAGAAGACGTGCCAACACGTCGTTTTAAACATGTTAAACGGCAAGCAGTGACGGTAATTTTGTTGACATTAGAGATATAAAACGTATCATTATTATCTTTACGTGAATTTGACAGAATTTCAGATAAAAAGTTAACTCTAAACTACGTCCAGAAAAGGTGCCGCGATTGGTGGTCTCTTATTTCTGCGTCCTATTTTAACCCGTTCCCATATAGTTCATAATATGAAATTCACGTTTGGGCTAATCTGAGAATACTATATGACATGTCGCTCACACTATGTTTGCTTCTCTTGTGGGCCCCATGGTAGTAAATCTTTATTAATGTCTCATCCAGTTTTCATTATGAACACAGATCATACATATATATCATGTTTGCTGGGCCCGTTCAGTTGCGACGCTGGGCTAGCATTAAACCAACATTGGTTTACATAATTGTTTACTGGAAACGCTTGTAAATGCCCATTGGCCACTCTCTGGGCCGAGGCATATGCTTGTGCAAAATATGAAGATGATCCATCAATGGCAAGTTGCTCTGCATAGCCTGCGACGCTTAACTATCAATAAACACGATAAACCATCATTGGTTCAACAGTTCAATTGGTTCAACGTCACGTGGCTACCAGAAGCGCTTCCTGTAGGTTAAGTAATTTAAATGTCCAATGACCACATGCTGGGCCAAGGCAAATGCGTGTCACAATAATGAAGTTGATCCATAAATGGCAAGGTGGTAGGAATAAGCATGACATCAGAAATGCATAAATTGTTATGCATTTCTGGTGACATACATGATTGTATACATCATACTACATGTTCCGTCCTTGTAGTCAATATATTTTTTTGGCGATGGCGTCAGCAAAGTGTCTGCCGTGATCCCCACAAACACCAGACGTTGACTAGACGTAACCCAATGTGGGGTTTTTATCAACCCTTTAACCGCCAAGTTATTTAATTTGAATTTCCGGGACCGGCGATTAAAGGGGAAACGATAAAAATGCACTTTGTCCGATCAAAACATGGGCGATGTTGGCCCAACAAATGATTAAACCAGAGCGATTTATCGCAGACTGAAATATAGGGTAAATATCGCGCGATTTTTTTCATCCCGGTTCTCAGACTTTGTAAACAAGCTTTTAGAATGATGCACATACGGACAGACGGGTGGATGCGCTGTGTGACGACAATAGCCTTCAACCCGCGTTTGCCTGAAAGCTAAACGATCGCAAACAAACGTACGTTTAATGAAATGCACACATTAAGCAAGTTATATCCCAAAGAATTTTATTATTTAATTCGCGTTTTTCATATGGTTTAAAATGAGGTTAACAATAATATTGAAAGGTCAAACCACTACGTTTTTTTTTGACAATTTACGTAGAAACATAGCGTATTCTAACAGTCTAAGCGTACATGCCGCTACCAACAGATCAAGACGTAGGTTGTGAGCAGATGTTCTGACATGCTGAATTAATCAGCAATGTTAGGATGCACCATACCGTGTATACTCACGCTCCATAAATATCACAGACTGACTGAGGTATGTCAGAAATAACAGAATCACAGAGAATATGGATCAGGTCTGTTTGAAGAAAGAAAAGTCATCAATACTAATAGGATAGGTGAATCATGATTTATATATCTATCTGATTATATTAGAAAATGTTTTTCATGTTTACCATGCTTATCATGCTTATCGCCATGTATATTATTGTTTTAGAAGCTTTTCATAGCCAATCGCACCTCGGCCTAGCTGAGCTCATTATATTCATTCATTATTATTCACTGGGCACATCGCGTCGATTCAACATGATGTGCCCAGTCAGCATGTGTACTTTATCAAACGCCTGAAAAGTTATCCGAAGAAATGTACAGCTAGCGGGAAAGAAATGCAATGTTTGTTCACATAACCTGATAACCTGCTAACGTAAGCAGGTAAGTGACTTCGTTAGTCACCATAGTATTCAATGGGATATGGGTATTGAAAGGTCACTAAACGAAAAAATTGTAATTATTTAGAAACCCAATACCTGTGGAGGTTAGCAGTGGAGTCGGAGGCGGTATCGAGCCAAATTTAATGATCAGTTAAATCTAATGACTCCAATATGGCGGCGGGGTGGGGGCAGGCAAGGGGTGAACTGGGCATGCGTTGAAGCCATGACTACGCGTGGAGGGGTGATTAGAGAACGTGTAAGGTGTCTCAACCTGTATGACTGACTGCCGATTTTTTGCAGCGGACTGTGTGAAATGCAGTCGGGCAGTTTAACATGTTTAAAGGTGGTAGAAACACGCGTGCTTGTGTATAGTCAGACTGATAATTTATTATAATGTTATAATATTATGATACGCATAGAAATAACGATAACACTCTTTGTTTATGAAAGTACACGGCATCTCTCGGTCCCCCGACCCGAAATGTTTATTGTTGCAACGGTGAAGAGTTGCCATCCAAATTAATAATCAACATAAATATATTGTAGGGGAGAGTGGGGCATATCCGCACACTGGGGTATGTCCACATGTCTCAGTATATTAAAATGTAGCGCAAGCTGGTGAATGATATGGTTTACATGGTATACATTTCGCATGAGATACTTTTATTCAAGTTGTTTGAATTGGGTAGATATGATGTCTTGATTACTGGGAACAAAACATGATTTTAACGTCCGTGGAAGTTATTTTAATAGCTTGTAGTGAAGGCTCCAGCTATTTAGCTTTTTAAATGTACTGACAGACCAAGGTTCCTACATATGCTAAGTGATGTATATGATCAATGGCTGAAGTGAATATCGCCGTTCATTGCTGTCATGGCTGATAATGCAAGAATGATTGTCCAATACTGTATGGGGCATGTCCACCCTGGGCGAATATGCCCCAGTCCCAGTGCGGATATGCCCCATTGTGGGGCATATCCGCCCTGTGTGGACATGCCCCATGACACAAACACTAACCAGTGATTGATTAATTTGGTTAGTATTTATTATAAAATTATACAACTGCTAATATTAAATCAGGGTTTGCTTCCCACCTTGACTGCAGGTAAAACGTTTGTGCACATGTTGACAATCAGAGCTCAGTGTTGTTTCAATGTTGTGTCCGTATTATTAACCCCCCCCCCCCCCCGGTAATGCCGCATGCATCGGATTAGTGTTGTTTCAATCTCCGAAGCTGGGCCAGCATTGTAACACAAACTTGTTCAATGTCTCATCTTTGATAAGCTACGTTTTGTACCTGCCTCCGGAGGCTAACATGGGATGTATTATAGCTCAATCCTGGTTTAATGTTAGCCCATCATCTACAACTCTCGGCCGCTATTAAACCAACATTAAATCAACGTCTCATGGCTTGGTGGGAGATCTGCTGGATACACACTAACAGTTTGGCCCGCTGGCCACTGACCACAGCCATCATCGCCGGTGCACGCTGGCAGTCTGTCATCGGCCGTTGGACAAACATATCTGTCGGCCACCAGCGACACTCAGGCGGCAATCAAAGGGTGGCATTTCCATGCCACTGATGGACCATCGGTGACCCACCACTGTCAAACAATGTGGCTAATGAGCCATCGGCTATCAGCCGGACATACGTGTGGTAGGCCACCAGTGGCAAGCAGTTGCAGGTCATCGGTGGCCCAGGCCCATCACATTTCTATCTGGGATGGAGGTGGATGGTATGGCGCACACCACTGGCAGCAGTGGCTGCAGTCAGTGGGCCACCAGTGGCCAGTATGGGACAAAAACGAGCAGAGGTCTGATGAGGGCTGTGTTGGCAGAGTGTGAGATATCTGGTTGTAGAAGCCTATGCGGCTACAGTGTGTGCGTGGATCCCACATAGGGTCTGCACACTGAAGTGATCACACCCTGAACCCAAAGTCCTTTAGCATATCCCCCCTCCCCGGCTCTGCTTTGATTTGAACAAATTTACCTTAGCTTGCTCTCTGTTTTGTTGTCTTTACTTATATATATTAAAAAATATGTATTATAGTGTTATTTTCAATGTTTTTCTGTGTGTCATTTCTTTTTATTAAATCCAGGGCTTGTTAAATACCACTATGGGGTATGTCCACCTCCCACTGTGGGGCATATCCACACACCCCATGTGGACATGCCCCTTGTGCGGGGCATGTCCGCATACCAACCTCAAATCATCATTTAGTGGAATGTGTTGATTCAATGAAATTTATCTGAGGTTGGTCTAGAGAATTAACAAGGTATATTGTAAACTCATATTTACACAAGAGTATTTAATGTTTATTATTAATAATCCATTTGATATTAGCCAAGTATGTTAGGTGTGTGGACATGCCCCACTCTCCCCCCAGCCATGCGTATTAACGATATAGTCAGTGTCAGGAGTGACTGTTAAAGGGGATGACCACCTGATCTCAGATTGACACCATTGATAGCGATGTCAAGGAGCGGGTACGGTGCTCAGTGTACACACATGCATGTCCAGTCATCAGAGTGGCCATGCATGCGTCCCAGGCTCGAATCCGGTTGATAATTATTCATTAGGTCTTTCAGTCTTTCGAATAAATATCTTTGTTTCTCTCCTCTCAATGTGACTAGGCGATCGCGTTAATGGCGGCCTCGTCGAGTGAAATCAGTGTAGATGGACGATAATTTCGCGCGAACCACGCGCTGCGCGCACCTTCATCTTTTTCACTGGGTGCCACATAGGCCTGCTGATACATACGGATGTCACGTGGGTGTTGTTGCTCAGTGTATCATGTGTACGGAACGGATCTTATATCAAACTTGAAGTTAAGTGATCAGACCAGATATTATAAAGAGAAATGTTATGTCCCAGCAAACAGGGGACATTCAAACAATAGTGGTTAATGTTGGGTCAGCGTCGTAGATGATGGCCCAATATTAACCCAGCATTGTTTAAACGTCTCGTGTTTGTTTCATTTTATGAAAAAAATAACATGATTAAGGGACGCAACATATGATAAATCGTGAACAAATTATCATTTTTAACAGTGTAATAAATGAAAAAGCAAAAAGCAAATACTTCTTGCATGCGACTTTCCGTACAACCAGTTTTGTACCGATGGGTCCCCAGGATTCGCACCCATTAACCATTTGACATATTTGAGTGGTGGCGACGACACTACTATTCAACAAGAAAATATTGACTAAACTTTAACAAATGTTCAAGTGCAATCTCAAATAATTAATCGCCATGATAAAAGGTCGAATTTATACAGTTGTGTCAATAATATTATAAGCTGACAATTGCGTTAGCTATGCTAACATCAAATGACTTACAGCATTTTACCAGTGTATCATGTGTATACCACTGCTTACCAAGCTAACACGAGACGGTGGCCCAATATTAAAACAACATTGTTAACCTTTCGTACGTTTTGAACATGTTGAATAGAATAAGTAATTGATGGCTGTTAGCATGGTTAGGTGACTACCTTACAACGAATAAGGATTCGCTAATGAGTAATAATGTTTTCGGTTATAATCTGAAAACGACCGGTTCATATTCTGATATTCTGATATTGGAGCGAATGTATTGCGCAAATCAAGCCCAAAACACACAGCTCGCGCACGTACTGGCGCGCACGTTTTACGGACGGAAGAGACGCGTAAAATCAAAACACACTTACGCGGAAGACAAGCGCAACGTAACGAGCATCTGGGTCACAAGCAGTGTTCATGGTGTTGATCCCGGTGGTCACGGCCATTGTTCTACAGTCACATTGTAGACATACGTTTAGCAGTGTTGAAAAAATGAATCGAGAATCACCATGAATATATTCATCCAGTAAATAACATGATATAATCTTTCTACCCCATACCTACCGATACAACGTCTTAACCATGTTAACAGCTTAAGAAGAGAAGAAAATTATAATCTGATATTAGCGTGAAAATAGAACACTATTACCATGACCTTGTCGATGTTTTGTTCATTAAATATGCTTAAAATTCCTGAGCTAGATGATAAAAATACAATTTTAATAAAAGCACCACGTCTTTTCAGCCTGCCTTTTATTTTTGAAATAAAAAAGGTGGGCTATTGCAATGAAACATGAAGTTCGGTCGCGTCGGCATTGGCGTCGGTCTCAGCGGCTCCCTATAGATTCCTTGGTCTGAGTTACCATTTATTTGTGGGCAAGATAACTTGAAAAGTTTCTCATGTATCCCAAGTCCTTCCCAAATTTGTTATGCATGTTGCTGATAACCAGTTCTGGAACAAGTTCAATTTTGACTGAAAAAAAATCAAAATGGCCGAATTATCACAATTTTTCGCATTTTCCGTCAATAATTTAAAGGCGTAGGCCCTGGTGCAGTGGTTACAGCTGGCTGCTTGGAAAATCGGAGATCGCGGGTTCGAACCCCACTCTGGCCTTCAAGTTTCAAAAAATAAAATGTTTCTTCCCCGCTCACTCGTAAACATTCAATATTGTGTGGAACCTCCGTGACCGAGAGGTAGCGTGCCTGACCTCAGACCGCCAGGGCTAGAAATTCGAATCCTGCGTCTGGAGGGCAGTGTCATCTCATTGATCTCAACATCCGCATGCGGTTCTCCTGGCACAGTTTAGCCTATATGTGCACAAAGGTGGCCTAAAAACCCATTTATTTCTTTTCATTTGTCAATAATTTGGCATTGTGGGCATGATAACTTCAAAAGTGTTTCATGTATGCTGCTCAAATTTGCTATGCATGTTACTAATGACCAGCTCTCGGAGAAGTTCAATAATGGCTGAAAAAAATAAAATTGATCGATTTATTGTGATTTTTTTATACTGCATGTTGCTAATAACAAGTTCCCGGACAAGTTCAATAATGGCTGAAGATAGAGCCTACAACATGACAACCACGTGTTATATATCCATGATATCCCAGCACACACGACACATTGAAACAATGCTGGTTAAATGTTGGGTTTGCGTTGCAGACGGTGGGTCAACGTTAAACCAACGTTAAGCCAACAGTGACTCAACGTGTTGTGTTTCCTGGAATCCCAGCAAGCACGAGGCATTGCACCAATGTTGTTTTAATGTTGGCCCGCCGTCTTCGACGTCGGCCCAACATTAAAACAACATTGGTTCAATGCCTCGTGTTTGTTGGGATATGACCCTTATACACAGTCCTGGAAAACACAACACCAATCCCGCTAAATGACGTCATAAAATCTACGCTTAGGTGAGCGTACGCTTACGCGTGAAATACGCGAGTTGTGTAATTTGGCCTTCATTCGTTCTAATGTGAACGCTATTCGCAAATCACCATGATCATCCGAGCCCAATAGAACGTGACGGTTAACCTCGACGTCATTGGACGAGTGATTGTTTTCCTTGATAATCGCGTCATTTTCCGCTGTGAATAATGTGATAATATTATTTATCAATAATCCCTCTATTTGATTTATTCCGTAAATAAAACCCAAAATAAATACACTCAGTAATTATAACTATTATGAGCATTGATATTCTATCTGCTAACGTGTTTACCAATATAAAAACAACAATCTATCACCAGATCACGTGCTACTTGTTAGAAAACATATGGCCTGTACCGATTCTGTGATGATTTGCCATGACAATATATTGATATAGGATCAAACTGTTATTACATGATTTTGATTATTACTATGGAAACAAAAAACTAACCTCAGAGGTGTGTGAGCAGGCCAATGTGTCTCGCTGTTAGCATCTATAGACTATACACTGAAGCTAAGAGAATTGGCAGGAGAAGATGTAGGTCACCAGATAGAGAGAGAAGCCCCTCTACAATGAGGGCAGTGTATGCCTCTGTGGCTGCTATGGCTCGTGGTCTATAGGAAGGCGTCATCACATCAGCAGACTCCATAAAGCCAGGCTTCAGGGGGCCGCGGGGGCGGGGGGATGCCAGGGGAGGGTGGGTGTGACCCCCCAGTCACTGGGTTCCCGTGTATAGGTGGAGGCGGGCAGGGGGGAGGGTAAACATCACTCACACGTGCTATGTACGCGGCTTATATTGATACGGAGGCAGTGTGCGCAAGGGAATTGAGGGTACACCTATGGACAAGGGAAGCATCACATATGATCAGTCTGCTCTGCAAAGCCAAAAGGCAGTAGGCCTATCTGTTTAATCGTAAAGTAAGCAGATACTGCATTTTGGCTTTGCACGGCACATCTGCTGTGGACACTCCAGACATCAGGAGCAATTCGACAGATATAAACGCCGGACCAACGTTGACCCAGTGTTGAATCACCGAATTGTTTCTGCCGGGCAGTCGGCCACACTCGACACAGGCCAAAACATCCAAGAGACTTGCTCCAGGCGATGCTGGTCTCTCTAGAGGTCAAAAACCTAAATAAACAATTATATTGCGGCTGTACTGTTAAATAACAAAACATATACAGACGAATACAAGTAGTGATATATATTACAATCATCTCAGACTGGTTACATTACAAAATAAGGGTACCACCATTCAATTCTTTAACTCGACAAATTATTTATTTCACTTCCTTACTTATTTTATTTCACACTGCTTCAAGCAAAATATATTATTTCACTTTCTTAGAAAAAAATTCCTTCTCAAAGTTCGATCCCAAACTAGACCTAATTTTGACGTGGGATTAACATGATTAAGGAGACGAATAGCGAAGTGAGGCTTGTTCAATGATGCCGCGCGAAGTGAAGCAAACTAGGCAATTACATATTTATTTACAACATGTCGTTCAGACAGTTATTTATTTTTTTGAAAATTCAGTTTCAAAATATTTCTTTAAAAAATCATCCAGCCAACCCCCCTCCTCTTGTATATTGAATCGTGCTCCCCTAAAAAACCATTCGACCCTGTTAAAACACACCACTACATTATTTTCTTTGTCCGACCACTACATTCTGAGCCGAGAATGGAGAGTTATTGTTGACCAAGTACATACGAATTATCACGGTGGGCCTATGGTGCTATAATCAGTCCGGTGTGACCGATCTGTTGATTATGAGGGATACTCATTATGGTCGAATGTGCTTTAAGTCGGTTAAAACCCCTAGGAGCTCTACATTCTTAGCTGTGGAAAAGGCCACGGCCTTCGGCCTCGGCCTTTTCCACAGCTAAGAATGTAGAGCTCCTCCGGCTTTATCCTATACATAAAATGGTTGAACAAACAGCGCCATTCTGTTCTGTGGCGCGGCTGGACGATATGACAGAGAATACAACGTTATGATGGAGACATAAACACATGCGATCGTAAACAGCGCACAGCTCAGTAAATACGACACGTTTACCCAACGCTGGTCTAATGTTGGCCCACCCTCTACGACGCTGGACAAATATTAAGCCAAGTTGGCAACGTTGGATAAATATTTCTTTTTACTTGGAGTGAAAAGAGGGCCTGGAGCATGGACGTGATAAAAGTGGTTATCACTGAAAAATAAGTAAAAACAGATGATGCGTAGTCATACTGTACAGACTGTAAAACCAAGAACTTTGTAAAATCATCCTCTTGCAACTAAGGGACGCACCATTTTGATATATTGGGGGGAGGGGGGGGGGGGATTTTTGTGAGAAACAGTTTGTTATCCAATAATTGGGAAAAGTTGGTTTATTTTTGTAATGCAAACGCATGCGGATAGGCCCACTTGTTTGTGGAGCCTCACCGAAGAACATTTTCAAAGACCCACTCCTGCGGTTTAATAAACATGATAAATAGTTCGCCGTAGAATAAATATAGCCATGGTAATTTTCATGTTAAAATTGTTTCTTACGAGCAAAGTTTGAACAAATAAAATTGCCCCGCTAATTTCCCGAAAAAATGCATCACTGGAATTAACCCTCTACCCCCCCCCCCCATCAGCTGGTGCGTTCCTAAAGACCCAGTTCAACCTAGTTTGAGACCATGTTGCGACGACCTTCATGCGACCAGAAACGTAGAAATCGCAGTAATATGGCATAAAGAGCGCAGGTGTGATCGTACCGATGGCGCATGGGTTATCGCAAGATCAAAGCACCGTCGCAACAAATATTTCATGCGTTCAAAACTTATAACCGGCGATCTAACGTCGCAAATAAGCAAATAAGTCTCATGCTGTCGCACCACCATGATTGTGCCACTAGTTTTGTACTAACGTATGCCAACTGTTCGCATATAAATCGTGCAACTGGACGCTTTGATCGACTGGTCGTACTACGTATGTATTCATGACGATAAGTACAGGGAACTCACATCTTACTTATACAAGACTAGGCTTCTCGAGGTCGCAAATGACGACTGATGGCGAAATCATACGCGCAACCAGGCAAGATCAGTATAGCTGAGAGACTTCTACATCTTGTCCAAGCAATTCTAGACCTATAGGTAGAGCGTAGAGGTGCTATCGCACACCACTTGATGGTAGAAGATGAACTAGCAACTGACTCAATTTTAGATGAATGTTGGTCTCCCGTCTACGACACCGGCCCAACCTGAATCCAACATTGGGCCTTTTGTAGTCATCTTCAACTATCAAGTGATTTGTGCTAGCTGGAGCTACGCTCTGCATGATGGTTTAGACTTGACTGAACAAGATGTGTGTAGGCTGGTCCCTGCTAGCAACAATGTAATTCCTAACTCTAGGTGAATAAAAATGTGGAGGACATGCAAATGTGGAAGTGTTGCAAAACGTGAGTTAAGCAGGAATATGGGGAAGAAATTGTAGTCCATGCGCCAGATAGGGCTACCGTGCACCACTCCCCCCCCCCCCCCAGGACAGTTAAAACCACGTTTTTTTGCTCCTTAGACCTCCCCCAACATCAAAAGTGGATGCCACCAGGACAATGTTGGGATGCTATAGCTTCAGGTTTAGAACAGCTACAGTCAGAAAAAATGTGTGTGTCTTGTAGATGCTTTGAAATCAGCGATATAACACATTTTTTGGATTATTGAACAAAAAATGACACAAAATGGTACACAAATTGTGTGTTTCAGCAATGTTTCATAGGTAGTGCTGCCAAACAAATGATCAGGAAACATCATGGTGAGTGGTAAGGTTAATCTTTTTTCCCTTTAAGATCCTTAAATGATGCATAAGAAAAAATTAGGGGTGGCTGATTTATCACAGCACATGATACATATCTGCTTATATATATTCCAGCCATATTGGCGAGGGACAAGGCTATTACCATAATTTATTACAACAGCTGGTATTTAAGCAGTTTCAGAGCAAACATTCGATGGCTTGATTTATGCGCATCTTCAGTCGTATTTTTACAGAAAGGACTTAATCTATTTTCTGGTGGTATATCTCCGTATCGGCCTGTTTTTAAATCTAATGTTAGAATTCCTACCCTAGGTTGCGTAAATACAGAACGGTTTCATTTTGATTATTGTATTACCAAACGTAATTTTCCGCATGGCTTTTTTGTATGATTTACATAGTATTATGTACATTTTACACCATGTTTCCGCTACATCCCAGCCAACAAAAATACAGTGAATATCGAGCGTTAGCTAAGCGAGTGTCTGGTGTTGTCATTTGTCCGGTGCGGTTTGTGCATCTCCTTTGTGGCGTTCTGGACGTGCTTATGTAAACCTTGTAAACACGTAGCGTTGCGCACTCGACGAATCTTCCACGAACGAGTAGCCAATGTTAACGCCAGGCTTGGGGCGAGTACTGGACAAAAGTACTCGAGTACAAGTACAAGTACTTGAAAAAATGATGAGTACAAGTACAATACTGGATTTTTAAAAGTACTTGAGTACAAGTACAAGTACTTTGAAAAGTACTTGAGTACAAGTACCGAGTACTTTCGTTGTAAACTCTTATTAATGACATAAAATTTATTAAATAAATAATTGATTATACTATATGTTACTTCATGTTGATATATGTGACCCGATCCGGCAAAATGAATTTCAAGTCACACTTTGGCAAATGATTATAAAGAAAATATTTTTTCTATTTACATGTAGTTTATTTGAATACAATTTTGTGTTATTTCTCAAAAGTGCCCAAATTGCCTTTTTGAACTTCAAATGCCATTTTTTCCAAAAAAAAACGTAATTTCAGATATCATATTTCTCTGAGTTTGTCGAGTCATATTTTTGGAGTTAAACACGCTACAGAGATGTGTGATATACCATTTTAAAGGTAATTTTGTGTAAGAGCGGGATATCTTAATAACTCTAATATTTAAAAGTGCGACTGACGACTCATTTTGTCAGGTCGAGTCACATATAGATGAGTGGTGAAAATAATATTTTATGGGACAGCCCTATTATTGATATTGCATGATGCCATGTCCCGTGTAGGCTTACTATTTGGAGAAACATAATAAATAAATAAAAACATGCTAGTATACAAATTGTCTGTGTCTAAAGCTTTACGTTGCAAAACACGCTAGTTTAAAAACTTTCAGTAGTCCTAATGATGGTAATTTTTTGGGCCAGTGCCGCCAACATTTGGCCGCCACTGTAATACACGTTTAAATGAGCCTGAACACACATTGTGTCATGGAAAAGATCAAGGCTATTAAAGGTATACGGATCACAATTCTAACCTGAAAATCCAAAAGGCAGTATCTGCTTACTTGTAAAGTAAACAGAACTGCCTTTTGGCTTTGCACGGCAGAATTGTTTTGCGATAACAGACACACTTCAGTTGCCGGTGACTGTGATATCAAATCAAATGTATTACCATATTACATGTATATCCGTACAAGATTCAGCCCGGGCATACGCTGGCTGATAAATTAGCCTATTATTAGTTTAAAAATATATTTGTATGCAATTTATAGGACGAGCACCTCAGTGTTGTAGCTATTTTTCATACTCGGTCCGTCATCCCATTTCGGGGACGGAAAGAGTTATATAAAGCCGAAGTAGGCCTACAATTGACTCATTATGTAACCTCACACCTTTAACCCTCACGCGACACCAACGTTTTCAATTATATTTTTTTCTAATTTGTAGCTTTAATTGCTGACTCAATTTCTAGCTTCAAATGACAAACTACATAATCACGATATTAAAAAAATAGACATTTTTTGACTTACCTGCTGCTTACTGGTGACCTGGCGCAATATATATATATATATATATATATATATATATATATATATATATATATATATATATATATATATATATTGTACATTTTAGGGTAGTTTAGTTTGCTAGACACCTGACGTCTTGTAAACTTGTGCATAATTTCGTTTACTTTTATTTTTTATTTTTCTTGTTTTTAGTATGTTCAGCGATCCGATTTTTTTTGGATGAACCGCTTTATAAATGATTTGTAATAATGATATACAAAAAATAGTGGTGTCCCGCAGTTAAAGGGTGATGTTTGCCGTCTAATTACTGCGGTCATCTTTGTTTGAACAGTAGCCTACTGTTATATCATGTGTTAATCCTAAGTACTTGCTGCTTAATTATTGGCCCAATGTCGTGGACATTGGCCCGGCATTGTAAGGTCTCTGTAGATAAGACGTCGCGCTGTCGCGGTCATGTTTTTTATATTTACACAACATTGGTACTGAGTTGTATGAGCTATGGCAGTTTTAATATATCTTAGTCCACACCGAGTCTCAACTGCTACGCAATTGGGCCAATATTGTGCAAATATTATGCAAATACCGATCGCTTTTCCCAACAAAAACGATATTTAATTGAACCTATAGTAATCTTGGTACATAGTCTTCAACGTTGGCCCAACATTATACCACCATTGGTTTTAATGCCTCATGTTTTCTGGGGCTTAGCTGCGAAGAACGAGGTGTCGTAAGTGTGATTCTTAAATCTCGCGACATTATTGTTGAAATCACGCCCCCCCCTTCAATGATTAATAGTCCTACTGTATAGTATAGTCACTTGTAAATGTTATATATCAACACATATTCCTGTTTTCCAAAGGAACGTCTCTTGTCTTTTTTTTAAGAATAGTTATTTAATTATCTTGTGAACTACACGTGGATACTAGTATATACAAAGCAGAACAAGAAATTAGCTGCATGATATTGTAAAAAAGGTGCACTTTTGCTAAAAGTTGATGTAAGTAATTGGACTAGTTTTGAAATAATTTCAAAGTATTTATTAAATCATTTTTCAATATAATAGTTGAACAGATGGTAAAAGAATCATAAACTGAATGTTCCATATCCTGCAATAATAGTAGCAATAGCAATAGCAATAATGATTTAGGATTTGTCTGTGAGCTATTTTGAATCAATTTGAGATGACTAGTACTCGTAAAGTACTTGTAAGTACTCGTTGAAAGTACTTTTATTTTTAAAAGTACTTGAGTCCAAGTACGAGTACAAGTACTTTTTAAAAGTACGAGTACTGAGTACCGACGAGTACTGCAAAATCGGTACTCGAGTACCAAAGTACCGAAGTACCGAGTATTTTGGCCCCAAGCCTGGTTAACGCACATCCAGCGAAATATTATACGCTCTTGCCAAATTGCACAATTTTCAGTACGTGGGCATGGCGTTGGCTGTGAGTGAATATAGTCATTCTGGTAAAATCAATCTTGACAAATCACTAACACAGGTTTTACGACTTATCATGATAAATGAAATGAAATGAAATGAATCGGGCTTTAGGCCACCTTTGTGCACATATAGGCTAAACTGGGCCAGGAGAACCTCCTGAGGATGGTGAGATGATTGAGATGACACTGTCCTCCAGACACAGGATTCGAAATTCGAGCCCTGGCGGTCTGAGGCCGAGCACGCTACCTCTCGGTCACGGAGGCTCCCCACAATACTAACTTTCACACGTGGATGGGGAAGAAACAATTTTGTTTCTTTCAAACCGCCGAGACCGGGAACCGAACCCCGGACTCTGGCGTGAAAGGCAGCGGTGCTAACCACTACCCTAGGGCCCCCGCCCATCATGATAAATATATTTCCCCACTAACATTTCTGAAAAATCCCAAGCAAACCACATGTATGTTTATGGAAAAAAGTTGCACATTCAATTTTTAGGGAATGAAGAGTTTCACTTCGCTGCATGTCGAAATGGTCAGACTTGTTGTTTTAATCATATGTATGTTTCTTGTTTTAGTTGTGCCCCAGTTGCCTCTATTCATGTAATCAGCGTGGTGTTTTCTGGACGCTGATGTGTCTCGCCGTTCGGATACAATGGACTACTCCTTTAAGAATATACCTGTAGAGTCTTTTTTACAAAACAAAATAATATTGTCTCGACAGTGAATTTATACGGGTTGTCGCTCAAATCTTATAAAGCCCAAGAGCCAATTTTGTGTATTTAATTAACGAAAAATCGCAATTACGACACATTCGTAGACATGAATGTACTCAGCACTACATGCCTTTTACATTACTATCACATTAAATTTGATTTTTCTCCATTGAAAAAATCTACAGTTTGCTATAAATTGATCTCAATCGGTGGCTGAAATCTGACAGCTAAAAGGCGACCGCCATGCTAATATCCTTAAATACACCTATTTTAACAGAGATGGGGCGTCGGTCACTTTCCTAGCCCATGCGCAAGGTCGCTAGAGGTCACCAAAAGTCACCAAGTGTAAATTTTATCAAATTTATTTTGGCCCAAGTCTCGTATTCTAACCCCTATTTTAAATAACAACTGAATGACGGCGGTGATTGGTCGATCTCGTCATGTGACAGGCTGAACCATTCTTCGATTGGTCGGGGGTAGAAAACAAGACTTTGACCCGTTTTTCTCTGATTGAATCTAATAATAATCTAAAACTACTTTTTTCACCCTGAGATACCAAAAGTAGCTACTGATTGTGTAATCAAGTTTAGTTCTCGGGTCCTTAAGATAATTTAACCCATATTTCACCGACAAATCAAAGATGGCAGCCGTTTTTAAATTGAAGAAAAACAATATTTGTTCACCACCTAGATATGTGTAACTTATGGTTTGTAGATGAATTTGGGTTGGGAAATTCATTTCCTGTTTTTTATATGTAATTTGCCCCACATTAACTAACAAATTGAAGATGGTCACCATTTTAATTTTATTTAAAAAAATCTTGGTGCGTCCAATTTTAATTTTGGCCAGTGTAACGTCTCCTTTCTATGTGATTTTGGTGCACGAAATCAATTCCTGCTTATGAACTATATTTCACCCACAAATTTAATATGGCTGCCTTTTTCTTCTTTTTTTAAAAAAAAATATTGTTTTACCATTTAGCATCTAGATATGCATAATTTATGGTTATTGTGTGATTTGGGGTCGATAATGTTTTTCTTGTGTCTCATATATAATTTGATTACTATTTCACACACAAATTAAAAAAAGCCGCCAAACTAAAAAACTGTAGCTCAAATTATTTCTTTTATTTTCTGAGACTGGAAATTTTGATATACCATTCAATCTTTTAGTGCAGGCTAAATTAAGGATGGTGCTAGAAAAGAACGAAATATTATATATTGGTCAAGCATAGCATTCTTAGTGTTAACATATATTAGGGGTCATCTATTATTTCCTCAAATATAACTCAGATCCATGTAATTAATGTATAGCAATGGTGGAATGAGTTGAACAGGCTCTAGATTATATAGGCTTTGTTAAGCCCATGATAGATGATGCCGCTAAAGATCATCAGTTAATCGCCAGATGTTAATGAAACTCAACTATTCCAGCCACATCCCACGTTTACACAGGCGAACTTATCTGTACAAATACCTTTGCTTGTATGAAAGGGACAATTCTCCAAAAGTGTCCTGGTGGTTAATATTGAATATAGCTACATATTTAAATTATTTAATAATTGATGTGCCATAATTCTATAGCTACAAAAAATGTCATGTAATATAATGTTTTCACACATCCTGAAGTGATTTTGGTAGTCGTTGAAAAACACATTTGCTCTGACAATATAACTCATTTATATACCACACAGTATTTTATTATTCTTTTTTATGCTTAACTTTTCACATAACCAAAATGGCATGGATTATTCATCGTATGTAGTCTCTTGATAATAATACAGTAGACAATAATCATGAAAATATTGTGAAGTGAATATTACTAAAAACCGTTATTTTGATGTACCACACTGCACTTTTGAGGTTTTCATCATTAATTTACATTTGCTGATAAGCCATACGTGCATGCAATGTGATATAGGAAAAATGTGTCGGAATTAGGTCTAATTAGGTCTGAACTAAATTTAGAAATGACCCACAGTACAGTTTATTATTCCATGATATAGGTTGTTATTCCACTTTTCAAGCCAATTCATTCCTGGTATAAAGTTAATTTAAAATTATTATTGTTCAACATCAACTGTAACAACCTTTGGTACGGAAACGTATACAGCATACACATCTTGAGCACACGTATCTTAACAATACCATTTCATTTAATTTAAGTAGACATTTATAAAATATATATTTTATCATGATAATGTCACTTAAAATTATTTTGATTATGTATGCGGTAACATGTATTTGTGCATGTGATTTTACCAAACTAAACATCTCGCATAATATACATGTACATATATTTCTATGACAAAAAATCTGTAATGCGTCTTATCTAAGTCAATAAAATCTATGTATGTCTGTCTGTCTGTCTGTCTGTCTGTCTGTCTGTCTGTCTGTCTGTGACAATCCGCCTGTAGTTGGTTTACTAGTAGGCTTTTTTTGTAATGACTATATTTTGTTCTGGTTTTACTAATGATATTATATTTAATAAAAATAAAAAAACGGCGGCCATCTTAGATTCATGAGTGAAATATTAGTTATTAAAAAGACACAATAAAAACATAAACCGCCCCAAAATTACCTAGCAAATCACACATAATTTTTATCAAGGGGTTTCTGAATGAAAGGTATGTCTATTTACAAAATTTTCAAAATCTCAATATGTAGCTATTATTCAGCTAAAAAAATAAGTGTTATCAAATTTACACTTGATGACCTTTGGTGATCTCTGGCGATAATTTATATTTTCAACATCTGTCTCCAGAATACTCACTCTTAAGCGCATTCGAGCCGTGTTGCACTTTTTCAGGGTAAATTGACCTACCTTTCATTCAGAAATCCAAGATGGCCGCCGTTGTAATTTTATCAATGCAAATATTGACCAAAATTGATCACAGGTGCGAATGGGAAATTTGCACAGGGTTTTTGGTGAGGTTATTTAATTTTTATTTGGTGCTGAACATTGCCCTAGTAAACCCAAAACATGTGTATAACATTTGTACAATGTTGGAAGGACCATCAGAAATTTCTAAGCCTGTTTCTGGAGATCAGTGTCATTCGATTCTTCTCACGAACGTCGAAGACGTTGGGCCGACGTTGTATTAATGTTATACAAATTGTTTGTGTTTGCCTACGGCGTCTTCAGTCAGTCAATCCATATAACAAGAGCAGCAACAAAACCTAACCCTTAAAGCGCTGAAATACTTTAATACAAAACACAGATACCAAAGGGCTTTGTCAATATGAAATCATCATAAATATCTTAGTTAGCTCTTTCCGCCTTATTTGATATATATGGGTCTTCGACCACTATAAATATTTTCATTCTTGCAGTGAGGTGATTGAAGTCAGATTCTGACGTCTAAAGTTTATCACCGCACTGTAAGATTTACTCTTCAGTACAAGGGGATAGCTGTGAAGAAGCACAGTATACAGATTAAAATTCGATTGAAGTACCCCACCACACGTGAATGCTAATTGGTTACTAGTTTACTGATGCTATCTAGGAGATTATATAAAAAGCCTATGTCGAGGCATGTTTGTTGATATTGATCTTGAACTAATTTTCACTCACTTGAAGTTGTGGATCGCGTCAGCGAGACACAACTTCAAGTGGGTGAAAATTCAAATAAGAATACCTAAATTGAATAATCAAGAAATCCACATGTAATAGCCTCAAAACGTGTGAGATGCCTATACTGGGGTTGTGCTAATTATTATTCAGATTCAGTGCAAGCAGTGAATGCATCACAAAATTTCAAAGAGTGATGGAACACTTATATTGCAGTTTCCAGCATCGTCATTGATGAGATGAGAAGTGGACCCCGTTTTCCCTCACAGTTCAAGGTTTTTTGCTGGAAAATAACCTCTTGACAAATTTAAGGCGATAAACTCTCTGTGTTATTTTTTTTGCAATTACACAAAGATCAGCTGATAAGATCAAGCTCGAAGTCAACATAATAGCGATGTCAAAGACTTTGGGATTAAGCTCTCACATCAATGCAAGCGCCTATAATAATATCGAAGTAGGTTTTTTTAAGTATACATGGTATAAGAACTGATATTTTATGGTTTAACATATATTATATCCAATTGTCGCTGATATATTGTTTTGTACGGGACAGCTGCTAAAGGCAAAATTCAACCACATGCCCACGGGTAGAGTTAATAATTTTATACTTGAAGTTAGTACTTCAACATTTGTCAACATTCATCAGCTACACTCTACACACTAATGTCTGGTACCACGTATGTACGCCTCAAAAATCAGTTGACAAATTTTGGGCGTTAGCGTGAAAATTTCTATCACAGGCTAGTTCTATGAGATAGAATAATTTCATTTCGTATTATAATGTTTTGCCTTTTCATCAAAAGTATCACACGTGATGCCGTGTTTTAAGAAATTAGATTTGAGAAACTCATTTGTTGTGGTGTTTTGGGGAATCGTGATCAGAAGAAACAAATAATGCTAATGTCAGCATCAAATGAAGCAGGCTAATAAACGCATGGAAGTTGACATTTACGTTTTGTAAAATCCTGAAGCCTGCGATGCTATTTACATGAAAGAATATCACATGAACAAGTAATTGTTGTTGTTCTATTTGCAGATTTAGAGTAAAGTCATTGTGCTATAACCCGAAGTTACAATCCGTGTTCTGACATTTTAAACCTCTAGTCTGAATCTACACCCAGCAAACACGAGATGGTGGCCCAACGTTGGTTTACTGTAGGGCCAACGTCGCAGTAAACCAACGTTGGACCAGCGTCTCATGTTTGCTGGGTAGTGTCATATAATGACATTATTGTATCACATCCTGACATAACCGTCTTGTTTCGACTTCATAGCATTATTAGAATCATATAAATCTATGACATTGAGACTTGGAAAATACTAAACTGTTGTTATATAGATAATATGTATATGTACGTATTCCAATATTAACATAATACTATCCTGTATTTATAAATTCACATTCCATCTTTTTTATTCACACACCATTAGGACTATAGAGGCATACTGTATCCTGACATTATAACCTTATTTGATAACCAAATGTCCTATTCTGACAATATGGAGAAACATTATAACACAAGGTGTGCTCGTTGATTTATGAACACGGTCATTTTGAATTGTGCAATGAAGCTTTACAATGTTAAAATAATTTCTCATAAGAATTATATAGAAAAAAGCTAATACAAAGCAATATATGTTAAAGTCGTCGCAAGTTACAAATTTATTATGGCCTCTGGCGGCCATTTTGGATTTCGCAAAAAAAAACATGGAAATTTTGGGTCATTAAGGATAACCATCTGAATAACTGTTGAAATTTTCAGCTTTAAATTCTTTTTTCATATTTGTCCTTAAATATGCATAAAATTCCTGGACTATACTTAGTTTACAACATCATACGCGTCCGGCACTCGTTCTCCACTTGCCACCTTTTTCATGCCGCACAACGACGCATTGACCTTAATTTTTTAATTTTCAATGCGTGGGTTGTCGATCTTGTATGTGTGACTGGGGTATTCAATGTTTGATAAAGTGTAAACTTGCGACAGCAAATACAATGTGTCGATCATGCAAGGATATAATATTCAGAAAGCGTGTAACCTATTATGACACATTCAATGTTTAAATAAACATAACTTGGCTCCGACGATTACTCTAACATTCGTGATTTTGCACAGTGCTGCTTCATGTCGGGATGAGGCCACCAAGTAAAGGGGTGCACCTACTACCAAGTACTGTTGGCGCCGCATGCCGATTAATGTCAGGGTCGAAGCACACTTTACTAGTTTACTTATCGAATAGATCATTCGTCCTGAGGTTATTGAATCTTACATGTATTGCAATAATATTATTATTAGTCCGCAGTAATTGGTTCCCTCGGAAATGTATGGATAACGTACTCCCACGTACGTACTGTATTCTGTGGAGCTGTTTAGTATATTATTGCCAGTTTATACAATCATTCTTTCAAAACATTTAAATTGTTTAACCGAAATAAAATATTTATCCTGTCTGTAATATATATAAAAGAGAAAAATGTCAAAAAAGTGTTTTTTGTTTATTTTTACCAAGCGATTGGAAAATGTAGAACATTACTTGGAGGTTGACTGCTACATGGAACTGAAGTGATGAGAATGAGCTATATAGTAATAAGAAGACTGAGTATATACATTGAATTAACAAAAAATGTGCCATAACATACAATTATGAATATTCTATATACATCACATATCATTATGTAAAACATCATTATTAAAAATAAATAATACTTTTAGCAAGCACTGAATGTTGATGACGCGGAATACTATATTATACGCATAATAACAAGATAAACCAAACATATTTGATAGCTTAGCAATCAATCAAGTATCATATAGCTGCAAGCTGATATAACTGAGTGTACTAACATGATTACGAAGGTGACCCGGTGCGAATATACAAATATAATGAGCGCGAAGCTAACCACACTTATCATATTGATTACTTTTTTTATTTTAAATAATTTCCATCCTTCAACGATTGCACAAAGGTGGCTTAAAAATCCATATAGCAAAGGTCCTCCGCGCTGGCCAGACAACTCATGCTGCGCAAACGTCTAGTGCTTTTTGAGAAGAACGACGTCGCAGCAAGCATATTTGTATAACATTTGTATAACATTTGTACAATGTTGAACCAGCGTGTTGAAGACGTTGGGCCGACGTTGTACACATGGTATACACACGTTTTGTGTTCGCTGGAGTGAAACTGTGAGGCAATTGCATACTTTCATTTGACTCACATTGATTACGTTTTGCCTCTCAGATATAAGCCTACACGAACAAACACAGTGGCCTTCAGAGCAGCCTAGGCATTTTTTCTGTTTATCAATATTTTAAGACAGAATAATGAAATCACCGTCAACAGCGTGTTACGGGTTAGAAGGCATTACATATCTGAACAGTAAGATGGAGTTCCGCCGGCGACACGCGATCGAAGTAACCCTCATTAGCGCTTTCGAAATACATTTTAGTTGATTGCACCTAACTTAGTGGCAATTTATGAGTCCACACAGCTGATTTTGAAACATTCCGTTATTTATGGTGTAAGAGCATTTTTAAAACACCTCCCGAAAATTATTTCGGCCATTTCAACAATTTGTGAAGATGTGAGTATCTCATGTTTCAGAAACACTTTGCGTTGTAACCCGAACCATAGTAGAGGGTGAGATCCTTCTAACTGGGATTAGGAGTCAATAGTGTAGTTTGCTCATCAGCAATCATGACTTAGAAAATCTTCCATACAAGGTAACTCTGGTTTGCATCCGCTGCCCCCTTTACTGAACAGACACACTGTGATAATCCCGTTGATGAGGAACAAAAACGTGGCACCAATCACCAGTCCGTATGAGTACCCCAGCTGATCCATGTGACCCAGTATGGCTCCGTAGACGGATACGGCAACCAGCAAACAAGCGGCTGTAATGGCCAAAGATACAGAATAAAATTGCAATGATATACATGATATATATATCTGTGTATCCCAGCAGACACAAGACGTTGAATCAATGTTGGCTTGACGTTGGCCTAACGTCGTATACGGTGTACCAACGTTGAACCAACATCGGTTTACCGTCTCTTTGTGTCTTTTGGGAAAAATTCACTTTTATTTTATTATCTATACCTTACACAATAATTAAGGGTAAGAAAAATGTCATATAGGTAGCATATGCTATGCAGAAGAAATTTCTTGTTATTGTGTAATAAACATGATAGACAAATTTAGATAAGAATACTTGTGTGGATAATATGTGGAATCTTTTTTCAATTTTATAAAAAGCAACATTGCGTGTAATTATAAAACGTAGAGCTAGCTATACAGAATATTATGTATACAGTAATTATTTTTAGATGAAGTATTAATGCAGTAAATTAAAGAAGTACATTGTGAATAAACTCTTTGATGTATTCCATCCCAACCATGGTATACTGCGTTCTGTATAGGATAAAGCTCGAGGAGCTCTACATTTTTAGCTTTGAAAATGTCTGAGGTCGAAGGCCGATGCCTTTTTTAAGGCTAAGAATGTAGAGCTCCGAGGGTTTTAACTGACTTAAAACACATCCGACCATAATGAGGATCCCTCATAATCAACAGTTCATTGGCGCCTGACTGATTATAGTACCATAGGTCTTCCATTATAATTGGTCTGTACTTGATGAACAATAACTCTCCATTCCCAGCTTAGAATGTAGTGGTCGGACAAAGAAAATAATGTAGTGGTGTGTTTTAAAAAAAATAAGAACTGCCATGCAGCTATTACACTGGACATCACAGAAGCCACCGTACGGCAACCATATTCTTTTTACAAGTGTGTTTATTTTTTTTGTTATATCTCTACTAGCAGAAATAGGTAAGAGTTCTCTCTTTATCTATTTCTGCTACTAGATATATGTAAATTGATCTATACTATATAGCTAACATAGTGTTCCTACCTGCTAGCATTTGGAAGCCGCCACTCACGGGAAGAATAACGTAAGTGAAACCAGCAATGAGTGAAAACAGCAATCCGAGCAAGACAAATCCAACCACTACATAGTATAATGCTACAACAAAATCTTTTTTTAATGGAAAAAGATCAATAGTAATCTTAGAAGACATAGGTTGTCGATTATAAAAACCGTTCGCTCTATTTAGAGGCAAAACAATAGGTTGGTTTAAATAATCATGATAATACACAGTCAATCAAAACGTTTATTTAACATTTTGTAAAATACCTATTTTAAATTACAATGCATATATTATACCAAAAACGTCAAGACAACCACGTTAAGATACATTATGTATCGTTAGCACGTGGGCCACCAGGAACAAAGGTCGTGTGCAGTAAATAAAATAACAGTAATACATTAACCCTTTAACCGCCGGTGTCGCAGATATTCGGGTTTTCATTTTTTATTAGCACATTAAGTACCACCTTTTAAATATGTTAAAGATAAAAGGTGACATCACCAAGATTTGAAAACAGTTGACCTCCATTTTGTCAAATCTAAATAATTTTCACTCACTTGAAGTTGTGGATCGCGTCAGCGAGACACAACTTCAAGTGGTTGAAAATTCCGATTGAATAATTTGTCGGTTAAAGGGTCAAAGTTGATTGTTTGGCTATTTTATTTGTATACGCTCATTTTCCTATTTTTTTTATAGCTTATAATGTTTAAAAATAGCTCTGGAGGTTACTTAATTTAGGTGACAGATGTAGCAGTTCAAAATTTTGCATTCATTTGAATTGTTTATCATATCTTTTCTCACAAAAGTAATAACACCCTTCTGACAATGCTTCTCCATTTCGTCCATTAATAAAGAAGGACCTCAGTTAAAAGGCTCAGGTTTATCATAGCTAATCGGCAAAATCTTGTTTAACCTTGGGTTTAACGCGGTGTGTCGTGTGTTGTGTGGGTCTCACACAAGGGGGTGAGAGATATGCACTTACTATATGGAGGTAAAGTGTTGTTACACGTAATATGAATTTATGAATTATAAACAATGCATTTTTATTGATTTAATTTGTGTACGTCTTTTATCTTAGTAGGTATAGAGCTTTGAACAGTCGGTTCGGTATTTAATTTGTTATATACCAGTTTAATGTGCTTATTATAACTGCTATTTCTAATTTCTGATGCCGTACGTCCCGGATGTACAACTGTTTTCTGTTTAATAAATAATTCAAAAGCTTTCGAACGGTCCAAATAAATATTTATTGGGATATTTGCTTTGTCCATATGATATATTATTTCGTCAATTGAATGTATGGCAGCCAATTCAATTTAGTGTTTAGACCTAAAGCCATATTGAAATTATGGTAGAAAAGATTATATGTTCCGTGATATAATTATGTAATTAATCGGTTTCTACGCTTTCTAGAAGGTTTTTTATGCAGTAACTATTTTATATCTGTTTTTGGTGCTGGAAACTTAAAAAATTTTGGACAATGCTGTTTAACTGCAGGTTATTTTAAATAGTTCTTATGCATATTTTATTTAACCTGTGCTTGTATTAGTACATAATGTCGTTTGATTTTAGGTTAACTTAGCATGCATATGTTCATTTTCATGTGATTTTACCGAACTAATGCTGTTGTATATAGTCATGTACATATGTTCATTTTAATGACGCATAAGTCTGCATAGACTTACCGTCGTCAATGAATATGTATGAAGAGAAATAACAATTTACCTGGTTAAAAATAACCTTCGCAAGAACTTAAGACATGGCTGTGAGCATAGACATAAGCCTATTAGTTAATATGTTGTGTGTGTCTTCTTTTTAGATGCAAAGATACTACTACGATAGTCATCTTAACACATGATAAACTTTTTAAACACTTTTTTAAATACGCACTGGTATTATAACGAAATGTCAATATTCAGATCCCATATAATACTACATGTTGAATATCTACAAATAGACAAATAGGTCTTTATATATTCCCTCAGTTAATGAAACAATAATAAGCACACATACTTTTAGGATAATATATGAAATTACCGAACTGTTTTGTAACTGAAACTTACAGATCTAACTTCAGAACCTTTTTTAACTAAGGTCAAAACACACATATTGGATAAATCGATTATTTCTCAAAATAGTCTAGTTGAACATTTATTTTTGGTAAATGTGAAATAAGCAGTAGCTACAAATATTATGAACAGTGAAAATAATATAATTATCTTCTAACTAATTAAATAATAATTCGTAGCTGTTGGCGACAAATTCCTAGTTACATTGCACTATGTGTGTATATTATTGTAAACTGAATGCTGACATGTCCTGTAGCAGGAATATGTTTTGCTCTAATTGCATATACAAATACTGTTCTAGTTATTTCCAATGTGTATTATTCTAATAGTAAAGAGAAAATTATATTACGTGGCATGTGAAAAATATCCAGTCGTCGACAGTTTTGTCCGCCATGTGCACACCTCTGCCAGAGTCCCATGGTCTCCCTGTCCTCCCAGGAGTACATAGGGGGCTGCTGCCATTCAGGCGTAGCCAGGCCAACCAGTAATAACAACATGGCCGCCATGTAAATCGCCAGACTCAGCGCGCAGATACAGCGGCGTACAGACATGATTACTGGAAAATAAAATACTTGAAAGTAATTCAGGTATTTAACAGCATTTAACAGTTTGATCAATTGGAATTTTCACCCATTTGAAGTAGCGTCTCGCTGAGGCGATCCACAACTTTAACTGCGTGAAAATCATTCAGATTTGACTAAACAGAGGTCACCGATTTTGCAATCTTGCTGATTGATCTAACGTTTTATCTTTAACATCAAAACCTGGCATTTAATGTGTTAATAATAGATGAAAAAACTAATATATTCGGGACGGGCGGTTGAATGCACCTAAGTATCTTCCAAAAAGATCAATGTCTTTGAGTATAGTGATTTAATATAAAACTAGAGGTGAGTTGTGACTTTTCAAGTGACATTAATGTTTGGGCAAGTTTTATGATTTTTTTGACGGCCATTTTGAATTTTGTTGGGTTATTTTTATTATAAAATATTGATTGGATTTTTGCTTCTGTGTTTTTGGGCAGCCATTTGAATTGGAATTTTAAACTGCAGAATTCAGACTTCAAATTTTAAAGAAGAGAATTGGGTCCCAAATGAGCTTGTGTACTTTTAAATACACATCTATTTCTTTGGCAAATGGAAACACATTCAGAGGGCCACCAGTCAACACATTGACTTGTTCCTTTGTCGGCTGAATGTTGTATCACTGATGCAACGCTGGCCCAACAATAAAACAACATTGGATCGACGTTTCGCGTTTGCTAAAATTACAACTGTTATTTTAATTGTCAAATCTAGCACATAAAAGGTGAACATGCAAGTTTGGTTCAATGGTGGGCATCCGTCTGCAACACTGGCCCTACATTGAAACAGCATTAAGCAAATGCAATTAAATTTTCAAATATAGCATCTATTTCAGCCTCATTCTATTCACGCAATGAATGGATTTCAGCCAACATGTAATGCTTTCACCCGACATTCAAATGACATTCAAATTACCCCCCTCGCCGCCTTCAAATGTAATTAGTGCAGAATCTATAATATCCGTGGTTAACGTGCTTGTGTGTGTGATTATGGTACAAAAACATATTTTGTTAAATATATAAAATTTGAGGAATGATCAGCCTCGCAAAATGGAGGAAAACTAAAAAGCTAAAATGGCAATCCTCATTCAACAGAGATACCTTTGTTTGGAGTTACCTCTCTTTAGAGACACTAATATTCGGATTAAGTCCGTTTAAACTATCCCGATCTGTTAAAAAAGTCATAGCAGTTTCAAAAAAGGTTCATTGTGCAAGGGATTGGATAAAAACTCCGGGAGAAATAGCCTATTAAAATTTGACATTAATCCATATAGTGATCCAGAAAATCCTGCATAATTCCGGAAGAACATGATGTATGATTTAGAAAGTCATAGCACACCTTCCCAAAATATAAGGTTCATTATGCCCACAGAACATACATTGTATGATTGTGCCAACGTTTGAAGTTGGTTGAATGAAAACTCAGGGAGAAATAGCACTACAAAATTTGGACACAGAGGAATAAAAACTAGCGAGAACTGAAGCAAACTCAATATATTTGAGCAAAGCCCAAACATAATTATATAGTTATATATCCGAGTGTATTTATCAAATAAAGAGCTTCATGAGGATGGTGCGGCCTATCAGATGACACTGGCAACAAAAAATTCCAAATTCGAACCTTGGCAGTCTAGCACCTCGTCACAATATTTAATCCTGGGCCGAGAGAGGACAACAGGAACCTGCTCTCCGGAGTTATAAGCGGCATCGCTGAGTGATACAAAAACTCCACCTTGCAATATTAAAAAGAGATGTTCCAACAAACACGGGACGTTCATCCATATTGGTTAAGTGTTGGCCCACCGCCTTCAACGCTGGCTCAACATTCCACAACATTGGATCAACGTCTGTGTTTCGATTTATCTCGAGTTGTCACAAGGTTGGATACCTGGTTGTATTTTAACCTTATTAATCTGGATGAGAGTGAGTGAATAATTATACTGCTTCACATCGCTCCCTGTACGTTATGGCAATATCGCGACAGAAGGAATCCCGAAGTCGCGAGAATATGTCCTAGGCCTACTCTTATCGAATGAGTTTTACCGCATGTACCTCTTGACTTTAACCCTTTCAAGCCTGAATTTACCATTGTCATCTTCATCCACTACAAGCCGCGAATTGCTATCGCAATTCTCGACCTGTAGTGGATGAATATGATTAGATGTGGTTTAAAAATTAAAGAAAATTGCCATGTATTGGTAAACCAGTTTCATGGAAATTTTTGTTCTAAATCCCTTAGTTGTAGGGAAATTAAGTCTGTTTTCAGGGATGTAAGATGATGCTTTAATGCATCATGAGGGCTTGAAGGGTTAACCGGCAAATGATTCAAGTGATTTTAACCCACTTGAAGTTGTGCTCTCGCTGTGATGAGATCCACAACTTTAAGTGAATGAGAATTATTCAGATTTGACAGAATGAAGGTTAACTATTTTCAAATCGTGCTGATTGGTGTCACATTTTATCTGTCACAAAATCTGGTATTTAATGGGCTAAGTAAAAATGTGAAAACTAATATAAGAGGTACCGGCGGTTAAAGGGTTAAATGACCTTATGAGTACTAGGACGTGATCTTGAGGCGGTACCCCGTCATTACATGCCCCTGGGGCCGTATTCTGGTACAAGTTACGATATATCGTAGGCTTCGGATTGGGCGAGATGGCATCTTATCGCCATATTAGTATGTTCAGGCAAATCTGGAAGTACAAAATGTCCTGCATTTTTTCATCCAGACCCTCTGCAAAGCTGGTTGGTGTTGCATAGGGCGATTCCAGGAACTGTATATGAACAACCGCGATGAAAAACACCTATAAGTTGGTACATCAAGTCCGGATATGAGCCAAAACCGAGCTGACTGAGCAAATAACATCAAAAACGTGAAAAGTGCTTTATCTCAAATAAAACCGGATGAAAACAATTATTATATCCGGTTTCCTGCGGTTTATATCCTTCTAAGAAGGTAGGGACGTAGAGCAATGGTTAGAGTGTGGAGCCACTGACTGTCGTGCGGGTTCAAATCCCGCTTGGTCAGGTGGGCGGGGCCCTAGGGTAGTGGTTAGCACCGCTGCCTTTCACGCCAGAATTCGAGGCTCGTTTCCCGGTCCGGCGGTTTGAATGGAACGAAAATGTTTCTTCCCCATCCACTCGTAAAACTCAGTATTATGGGGAGCCTCAGTGACCGAGAGGTAGCGTGATCGCCTTCAGACCTCCAGGGTTTGAATTTCAAATCCTGTGTCTCGAGGGCAGTGTCATCTCACTCATCTCCCCATCCTCAGGAGGTTCTCCTGGCCCAATTTAGCCTGTATGTGCACAAAAGTGGCCTAAAGCCCGATTCATTTCATTTTGTTTTTGCTTGGTGCAGGTTTTTAGATAAATATCATGTTTCTCCACTCTCAACGTTGGGGCATTATTCAGATGTTTTTCCCACTCTTTGGGGAAGGAAATTTATTTGAACTTCATTTACGATTGGATGACAAGCTATTGGCACTTTAAAAAATATACATATACACTGTAAAACCTCCACGATAAATTTTACGGTGGGCCACTTGCCTCTCAATAAAAAAACTTTTATCAATGATCGAACGTTAAATTTGTGCTGCATAGAATACAATTTGTAATTTCGCATAAATTCAAAGATCACAAATTATTCATCAGTGGTGCGTAATAATATTTCAGTCATTATTTGCCTTTTCTTCATTAATTACAAAAACATAATGTTTTTGTCACAATGTGTTCTCTTAGGATCTCCAGATCACTATTGCATTTGCCCAATGATATTCCTATTGTTTTAGAGAAATAGGTACAACAACTAAATTTTAACGAAAGTCCAAAAGTACTTTTGAAAGGACTGTAATAAAGCATAAAACTGTAAAGTGAACTAAAGCTCCAACATTAATTACAACTTTGTTGACATCTCGTGTGAAAGGGCCGTGGAGCATGCATATTATACCCTACGTCCACAGCGCGATTGCTTGTGTACTCGGCTTTTTTTCAGATAGTAGCCTACACTATTTCGGGAGAATACGTAGTACTGCGATGTTATCCATGATGGCGACTATTTCTAGTTTGCCGGGATCGCGAGTATATCGGGATCTAGCTGCAATTAATTGCATCGATCAGGCAGATTGGATGAAGTAGACCTATATGTGGGATACTACAAGAAATGCATACTCACATAGCGTTGTCGGCCGCAGCGATGTATAACAGCTTCTTTTCTGAATGTAACCCCGGCTAATGCCGCGCGGAAAGAGCCGCTGGTAACACGAGAGCAATTAGATTAGGGTAAGAACTAAGCGCCGATAGGGAGAAAGTGTCCAGTATCCCGACAGTCGGATCAAAGCTGGCCCAACGTCACAGACGTTGGTCCAGCTTTGATTCGGCGCTTGGCGTTGCCTTGGATACAGTGCCCTTACCCTTGCGGCTCTCTCCCGCACGACCATGGTTGATAACATGATAACAGCTTGGACGCGGACGGTGTAGTAACAGAACGCGCATTTGTTATCAACACTGCCCGATCCTCCCTTTAGGGACGGGGGTCTGTTTAGACAAATATCACATGACCTCGTGTAATCCATATTGACATAATGATGATTGAAAGGTCGTACATGTCACTTGTTAAAAAGCCAGATACGACCTTTAGGTGAGGATGTGCTTGTTAACCCTTTAAGCCCTCACGATGCATTAAAGCATCATTTTACATCTCTAAAACACTTATTTTCCAACAACTCAGGGTTTTAGAACGAAAATTCCCATGAAACTGGTTTTCCAATATGCGGTAATTTTCTTTAATTTTTAAACCACATCAAATCATCTTCATCCACTACAAGTCGAGAATTGCGACAGCAATTCGCGGCTTGTAGTGGATGAAGATGCCTATGGTAAACTCAGGATTTAAAGGGTTAATCTTGCTGACTAAATGATGACTACTGTGAATATATGAACTATTATTATTGTAATGACGTTGACACTATTCTAATTCTCACTGTTTTGTATCATTTTAATGAGACTAGTTATAGCAGTGATACACGAATAATATTGATCATGGCTGTTATCTGAGAAAACATCTTTAGACAAAGTAGTGCTTATCATCTTCCCTTCGGCAAGGTCTGACCACCGGGACCACAAGTCAAGTCTGGACATTGCTGTAATGTGGATGGGTCTTGCGTGGAATTTACATAAATGTGTTAACGTGTACATCGGTTTTATTAAATTAAATATTGAAATTTTACAGCACATGTGGCTGATATTGTTTCTCTAGACTGCTGATTTATGCGAGTGCGTGAGTCGAGTGGAGCATTGTTGTATGTCTGGTTGCAGCACCTGTCATAAACAATCAGTGTGTACAGATTATCAGTACTCATGTTAGCTGCCTGCTATAACACAAACCACCATCCCAGCAAGCCTAACCCTTTAACCGCCGGTATCGCATATACTCGGGTTTTCATTTTTTATTAGCACATTAAGTACCACCTTTTAAACATGTTAAAGATAAAATGTGACATCAATCAGCAATATTTGAAAACAGTTGACCTCCCTTTTGTCAAATCTGAATAATTTTCACTCACTTGCCGTTGTGGATCGCGTCAGTGAGGCACAACTTCAAGTGGGTGAAAATTCAGATTGAATAATTTGGCGGTTAAAGGGTAAAAGTGGGTAGCCAGTGCTGATTTAATGCTGGTCCGGCGTTATAGACGATAGCCCAGTAAAAAAATAGCATTTGGGCCAACGTGTTGTGTTTCCAGGGATCCTAATTACGCTAACAAGCGAAATACAGCCGAACAGCATCGTTTTGCAGGTGATGATTTTTCACAGTGTATGCAATTGTGTTTTCGGATCGCTTGTTTAATCTAATTTACACGATCAAGCTCTCACACATAAATGCTTCTAATACACATTCCTGATTATAGTGTAGGCGCAGGACATCTTACAATATAGTTTATTTGTAGTTTCCTTTCCTTGTCACACAAAATGGTGTGTATATTGTATTGAAGCTCTAATGATGTTTTGTTAGTTAAATAATTCGCTAAGAAATTCTCACTGCGATATAATAAATGGTAAAATATGTAGCATACATGTATGACAAAAAGTGTTGTTTATAGCGATGGAAATGTTAAAGCGTATTTATTTAAAAATAGTAGGACATATTTTAATAGGAAAAAGTACACTATCGACTTTTTAAACTTCACTAATATCTTGTTTTTTCATATAAACATGCTAAATGAAGGTCATTTTGTATTTTGCCAATACACAAAATACAATAACAAAAAATGGCGCCCATATTGGATTTGAGCCTCTATCAACATGATCAAATTACACCCATACTTTAAAAAAAATAGCCTAGCTTATTTTGTTCAGATTATTTGCTCAGATTAGTTTTTGGACCCAGACACAATCATATGTTTACTAAATGGCACTTACGTTTGCTCCGAAGCCCAGGTCTGCTGAAAGTGCACATGCCTCGCATCCTTTAGTGCTGGAAGGCTGTAACAGCCACTATACAGAGTGACAGTTACACCCTTTCAACACTAAGGGCGCGAATGGTGTTTTCCCTGAGCTGTACTGTTATTATAAAACTCTTACCGTGTATTTACTGGTTCTGTGAGTCCGCTGCTGATAAGTGACCAAAAAACCTCACAGGCCGCCTTATCATCCTGCCTCACATTCTAAAAGACTACGATACGTGGAAATATCCACATGACTCTAACTGGTAAAGGCCTACATCCACACATTATGGACGTTTGCATTATATAAACCTACATACCCGGTACATATACTTGTGATAGTTTTCAGTCTCGTGTATGACAGTTCACAGCTGAAAAACAAACTGTCTTTTGTAAAATATGAAATTCGTTTATTAATATTTTCACAGATTACGTGCGCCAGATCTCTATAGAACCAGACACACAAACACGTGGGGCATGGCTATACGCAATATAGTAGGCCTACACCACATTTTAAATATATTTGCATTGACACATCAATTTAGTAGAACAAAATATGTAGTTTAATTTCTTGCATCTGACCGGTTTATGTCTGAAACACGAAAACTTACTGAATTAGGATGGACCAACGTTAAACCAACATTGATTCAACGTCTAGTGTCTGCTTGGTATTAAGTACTGTTGATTTAATCTGCATAACCAGTATTTATCTATAATAATGTATCACCAACGAACACGCATATAATAATCACTTCATATTTCTAATATATTGTGTCATTAGTCCTGTAATTTTCTGTGCGTTGGATGGAGGTTGTGCAAACATCGAAAGACGTTGGAGTCAAGGACCCCACAGACAGAACGCATGCGTCAAGCGAGCTATATTTCCACCCGATTAAAAAAAACATTTTTTTATAGTCCAGTCATTTTGTCAATATATCTCAAAATAATTGCAACAGAAGTTTTTTCACTGCAAAACGTCTCACTAGTATCCCTAGAATGACATATCAAAACTTTACTCCGATGGAGGAATGGGAAATATATTTTTTTGGGGTACAAATAAAGGTGTCGTTTGTCGAATTTTCTGGTGTCATTTAACATTTACCGCAAATCAACTAGTGGTCATAGCGGACACAATTTTTGTAACTAAGCCCATTTTTGCCTCTTCATAATAATCACATAATACCAGATACATTTAAGAGATATACATGAGAAAAAAATGAGAAAAATGTTCTAAATTTTACTTAAAATTTGGTGTTATACTAACTTATTCGAAGAGATTTTCTCCGTTATAAAAACTTAAAGTTACACATACGTGTATATCTTTTCAATTTAATATGACAAAATTATAATAATTTAGTTGAGACTATAACAATATAGACTATGACGTTGGTCTATACTTATATAATATTAGTTTAGTGAGCGATCAAAATAAATGTCGAGATACTATAGTCCCTCAAATAGTCAGGTTACCCGTCGGATTTTTAAAGCCCATACTGATTTTATTATTGATTTGGATAATCTAGATACAGTAGGGCCTACCTGGCAACACGAATCCACCTGGGCACATTTTTTTCGATGAACCCAAGGGGGGCATAAGAGGTTTTATTGAAGGGGGTGAACATTTTTTTAGATAAATATTTATTATTTAACCATGATTACATTTTTTTCTGAATGTTTTTATGTATTTTCACAGGTTTATGTGTCAAAATACCTATTTTTTACTGTAGCCTAATAATCGGATTCACATTAACCGTGGTAAATGATTATTAGCCGATTGGATAAGAAAGGACGTGTCTGCCATATTACAAAGTGGCAGATACACACTTTAATATCCAAGGAGACGATATATAAAGCAATGGGGCCGTCATTTAGCCATGGGGAGGGATCGCAGTCAATTTTGGAAGGGCTAGTGGATTTTGCTTAGCAATGTATGATAAATGATGGTAGGGGCTAGTTGAATTTCGTTCTGGGCTAGTGAAACTTACAGATGAATCTGCAACCCTGGATCGGGGTTAGTTCGGACAAATAAAAATAAATTCTGTAACTTATTATATGATCAAATTAGGAATATAATATTATTGCCCAGAAATATTCTATCACATATGCTATTTTTAGCATACATATTATTCTCAAATCGAAAACAAAGTATAGACATGAAAAACATTTTGATGTATTCTTTTTAACATGTTTAACTGTTCCTACAAACACCATGCTTGGTATGCCTGCAAGTGTTAGAGAGACCAGAGAGGTTGTTAACATCATTGAGTAGCAGTGCGAGAGCTGTTAACAAGAAGAGCAACAGTATTGGAGGGGCCAGGGAGGCTGATAAAAACAGGAGAAACAGCGCGGTTGGGGCAAGGGAGGCTGTTAAAAACAGGAGCAACAGTGATGAGGTCAGGGAGACTGTTAACAACAGCAGAAACAGGGCTGGAGGAGCCAGAGAGGCTGCTAACAGCAGGTGCAGCAGCATTTGAGGGGCCAGGGAGGCTGTTAACAACAGGAGCAGCAGTGTTGGAGGGGTCATGGAGGCTGTTAACAACAGGTGCAGCAGCATTTGAGGGGCCAGAGAGGCTGTTAACAACAGGAGCAGCAGTGTTGGAGGGATCATGGAGGCTGTTAACAACAGGTGCAGCAGCACTGGAGGGGTCAGGGATGCTGTTAATAAGAGAAGCAACAGCATTAGAGGGGGGCATGAAGGCTGCTAACAACAGGAGCAACGGTGCTGGAGGGGTCAGGAAGACTGTTAAAGGAAAAAGCCAGCGAACTGTCATGTTAGATTCATATCAAATAACCAGTGTTTCTGTAGCAAACAATGCTGCATATGATTTATTTACTGGTTTGAGATGGGAGTATACAACTAAAATATGTCGGAAATTGGACTTAATGTGGGCGTCCATCTTGGTTCCTTCCCATTACTTCATACAGTGGAATTATGCAAATGATATTTAAATGTGATGACGTTGACCAAGTCCCAACCCTCATGCCGGTTGAGCATTCAACATGCAGTTTAGCAGGTCACTGTGGACAACACCTACTTTAGTTCCTCAAATGCCTCTTATAAATTGTTATATATGCCAATTTGATAACAGTTGTCGAACAATATGTATGTTATATAATAAATCATCTGATTGCATGTGACTGTTATATCGCTATTTATTATATTTTAAGTGTTATCTGAGCGCACCCTCGGCCCTTCTTGTAGACATTGCTCTCATCACAGTGAAATGATTTGACAGTTGGTTGAAAACATGTTTGCGAATAAAAATAAACCCCGCCCAGAAGTCAATGATAATTCCTGGTACATTTTTATTATATTATCTGACCGAGAAAAGTTGTAAAAACCCTATGAACAGGTTTAAAAGGAGTCAAATAATCATTTTAAACGGACCCCCGTCCCCGCCGATTGACACTGACTTGACAGTGTTGACTGAGCCCAGTCATATGAGTATATGAGAATACGCCTACAAACTAATACACGGCCATAGGTCAAATTCAGAGATTTTCCTGCTGATGCAGTTTTAATTCTAGTGTCTTTACCTTTGTCCTGTCATATTAATCACATAATATAACCACAGCCAGATGTCAAATTAAAATTTCCGTAGCATTATTTTTCAAATGTAATGTCCTTATCTTGATTAGAATCATTGTTAGTCTATCACTGCAGAGGTGGGCAAGTTGTCGCCACATGTGGCGACAGAAGCAAAATATCTGTGATGTAAATAATAAAAAAATGACCATTCAGAGCACCTAAAAAATAGTCATTTGTTGCGACAGGACTCATTTCGCCTGCCCACCCCTTGACTGACAGTCTGTAAACATACATATGTGGGCTCGGCGTTAGGGCCTACAATATCAGTGTATAAATAAAATCATTGGTGATGGGCAGCGAAAGGTCTAGGCCTACAGTAGGCTACATATTATAACCACGACGACCGGATTTGCCAGCATTGTAGCAATGTTATCTTGGAAGCCAAAAGGCAGTCTCTGCTTGCTTGTAAGGTAAGCAGATAGACCTAGGCTACTGTTTTTTTTTGTTTTATACGGAAATATACTGATTGACTGTCAACTCAGGTCGTGGAGCCACTCTTTTTATTTGATAACTTAATTTCAGCTGACAAACTATAGGCCCATATCATGCATATAGTAAGTGCGTATTTTTACTCTCATTTTGTGCAGCAGTTGTAAAAAATGTACGTAGCCTAGCCCAATATGCGAATTTAAAAATGCGTCAAAAGTAAGGGGTCAGTAGTAACTTACCTAATTTTATGGGTTTTACTGTCATAATGATAGATGGTATAGTCTTTTTAAAACATGGCTCGTTGTTCTCAAATAAATAGTGCACCCATTTATGATCTATTGTATTATAAGGGAATATACAGTTTATATTGATGTCGAGACAAACATTTGGTAACGGAGTTGACTGTATTTCGTGAAAAGTAGGATTTTTTTTCATGCAACATTTGGAACCCGTCCATCTCTCTCAAGAGTGTTTTTTTGCAATTTGTCATAGTGATACATTACAAAATATTTTCTATTTGGAAATTGGCAGTTGACCCTTTTAGCGCGGATCCGATATATCTCGGGCAGAGTGTTTTTTTGAGTATTTTTGTCTGTATAATCAATGTGGTCCGGCAGGCATGGGGGTAACCTAGTTTTGGTTCATACAAGTGTGTTTCTTGAAGTTGATGAAAAGTGGATATTTTAAATAATATTTGCCAATTTGACCTTAAAATGACCTAGATGTGAACTTGAAATGACCTTGGTGTTATGGACCAGTAAAGCATCCTCCTTCCCATGTTATTATTTGCGCATAAGCTAAGATCCTGATCTGACATTACAAAATATCAGATTTTTTTTCATCTCTCCCCAGAAATTCAGCGGTGGGAATGCAAGTGTGCCCAGGAATTCAGCGTTAAAAGGGTTGGAAAAACAACTTTTTGAATACCAGCTTCATTGACAAAAAACATGCAGAACAAAATTGCGAACAGAATTCAGTCTTTATCACCAGATGTCCCAGATAGATCATAGTATATCAACATGTTCATAGCACACCCTCCTCCCCTGCCCTCAGCATACACTTTGTACACTTATGATAATGTTGATTAGGCTACTAATTTTAATGAAAAAAGTCTGTTAATTTGATCTCGAATAATAATACAGAGCTTATATACCATTTCAGGCTCCAATTAAATTGCCAGTCGCACAAATGAAAAAAACCCCTCAGTTTGGTAACGGAGTTGAACTAAGGATAATTGAGCAGTTTCTGACTAGACAAGTAGGCCTATATATTTTAAAGCTAAGTGTTTTTTCCTTTTTGAATCTTATGTAATACCTTATTTCTGATCAATTTAAATGCACAGAAGGAAAACGCTCTCAATAACCCACCATGGCCTATCACCCCCACACTCACGTCATCATCTGTCTATCATTTTATCTCATCAATTGACTAAAACGTTTTTATCGTATTACAATGTCACATAAAAGACCTTTTGTGCCGAAAAGTGACGTAAAGCAAAGATTTACTACTACTACTACTGCACTGATCCCAGTGGTATGGCTATTTTTACGATTCAAGATCATCTAGGGGTCAAAAACAAGATGGCTGTCGTCGGCCATCTTGAATTTTAATGTTTTGGTATAATAGCCCTTGATTCTTATGTAATACATAATTTTTGACTAATTTGAATACACTGGTCCCATTGGTATGGTTATTTTTTTACAATTCAAGGTCATCTAGAGGTCAAAACCAAGATAGTGGCCGTCGGCCATCTTGATTGTTTAACTAACACAATAACCATATAATCTTGTGTAATACCTCAATTTCGCCTAATCTGAATACACTGATTTCATTGGAATGACTATTTTAAAATTTAAATGGCCATCAATAACCAAGGCCATTTAGAGGTCACAACCAAGGAAACCGGCTATAACGACAGTCAATATTCAATTTTCAATTGTTGAAATAAAAGTATTCGAATGCAACTGCATACATTTTCCTGATATTTTTAGACGTTTTTCAGTTTATACTACGATCCAAAACAATATATGGCCATCAATAACCAAGGCCATCTAGAGGTCACAACCAAGGAAACCGGCTATAACGGCAGTTGATATTCAATTTTCAATTGTTAAAAGTATCAGAATGCAATTGCATCTATTTGCCTAAATTTTTTTGACGTTTTGTCCACCAAAATTCTATGTCACTCTCTAGGGCTTGAACGGCTTCATGGGTTTGTTTCATGTTAGGTTTAATAGAAAGACCTTATCCTTGACGTGTGCTTATAATATTGGGTGGGACACTGATAATAACCGATAATAAATCTTTTTTTACGTTTTAGAATTTTAGCAAACATATCAGTTTCACTAATTTTTTGCTTTTTAAGTTTGTGATCTAGCTATGTAGCCCCAATTTTATCTTTTGGTTATGCTCATTGGCCCTGAGAAATTTGTCTCGAGAATCGTGTTTCTTTTTTTATTTCTTTTTAAAAAAATCCAAGATGGCCGCAAAAATCTTGTGTTACTCTTAAGAGCTTGACCGCTTCACTGATTTGCTACAAGGAAGTGTTAATGACCTATTTATTTATCGGCAATAAACTACAATCCGGGATCATATTATTCTCGCTTGTTTGGTCAGCATGAATGGATATTCATAATTGAATGTCAGCTGACAGGATTCTGCAAATGGTATATTTTTCTTCTAAATGATCTCATAAACCTTGACTGTCACCTCATTACAATCTACAACTCCTGATGTGTTCAAACTTCTCTTGCTGATGACTCAACTATAATATAGTTATACATCTGACCAGCGTGAAGTGGCCCTGTAGAAATCTAAGCTAGAGTCGGTCTCGCATTGTATTTATCTATTATCAAGGTATTTTGGCTGCGAAATCTATGTGGGGTGGGTGGAGACACAAGCATGCATTGATCAAACAGCTTTGGGTAAATGTATTGTGTTTGATGGGTCGTCACATCATGCCCTCCATGCCCTCATGCCCTGGGAGCCTGGATCATGCCTTCCACCTTACCTTCGGACACAATGTATTTTTGGGGAACAACAAACACTTTGTACCCATTGTAAAAAGCACAAGACAAAACAGCTCTAAGTATATTTTGATTCTGAGACTTGTTTTTTAACCACACAATATTATATAAAAATACAATATGTTAAAAAAAAATACATACCATTGCACCAGAGATGGCATTTAGCCCTTCTCTGCTCTCATTTGATTACCATGATTACATTGTGACTGAATTTGAAACAGTAATCGACTTTTAAATAAAATTGAATCAAGATGAGGAAAAAGAGAATAATTAGATGGGATGGGGGGTGAGATGTGTATATACAGACTATTAAAAAAATATGAGGTCACCTGTTGGGATATATTTACGTTGAGTCTATTATTTTATAGGTTTAAATGTAATCTGCAACAGAATATCTATGAGTTCTGAGAAATAGTGTTATACTTATAGTTGCATCTTTAGATTGTTATATTTTCATATATGTTTAGGACATATATCCAAAACTTGTCATATTTTCATATATGTTTATATATATCCAAAACGTTATTATTTTATATTTTCAATATATAATATATCCTCATTGTGCTTTAAACTACTTCGGTAAGTCTTGATTTTTTTATGAAAATAAATAGTTTGTCACTTATCATGTTACTGACAAATGTTTACCAAGTTAATATTTACATCTAGGCATGGAGGCCTACTTATAATAATTTAGATTAGATACTGCTATGCATTATAATTGACTATATATAGCGAATTTCTTTAAAATCACCACGTAGAAAATAAAATTATTTTGACTGTTACAAATATATAAAAAAAATGGGAAATATGACATCAAATACGATAAAGTGTCACATAGACTTCCTGACTATAATTTTTCGTAAATATGATCAAAATGTTGTCAAAATTTACTCATTTCAGCAGTACTTTATGTTAGTTTTCAAAAAAAATTGTCAATAGGATAGTTTAATTATTCAATAGAGCAAGAAAGTGATTTTTGTGAAAAAAATATAAATGCTTTATTAGAATTACTATAACATCTGTTGCTATAATTTGGAATGATGAAGCAACCATAAACAATATTCAAATTGATATTAAAAGACTGTAGATTTGTATGTGTATTTGTGATCAAACAAGGAGGTTGTTTAAAGATAAGTGTCATTGCTGTCGAATTAAAATTATGCTAACGTGACGTTTTTGTTGACACTTTGTTAATGTCACGTTAGCAACAAAGTTACTAGACGCCACCTAACTGGCAAGAATTTGACTGCACCCACTCAAAAAGAAGTGTTTGTATTGTTGGTTTTAGATTATTGCATTGTAGAATGGCTAAAATAACTGTATTTCGATGGTTCGCAATAAACAGCATTATCTAATGTGACATAACTTAAGACTCTTGACATCTGATGACTGTCAAGGATTTGACATCTGATGAATGTCAAGGATACAAAGTATCGTACTAATAAAGAAATACAATTAAAAATTTATTTTGACATGTTGCTAGTGTCACATTAGCAATAAAAGTCGCATCCTTGCCCAGAATATATATATATTTACTAGAATGGCTGTTTTCATATTGTTGCATTGTAGAATGGTTACGGGATTTTATATATTGCTTTTTGGAATAAACATCAAGTGCTAACGTGACATAAGCCAATGACACTTCTCAAAGTATTCTGTTGTTAAAGAACATTTTCCAACCACTGATATATTACTGGATATGTAAACACAATTGGACTGAACACAAATCTTTGTATTTCACATTTGGACACCTTATTTTTGAGGGATGAGAAGAAGGATCTATTTCACTTACCCTATAAATGACACTGTCACGTTGACAGTTCCAGTGTCACACAAAATGGCACATTAATATATGAAGGATCAAAGGGTAAGTAGTAGTAAGATCAAAAGTAAGTAGTCAGAAAAGATTAATCTTGTTCATATCTCAAAGCACTTATGAGACCTGAACGAATTTAAGGACTCGACACTGTCACGATAGCATTGCAAGATATGTCATTCCTTCTATGTATATGCATATTTCACAACTATATATAAAAAGATGGCATTTTTATATCAAAGTATCGTTGGTCTACACTTTCAGACATATTGGAAAGATTTGTTACGTGTATTTCAAAGTTTTACCTTCGTGCTAACGTGACGAAATACATTGACACTCAAATGTCACTTTTTTGTTGTTTTTGCACACCTGTGAAAGTTGAAACGGGAGTTCTTATTGTGATTCTGACATGCACATAGAGTTTCATAGCTATAGTATTTTTTTTAGGTGTCTATAAATATTTTTGAAACTTGGTCATCTCATACGTTTTGCATCATACAGTCGGTCCCAGGATCTTGTCGTCACAGTTTAAATGTTAAGTGCCCCACCCAATTTCATTATCGGGAACATTTTCAAAAACCCCAATTTAAATATGAGCAAATTCTATATGACCTGGACTACCACCTCATAGAGTTCATAGCTGTAGGATTGTTTCTAGGCGTCTATAAATAATTTGCGTTTTTAATCACATGAAACATTCCTACAAGAATATCGATATATAAAAACAAAGACCTTACAGTGCCTTGGTGCAGTAAAACATATTTTAACAAGAGGACTGAAGTCCTATATCATCCCCCGCCATAAATTGGGTTAGACTTTTTGCGGTCACAAATATTTAAAAAGTCGATTTGTGGTGGCCATTATAAATTTCAGTAAAATCACATGCACATTTCCAGATGGTGGGTAATGTGATTGTACAATGTGATTTATTACTGATTTCAATTTTTCAGTTTTTGCGCCCACAAAAATATGAAGTTTATCCATGGCGGCCATTTTGAATTTCAGTAAAACCTTAAAAAAATCAATTGCACATCTCCATATCGTGGGGAATGTGATAATTCCCGACTTTCAGTTTTGAAGTTTTTGCACCCACAAAAAAATTTGGAATTGACATCTAGCGACAATTTTGAATTTTGGTAGTATCTTTAAAAAATCATTTGCACATCCCCATGTTGCTAGGAATATGATGTTAAAATTTGAAAAAAAATGACCAGACAAATTTTTTGAGTTTTTGCGCCCCCACAAAAATTCAAGTTGATCTGTGGCGGCCATTTTGAATATCAGTAAAACCTTAAAAAAGTCACCTGCACATCTCCATATCGTGGGGAATGTGATAGTAAAATTTGAATAATTCCTGACTTTAAGAGTTTTTGTGCCCACAAAAAATTTTGGAATTGACCTGTGGCGGCCATTTTAAAATTTGGTAGCATCTTTAAAAAAATACTTGCACATCCCCATGTTGTTAGGAGTGTGATGTCAAAATTTGAAAAAAAATTGACCAAACAATTTTTTTAAGTTTTTAGGACCCCCCAAAAATTAAAGTTGATCTGTGGCGGCCATTTTGAATTTCAGTAAAACCTTGAAAAAGTCACCTGCACATCTCCAAATCATGGGGAATGTGATAGTCAATTTTGAATCATTTCTGACTTGTCTGAGATGATCTATAGACTAGCGTTACACTTACAGTGAATGATAAAAACATCCATTATCGCCCGCGATTGAGAGGCACAAAATACACTTAAAATAAATCCAACAACATCTCTAAACAGCTAAACTAGGTCTGCCTACATGGGCCAAATGATTAATGTAATTGTTGACAAACTGTCAATGTCTTGAAGTTGAACTGAATGCAGAGTAACGTACCGGAGCGAGGGGCTTGTTTATCTGGCTGTATCAGGGTAGTCCATGTAAACATGCTGCCTCCAGTAGACCAGATCACAATAGGAACTAGGCTATCATGGCCCATGATAGCTGCGACTTGTCACTGCAGTCTACAACAGCCTCTACTGTTTTAAACAAACACAACTTTTGTCGTTAAAGGGGATTAATTTAATGCCGAAACGATGCAGATGCCACTGGGGATAGAAATCGGAGTAGGCCTTTTCTGTGTATAGGATAGCGCATGTACCTCTAGCGCTTACCTGCAAAATACGGGACGTTTTACACCCGACCAGCCACCAGACTACAGAGACTTGGTCACATGATCACACCCTCTCTGAAGGGTCCCAAAGTTCCAGTGAGAGGTTGGGACCTACCCGACGTAGGCACCCAGCACAAAATGGCAGAATCCAGTGGGGTGGAATAATGACCACTTTATTTAAAATTTGACACGCATAACAGTTTCTTGGCCTTTGTTTTAAAAGGGGATTATTTAACTGAATAATATATCTGCCATTTGATCAGATTTCTGCGATGACTGGCTTATTCCTTCAACAACAGGATAAAAGGTGCTGGAGGAGCCAGAGAGAATGCTAACAACAGCAGTAAAGGGCTTGGGGCGGAGAGGCTGTTAACAACAGGAGCAACAATATTGAATGAGTCAGAGAGACTGTTAACAACAGGATAAACAATAGTGGAGGACGAGAGAAACAGTCCCGGAGGGTCAAGAGACTGTTAACAACAGGCGCAGCAGCATTTGAGGGGCCAGGGAGGCTGTTAACAACAGGAACAACAGTGCTAGAGGGGCCAGACAGGCTGTTGAAAATAGGACAAGCAATGCTGGAGGGACCAGAAAGGCTGCTAACAACATGAGCAACAGTGCTGGAGGGATCAGGGAGGTTGTGTACAAGATGAGAATCAGTGCTGGAGGGGCGAGGGAGGTTGATAACAGAAGGAGGAAAAGCAGGACTTTGACAGCAGGAACAACAGTATTTCCGGGGCAAAGAAGGCTGTTATCAACAGGAGCAACTGGGGGGGGGGCAGAGAGGCTGCTAAATAGAGGAACAACAGTATTGTAGGGGCCAGGGCGGCTGCTAACAGCGGGAGCAGCATAATTGCATGGGCCAGGGAGGTTGTTAACAACAAGATAAACAGTATTGGAGGACAAGAGAAACAGGGCTGGACGGGCTAGTGAGGCTGTTAGCAACAGGAACAACAGTGCTGGAGGGGCCTGCGAGGCTGTTAACAACAGGAGAAGCAATGCTGGAGGGGCCAGAGAGTCTGTTAACAACAGGAGAAACAATGCTAGAGGGGCAGGAGAGGCTGTTAACGACAGGAGCAACAGCGATGGAGGGACCAGAGAGGCTGTTAACAACATGAGCAACAGTGCTGGAGGGGCCAGAGAGGTTGTTTACAACATGAGAATCAGTGCTGGAGGGGCGAGGGAGGTTGTTAGCAGAAGGAGGAACAGTGCTTGAGAAGCCAGGGACAGGAACAACAGTATTATAGGGGCCAATGATGCTGTTAACAACAGGAGCAACATTATTGGAGTGGCCAGGGGGATTGTTTGTTTCTGTATAATGGAAAACCAAATGAAGCTCTTGGTGCACTCCGCGATAATTATGCGATTTTGTGAAAAAGTAAGATGTCAGACTGTACATGGTCAGTCTCAAGACTGGAAAGGCTGTGCAAGCCAGAATAATGGGGCTGATCCAGACTTCTCTGCCACCTGCACCCATGATATTAATGGAGATAATCAGGTGCAATTGCAAAGCCGCTTGCAGTACTGGGAGGTACACATGTAAGAAACATGGACTTCAATGTTCATATGCATGTGGAACATGTAAAGGCGTCAGCTGTTTGAATTCCGCTTCTCTTTTAAATAGAGATAATTACCCAGAGTCCGAAGAAGAATAAATTGTGTTTTTAGTTTTCAATAACTATGAAAAAATATTGATCGCAATGTTAAATAAATGCTTATTCTAAAAGTTTTGTCACAAGTTATTTTATTTATTCAAAACATCTGGAAAAAATACAAATCACAACAAATGTTGAAAAACTGTTTTGCGTATAAAACACGACGCTTTTAAAAAACGCCAGATAACATAGTTCCTCTTTTCCGTATTGCAGTATTATTTACGACACTACATACCTCAACGAGATATATACTGTTAAAATAAATGTTGTATTTTGTTTGTGGCTATCCAAAAAATAGCCAGAAAATGATTAGAGTAAAAGGTCTGTGCGTAGGCCTAATTTAAAGTTTTTATATCGGAGAAAATCCCTTTCAAATAAGTTAGTATTACACCAAATATGAAATAAAAGTAGAAATTTTTGCTCATTTTTTCTTTTTTATATCTCTTAAATGTATGTGGTATGGTGTCCTTACTATGAAGAGGCGAAAAATAGGCTTAGTTACCAAAATGGTGTCTTCAATGACCACTTTCTTTGTACATCTTTCTTTGTACATCAAAAAAATGTATTTCCCATTCTTCCATCGGAGTAGAGTTTTGATAAGTCATTATAGGAATACTAATGAGAGGTTTTGCAGTGAAACCCCTTCTGTCGAAAAATTGCCACATAATGACTGTAAATAGTAAATCAGTGTTCCATAACACACAGGACGCGGGCGTCGAGCGTAAGTCGCGCGTTTCTCGCGTGATTCTCACGCGACACGCGACAAAATCAAATCAAGAGTGATTTTATCGCGTGAGAATCGCATGAAAATCCTGTGAGTATGACGTGGACAGTGAGGTATTTCCCAATGCCGTAACGATCCCTACAATCCGTAAAAAGCTAGAGACGCAATTCCTGATTTCTAATCATTGACAACCATGTCAAAAAGTAGGAAATGCGGGAATTTCGTCTCTATATCTAGCCTAACTGGTAAATGCGCAGCACAAAAAATATAAAAATTTGCAGTTCTAGTCTATGTACATGTTTACATAATATGTTCATATTAAGAACCCGAAACAAAATCACCAATTTTTTTGTGATTTTAGCCTGGGCCAGTCCCTTTGATGATACAATATATATACATGTAGTTGTCCATATATTCTATCAAATAAGTCAGTAATGATTTTTTTTTTATGTCAATAAATATCTATCTATCTACAATAATGATTTATTTACTGCATTAGGGGTATAGCCAGTTCTTGTACAACAATTTACGTAAATAATGTGTCACAGTGTTCTAACGATGTCAAATTTGACACACTTTGCAATATATGATCTTTCGCAAGCTAATAAATAATGTAAGTGTTGTACTAAGGTATGCCATGGACCAACAACGCTAGTAATCTGGTTTTGATTCAACAAACTGTTGCTAAATGTTTCAAGGATAAATTACATTATTATATTAGTAGGCTCAAAATTAGCGATGATATTCGATTATTTATTCAAATTTTATTTAACCTAATATACCCCCCCCCCCCTGATTGCGGTCAACACATCTTCTCCGCTGTGAAATCACAACATGGGCAGGTACTTAGATCACACAAAACCTTCAAACGTAAGTAAAGGCATGAAATTGAAAATCTATTCTGTACCCCTGTTAATGTACAAAATATTCCACATAATATTTGAAAAAATAAATGTCAGCATTATATCTATAATAGGAGTTTTCTTCAAATTACGCAAGGCAAAGTTTAGCAGTAGGCTTAGATTTACATCAATACATGGAGTATCACTGTGAGATGACTTGTCTGTGAAGATGCCAATGTGACCAACATCAGTTCCAAAATACTTTAAACATAAATTGACAGTATGGATCATTAGGTATATATGCAATAAAGCTTATTGCAATGAGTATTGAGCAGACCAATCAGAACTATGTCGATCGTAACAAAATATTGATAATTTGATTTTTGTTTTATTTTTGAGTTTGATACTTTGATACTGTAGATGTCAGTATTTATTTTCTTAGTTTTTTTTATCTTTTATTTAGCTATTTTTAGCTTACAATTTTTCCAGCTACATATGAAATCACCATTATTTTATAGACGTATCTGACTTTTAGTTTATTTTTCACAAATACATGTATCCTCGTTTCTGATTTGTTTTTATAAAAAATGTGCCTTTTTTACCTTCTCATGTGATCTCCACCTTTCCTTTTAATGATGAAACTGCTTCTGACCATCTGTTATCGCCTTTGTTTTACAAGCACTGTCGGACGTTCCACTTTTGGGCATGCGAATATGTCATAGCTAAATAATTTTATTTTACTTCAACCTCATTGGATCTTTGCACTTCGTTGATGTCGTGGATTATGTGTCCCCTGAAACACCCGCGATAACAAATATTTGCTTTGTATTATCCGGAATGGTTTATCTTTATTTGAAAGAACGTGATTATCTTGTTAGTGTTATTACATTAGAATAATGGGTTGTAAGTCCTATCACTGTTTACTTTTCTATTTAGGCAATATCTTACTAGGCAGCATGTGCATTTCCAGCTGGTATAGACGGTTCCCCATTTGGAAATGCTGGAAATGTATCTTCACTGAGTTTGAATTTTCTCTGACAAAACACCCAAACTCCTTTGGGCGTCCCGTTCTTTTCATTACAATACCTGTAAGTTTCTTCACTGTTTTCCAGTTTGGATATTTGTTTTAGTTGATTGACGTAACCTTGTATTTCAATCAATTGTGAAAAAACGTATTTCCGCCCATGGCCTAAATGTAGTAGTGTCATCTCTAGCTTTCTCTGTTTCAGAGGACATAATAATCCTTTTTTATAGTCCGTGCCATATATATATATTTCTATGCCAATGCGCGTTTCTTCACCAGAGGGCTCTTACGTACATAGATTTCAACACCATCAAGAATAGATAACATGCATGACTACATTGTGGAACTAAATTATTTTCTTACTTACCGGTCTACATTTATGTATGATTTATAAATAAACAAAATAACCACACGTTTACATAACATGCACATTGCAGTAAATATATTGTACAATTGATATACTTATTCTTTAGTCTGTATGTTTAGATATTTCATTTGTACAGTAGTATACGTTTGCCTTTTTCGGGAAATACTATTTGATCATGCGGAACCTCCTAGTCACACACGTAGGGCTATCAATTATTCCTCTAATACCATCCGTGAATGATAATAATCAGACCAGCAACAATCCGCGACTTTTTTAAAATAAAAAATTAATCTTAGAGACACGCTTGATATTGGATAGAGTTTTGCTGTATTCGTTTTTATATCAATTTTTTACCGGCGGTACGTACCATTCCCTGGGAATATTAACAGACTTGAACTAGGAGTTTTAGCAACTATATTTACTTAAATTTATGAAATCCCCATAAATATTCAGTTAGTTGTGAGATCAGTAAATAGTAGTATATGCATGACTAAGATCATGACGTGTAGAACGAAATGAAATGAGTTCTTAATGACTTAACACTTGTGAAATGATTTTTTGGTATGGATTTGGTATGGATTAAAGTCACAAATTCAAAGAAAGATTTTATAATCGGTATTGTATATATCTCCGATATATTAGAGACATAATATATCAAATACTTCAACCACTGTCATGTTTTTTTTACTGTGAGGATTTCAATGCAAGAACGGCGGCGTTAAAAAAATCACCTGAATATATAGAAGCTGACAATAAAAATGCTAATAAAATCGCCCAACCAAGAGTAAATATGGATAGGAATAATATGGCAATAAGAATATAGGGCACTACTTTTCATTGCAAACTTAGTGTTTGAAATTTTGTTGATTATTTATTAAAACACTAAAGATTAATAACCTCAACCAATAAATTTTGAATAGGACCCATAAAAACAATTCGGATCCCTAATCCAACGTAAACCATTCCTAGTTTGATGATGAATTCAAAGCTTTTAACTACATTGTCAGATTCTAATGTCTAAAGTCGATCCACGCAGACAAAGATTAAATTGTTTATAATGGCAGTAGACCCGTAACATAAGTATTCGAATGAAGCGGAAATCTGAATATTTTCACTCACTCATTCAGTGGTTAAAGGGTGAGCTTTAACCGTAGTCGTACCGGATGAGGCCGTTTCCGACCCTACCCGGTATGCAAGATGCCATCAAAGTTTACTCGGTTATCATAGTCATAGTCATGTCTATGGGAGGGATTTTTATGTGATGACATTATTAAAAACGCGAATCCATCCACCTGTGCTGATTGTGTATTTCTATAAGCGGTGCCAAAATATATAAAGCACGTGCAGATCCACGTTACTTGTTAATCCCATAATGAGACATGGACTACTTCCTGATCTATCCCATTTAAATCGGGTTACAATAGACACAAACTGACGCCATTAATTTTGGACCAAGACCAAGCTGCATGTCACAGCTTAACGTCGGCTAAGTCAGGCCTAAAGAGCTATCTTCGATAATAATTCATATAAACAGGATCCGTGTCTAGTCACTTCATAATCCGTGAGACATGAATCAGGGCCACTGGAGCACGGCGCACTGCACTGCGGGCAGGCTGAATCCAGACATGAGTATCCTCCTGACTGCTTGTATTATATCACTATCATGGACGCAGGTATTTAACCCTTAACCCTTTAACCGCCGGTGCCGCATAAATTCGGGTTTTCATTTTTTATTAGCACATTAAGTACTATATTTTGAACATGGTAAATAATAATAATGGTGAGTTTTTATATAGCGCCTATACAATGCTCTGTGCGCTTCACACATATTACCCCTGGTCACTGGACCTGCTCATTCATGCACCATTTCAACTCCCTTTTTGGTGCATACAGCACTTGCAGCCATTTCGGCGCTAGGAACTAGTCGCACACATTGCCATCTCTGTCCTACCAGATACTCATTTACACCTGAGTCAAGTGAAGCATGTGAGGGTAAAGTGTCTTGCCAAAGGACGCAACATCGAAATAATGTCCCAATGTTAAGAGGGGAGAAACATGATATTTCTCTGAAAATCCTGCACCAAGCGGGATTCGAAACAGCACGGCAGGCAGTGACATTGGCAAAGCTCCGCGCTCTAGCCATTGCGCCACGTCCCTCTCTAAAAATGATAAGATAAAATGTGACATCAATCAGCTATATTTGAAAACATTTGACCTCCATTTTGTCAAATCTGAATTATTTTCACTCACTTGAAGTTGTGGATCGCGTCAGCGAGACACAACTTCAAGTGGGTAAAAATTCAGATTGGATAATTTGGCGGTTAAAGGGTTAAAGCGCTGAATTAATTTGTAAAAAACATCGCAATGAAAGGGGGTTTTTTTAATTTGAAATCATCATGGATGTCTCAAGTTGAGCCTACACTGACTTAGACTTGATGAACTTGTATTTTGTGTTGAAGGAGTGGTGACGAAAATAATTTTTAATTTTGTACAAGGAGGTTATGTTTTATTTTAGTAGTAGCGTGCTTTATCACTGTCAATGGTGTAGGGAAAGGGCCCTAGTGCAGTAGTTAAAGATGCCTGCATGGAAAGTCGGAGATCGCGGGTTCGAACCCCACTCTGGCCTTTAAGTGTCAAAGTCTGAAAAAGTCTGAAAAAAAGTTTGCTGAAAATCTGGGCAGAAAAAAAATTGTTGACGGAATTTATGAAAAATATGATAACCAGAATAAACCAGCGGCATGGCATGGCATGGCAAATCTGTTCCTAGGGGTCATTTTGATGTTACCTATATTTTTGGGGGGTCAGAGGTAAAAAAAAGCCAAAATCCGAGATTGCCGCTAACGGCCATTTTGAGAAAAAATGATTTTTAACTAATAATCCGATAATCAGGTTTAATATTTCATTTTTGCCTAATTTTGCGGTGTAGAACTTATTTATGGAAATAAATTACAATTCTAGGCTTCTGTGACCTTCAAATACCAAATGAAGGTGAAAGAGAACGACCAGCGGTCATAGAGGAAGACCAGTTTTGTACTAATGGCGTAACAGCTACGTGATATATCATTTCTGGCTAACTTCATGGCTCAAAATGCATTCATGCTATCAATGTCACTATAGCCACCAGTGACCTTGAAAACGTTATTACATGACCTTAAAATAAGCAATCAAAGTGAAAAATAACCATCAGCGCCGGTAAACGTAAAACAATAACTTTATTACCAGTGGTTCGATAGTTTAATATGTAGTATGTCATTGATGAGTGATTAAAAGTAGCTTGAAAATAATGAAAAAGCAAGATTTGCCTTCTTCTTCTTCTTCTTTTTTAGCTCAATATATCGAGTTCACAACTCGATATATTTTATTTACAACTCGATATATTGAGTTGATTACTCGATATATTGAGTTATTAACTCTATAAAGGTTTTATTAACCGTTTGCATGTCAACTTTGACATATTGGTCATTTTATTTCTTTATTTTTTTTGTACATTTTTTTATGCGGCGCGAATCGGTTATACGTTCGGTTGTCATTATCCCAAGATTTTGAACAGTCTGGGTCACTGTATATGTGTGCACCAAGGAAAGATATCGGCCGCAGCGGGATTTGAACCCGGTACCCCCGGGCTCTGGGTCAACCACGCTACCAATGAGCTAACCTGGCGCCATATATTTCAGAACTCAATATACTGAGTTCAGAACTCGATATATTGAGGTAAGAAGTCTATATTTTTCACAACTCGATATATTGAGTTGTCAACTCAATATATTTAGTTGACAACGCGATATATAGAGTTCTCAACTCGATATAGTGAGTTAATCACTTGATATATTGAGTTAAAAACTCGATATATTCATTTCAGAACTCAATATATTGAGTTAAGAAGCCTATATATTGAGATAACAACTCCATATATTGAGATAATAACTCGTTATATCGAATTCACAACTCGATATATTGAGTTCAAAACTCGATATATTGAGCTAAAAAATCTATATATTGAGCTAAGAAGTTGATATATTTAGTAACAAACTGGATATATTGATATATCAGCTCGATAAATTGAGTTGAAAACTCGATATAATGACCTTAAAACTCGATATAATGAGTCCAACTTGATATATGTTCCCAACTCGATATATCGAGTTCACAACTCGATATATTGAGTTAATAACTCGATATATTGAGTAATTAACTCGATATATTCAGTTCACAACTCAATAACTCAATATATTGAGTTCAGAACTCAATATAATAAGCTCGGAACTCAATATATTGAATCTAGAAGTCTATATATTGAGTTACCAACTCGATACATTGAGATAAGAGCTCGATATATCGAGTTCACAACTCGAAATATTGAGTTCATAGCTCGATTTATTGAGCTAAAAAAGATATATATTGAGCTACGAAGTCGATATATTTAGTCACGAACTTGATATATTGAGCTATCAACTCGCTATATTGAGTTGAAAACTTGATATTTTGGTATTAAAAATTGATATATTAAGTTTCCAACTCGATATATTGAGTTCACAACTCTATATATTGATTTCAGAACTCAATATATTGAGTTAAGCAGTCTATAGTAATAAGAGATAAAAGTTATGAAAGGCGAGTAAAACGTTGTGCATACTTACATACATACTTAAATACATACATACATAAATACATATATTCCGATACCTAATTATATTCATGTATTATCTTACATAATTTATCACATTGCTCCTTATATTAATAATTTTAAGGCAGGTTTTGGCACATTTTGAAACTATAGCATCATCATTAAACAAAAACCGTAGCTTAGCGTCTTCGTCATAAGACATAAAATCAGAGTTAATATAACACGCCTGCGTGAACAAAGCTTGCTGTACACCATTATACATAGGACAACTCAATAAAACATGTTTTTCATCCTCAACACAATTTTCACAAAAATTACAAAATCTGTTATTTACAGGTATACCGAGGTAGCGACCCAGCTCTAAATTAATAGGCGCTACACCACTTCTGAACTTGCTAAGCGCACTCCGCTCTTTAACAGATTTTATCTTGATCACATACTGCTCTACACCATATTCATCTTTCAACTGCCTATATGTCCTTAACTTATTTCCACCGACACCTCTTCGTCCCGTTTCCCTGTTGATCGTACTATGCCAGTCACTTACACATTTACAGATACAAGTATTCCTCACGAGGCTGATCATTTCTTGCTTGCTATTACAACACTCTATCTCCTTCTCTATTCCTAACTCTTTAAGAAATTTACCTACGCGACCAGGCCAGCTCTTTTGTCTTATACCTGATGACGTGCCTGCCCAAATAAAAACACTTTTATTTAGCCTATTATCTGACATAATAATTAATCGATGGTACTGTCTTGTCATCTCCACGCGTTGTTTACATAATGGTGGTATGAGACCCATGTCACCTCTAGCAGCGGCAGTGGGCGCGTGTTGACCGAGCCCCAGATAAAACCGACAGGCCCTATTATGTACGGCTTCAATGGCGGGGTAGCTCCGATTGCCCCACACAGATGCCCCGTAATTAACAACTGACCAAACTAGACAATTATATAATTTTACGAAGCATTCATATGGAGCACCTCCATTTATTTTTATTTTTGAAATCAGTTTTCCCAAGGCTCTGTGGGCCGACAGAGCTACTGCCTTCACAGTCACGTTAAAATTTAAAAACTCATTAATAATTATACCAAGGTACCTGTAGTCAGATTTAAGTAAAATAGATTCATCCCCACAAATAAAGTTATGATGTGTAGCTGAAAAAGACTGTGGGCGAAAATGTATCACAGCTGATTTTGTACTATTGACCTCTAGCTGCCACGTTTTACACCATTTATGTAATGTGTTAAGAAGAAGCTGTAATTCATCATCCGACTGTGCTAATAACACTAGAGCGTCAGCATACATTAAAACTGGCATTTTCTTATCCCCAATTGGAATTCCGACACCTGTTTGTGTCAATGTCTCAGCTAAATCATTTATAAATAGATTAAACAGTAGAGGGGACAAAATACATCCTTGCTTTAAGCCAGCCGATACATTAAACCAGTTTGAATATTGTGCATTAATCCGTAGGCGACTTTCTGTGCCTATATACATTGCTTTAAGTGATTGATACATGTTCCCACTTACCCCACATTCCCTTAGCTTAAACCAGAGCATAGACCTGTTAACACAATCATACGCTTTTCGTAAGTCAATAAAAGCGGCAAAAGTTGATTTATGTTGTGACTTTCTTTTCTCCACAATAGTAATAATAGTGTTTATTTGGTCAATGGTTGATCGACCCTTTCTAAAACCATTTTGACAGTCTGTTACAATGTTGTTCACTTCTGGCCATTTTGACAGTCTCTTATTTAAAATTGAAGAATACATTTTACAGATGGAGGAGTTAAGGCTAATACCCCGATAGTTTAATGGGTCTCTGCTGTCGGATGAGGCTGATTTAGGAATAGGACATATCACAGATTGTGTCCAAGAAGAAGGGACTACACCGTTCTTGAAACAGTAGTTAAAAATGTCATGAAGTGTGCTCACCATTGTAGGGTTCCTCACGACGGGATATTATCAACACCTGTTGCCTTGCCAAGGTGAGCTGTGCCTACTGCCTGAGCTACTTCAAAAAGACTGATAGTGGCATTCAGCTCAGGGGCGCGATCTGGCGTATCCACTCCACTGTCTTATGCTAGATACTCAGTCACTTCAGCCACCTTTGGTGAAATCAGATCGCCGTCAGGGGGACTGGGGTTAAGAAGATTAGAAAAGGTAGTCTCCCACCTACCCATCACGATGTCTCTATCACAACTGATACTACCATCCTCCAGCTTTACTTCCATTGGAATAGGTAGCGTCCTGTGCTGTCCTTTATCAATATTGTTTATCTTCTGCCAGAAAGTATGTTGACTGTCATGAACACTCTGCAGCAGCTCATCCTGTGTTTTACGCCAGTGAATACGTTTCTCACGCTGTAGTTGTTTTGAGAAGAGTCTGTGACGTTTTATATATCTGGCCCTTAAAATCCTCCGCTGACCTCCTTGTGCACGAAGATATGACTTTTCTGCCTGACGCACCTGTTCCCATGACTGGGACACCTCAGGCGTCCACCATGGCTTGGCAAAATAAGGTTTATGTGAGATATGTTTATCTGTAGGGCGAACACGAAACGGGATATTCTTGTCCATCTGTTCCGTAAGAAGATTGACCAGCTTCTATATATCGAGTTCACAACTCATATATAGACAATAATATATTACATTGACAACATAAAATACAACAGCGGAATCAAGATTTTAGAACTATTCCCGCATTTCTTGGCCTCCATATATTTTCCAATGTATACATACGCTTACTATTATGATGAAATAATAATATACTATGTATCTAATATATATTATGTGCAGAGATCAAAAATACAATAAAGATCTTATCATCGCCCACTATCTGTAGTTACTCGTTGCTGTTTACACTGTGTGGTATTATAGTTATACTACCAACGCTTAACCCCCTCAGGACCATGTAATCATGACTATACTACATATCACCGTCATTGACAATGTCTATGATAAACTGTGTATTACAATTGAGACCGAGATGAAAATGTATGTCAAACCAATTAGGTCTGTATCTGGTAGAATAATACGTGGTAAATATCACAAGCCCTATTGGGATGATGAACTTGGTGAATTGTGGAAAAAAGTCTGTTGAAAAAGAGAAACATTTAGGAAGTTTAAAGGTGCAAATCATGTGAAAAAGCAGCTTAAAAATAAATATAACATAAATTTAAAATATTTTGATAATATGTCAAGACAAAAAGACCGTACATATCGGAGAAGTAAAATTCAGGATATAGAGAGTATGAATTTTATAGACCATAGGGAATTTTGGCAGAATATTGATAAACTTGGCCCTAAAAAATGTAATTAAATACCAAACACTGTTTATAAAGATGGTCTGATATGATGAAGAGTATGTCTTGGATAAATAGAGAACTGACTTTGAATCTTTGTATAATCCTCCACCTGAAATTGATAATGAATTTTATGACATGTTCAAACAAAATGTCACTGCACAAGTCGAATTGATGGGAGAAAATATGAACACAGAAAATGACTCTAATATATTTTTATATGACAGAATTTGTTATATAAATATAAATATGTGTCTCTGGAGCCTTTTTTTCCAAATGTTTTGAATTTTCATGTATCCCGAGTGGCTGATCAAAGGCCATTATAAGCCTTATTCCTATGAGTAAAGACCGTGACTCGTATGTACCGCTTAATTATAGCGGAATAAGTCTACTTTGCTGCATATCAAAGTTGTATTCATTTTAACTCAATAATAGACTAACCTCTGACTTCGATACGTTAATTTATTCTCTGATTTCCAAAACGGCTTTAGGAAAAAACGATCTCAAGAACAGAGTTTTATCAGGTAAATCAACGTAAATTATGTATCATTCATAGACTTTGAGAAGGCCTTCGACTGGATACCAAGCGATTTGTTAGTGTATAAAGAACTTTCCTATAATGATGATGGTATTTTTTATAATGCGATATGCGATAATGCGATATTCGGTATACGGGACACTCTTCCTGGTCCCAAGAGCCATTTCACCTCTTAATCGGGACAATGCAATATATTTAACCAACAAAAGCTAGTACACAACCTACCCAGCAAACAAGAAACATCTACCCTATGTTGTTTTAATGTTGGTTCACCGTCTACAACGCTGGCTCAACTTAAATCAAAAATTGGATCAACGTCTCGCTAGGTATCTACACAAAAATATTTCTCCAACGCTTGTAAAAATCTGGGCCGGCACCGGGGACATAGAAACAGCACTGAACCAATGTTCGTCTAGTTTTAACGTTCTGGTAGTCACACCTATTGTCCCCCTGCCATAGTCAAGACAAGATAACAACAATGACATAATTAACCCTTCTGTCACGTCAGTCCAGCTCACCCTTTCAATTGCTACAATAGCGATAAACTAGTAAAGGCATACTGATATTTAACCATAGATACGCTTTTTTGTATAATTTAATTTTTTATTGCAAATGCTAAACTATTTATACAAGAAGTACTAAAGTTAGATTAAATTTAGTGATATATTTAAGACTCGGGATTATTTATTATGCCGTTTATTCATAAGTTGAATCTATTTAATGCACTGTTAAGGACATGAAGCATTTTACGATAACATACAAAAAATGGCTAAATACTTCACAAAATTGGGCTTGTATTTAAACAAAACTATTTTAAGTTTTAAGGGCTGAAAGGGTGAGGCGTATTCGCGCCTTCATTGATCTTTAGTCCATGGTATCGCAATTTAGTGATAGATTTGAGACTCAGGTCTTAAGGGTGTCAAGCCCGTCTGTATCTGTATCTGTATATTACGTGGCAGTACGCACTATTGTACTATCGCGCCACGGGAGTAACTTAGCAAGGCCTGTTATCATTCATGATATCATTCATGGCCTTATATATGTGCCAAGTACTCCATATTGTGGATTTTTTGGGGTCTCGCAAGATGGAAACTGCGCCTACGTCCATTGAGGTTCTTTTACGTCCAACTCAAAGTCAGTCAGACGAGCCATCTGATTTACGTGGTTCTCTGAGCCCCACGATAGTGTATACGGCACCTGGCAGTCCCAGGCGGTCACCCATCCACTTATCAACCGGGCGCGACGTCGCTTAACTTCAGTGCTCGAGCAGATATCGATGAGCGAACGCCGTATTCCGTATTCCGTCGCTAATTGGTAATACATTTTGATCTCCAGGATTATTTATTATGCCGTTTATTCATAAGTTGAATCTATTTAATGCACTGTTAAGGACATCAAACATTTTAGAATAACACACAGAAAAATGGCTAAATACTTCATAAAATTGGGCTTGTATTTAAAAAAAAACTATTTTAAGTTTTAAGGGCTGAAAGGGTGAGGCGTATTCGCCCCTTCATTGACCTTCGGTCCATGGTATCGCACCACGCGTAATCCCTCACCACTATGTATGCTTTGTGTCATGAATTGCTCCTGTGTGTCTGTGAGTGTGATGTGTTTTTAAAGTTGAATGGAAATCCGTAATGGTGGTGATACGCTATCTCACCTCTCCTGTTTAATTTTTAATAGTAAATATCGCACCCTGATTAATCATAAGGAGAATAGCGTGATCTCCAAGCACATTTAATTTGTATGGTCATCGCTGCATAAACAGAGTGTCAACCCTCAGGAAAGGTGACAGAATCAAACAATGGTTTATTGTATGTGCCACACCCATACACTGATTCGGCTGCCTATAAAGATTGGGTAACAGATAAAGACACTCATTATAGCTTCTTACTGTGACAAGTGCCTGTATTAAAAGTTATTACGTATCCACTAAAAATAGCAATATGACAACGAGGGCAAGAGGCAATGAGTTGTCTTTGAAAGATAAAGTTAAATTAATTAAAGCTAGCAGTTCTTCTAGTCAAAGGCAACTGGCGGATAGGTTCATGTTGGAAGGAGTCAAGTGAACAGAATATTGAAGCGTAAAGCTGAATTTATGGAAGCATATGGAGACAATGAATGTCTGGATAGGAAGCGTGTGTGTGTTTCATCTGATTATGATAACATTGATAATGCCATTTGGCTTTGGTTTAAGCGGGCACGTGCACTGATTATGCCAGTATCAGACCCATACATTCAACAGAAAGCTCTGGAGCTGGAACATTACAACACATCTTTACTGGACAAGAGCAGCTACAGAAAATCGCAGTGTAATGTTAAGCAGACAACATTAGACAGTTTTTTTTAGTAAAACATAATTATTATTTGTCATGACATCGCCTGGAAATTGTATATAAATTAAATACATGTATATATAAAGGAGATAATATCACTGTTTGATTATGATATATTACAATAAACACCATATTCTATTGAAAACATTGATTCTGTGTTTCAATTATTAAATCTAGCGTTTTCACTAATAGGGACACCTCACTAAACGGGACATTTCAGGGCGGTCCGAGTACTGTCCCTATTACCGAGGTTCTACTGTAAATCTATGTACAGTAATACCACTTCACCTGTTAAACTGAATAATATATATATACAAAAACGTTTGATACAACCACAGGTGTCATGCAAGGAGATACTTTATCTCCTACCTTTTTTAACCTGTTAACATCTTTCCGGATGACTTGATTACAGATTTAGAACAGTTTTCTGTTATCGAGAGAGACGATTTTTCGCTGTCTGTTTTATATGCTGACGATATTGTGATACTTTGTGATGATGAAGAAAAATTACAATTAATGCTAAATCATGTAACTGAATGGTGTTCGAAGTGGTGTTTGAAAGTAAATACAAATAAAAGCATAGCTATTTATGTTCGCCCTAAACGTCTGGTACGTACAGAAAAAGACTTTGAACTGGGAAATGAGCTGTTGGATGCTGTAAATGATTATAAGTATCTTGGGTTTTATTTTGATGAATTTATGGAATTAAACAAATGCATAAATATTTTAGCCGCTGCAGCTGGAAGAAGCCCAGGTGTAGTTATATCAAGATTTAAATCTTCAAGAGATGCAGGTCTTTATACATATACCAAGCTATTTGACAGCTGTGTGGTTCCCGATCAGTGATTAATTTTCCGGAATCTGGGGTTTTACAAAAAACTCAGCGATAAATAAAGTTCAGAACAGGGCATGCAAATTTTATTTGCGATCCCACGCTAAAGCCCCAATACTTGGTTTCCAAAATATAGACACTTTTACTCAACGTTTAAACTGTGTCCTCAAACAATCGAATAACTCGGAAAGTTTTGTTATGGGACTTTAAACAAAATATCAATAGCTGGAGTCACGAACTAAAGCTTATTTGTTAACACATAAGATGTAGCGAACCAAAATTTGGTTGTACAGAGATTTATACCCGATACGAGTAGGCGTGAGTACGCGTAACTATAGCTATATTAAGTATGAATTCAGTGACACCATGCAGTGTATGACAATTCACAGATGAAAAAAAACTTTTAAAAGCTTTTTAAAAGTTACACTAACTAATCGTTTTGTACTTTATACCAGACGATACGTTACGTAGCCCATGCTGATGCTGGTCGCGTAATGATTGATTATGTGTGGTGAGCTAGCAATATATCTGATTTGTGAGAATCATGTACATATTAAGGGAACTGAATGAAGTATATTGCTAGTGGCGATATACTGCATTCAGTTCCCTTGATATGTGCGTGATTCTCATCAATCAGATGCCTCTCTTACATATCTACTAGGTCAATCACATAATCGGGGGCGGTGCATTTCAAATGCTTTGATTTCAAAAATGTTGCACATTATGCAGTCAAAAAAATGTTTAAATCAGAAAGAAAATGGAGATAGATAGACATTGAACAACTAGGAAACAATTAATGCAAGCGATACAAACATACATTGCAATATAATTATATAATAGAACAAATGTATGAAATTATAGTTTTAGTAGAATTCAACTATTCAGGCTGTTTCTACACATTTTTATGCAAAACTATGTAACACAAAACATAGCAATTCTAGCATCCTGCACTGGATTCGGATATTTAACGGAATAATTATGAGGCATTTTATTACGCGAAGAAATATAAATTAGATCCAGTTATGGACTGTAAGCAACATGGGGTTATTATCACGGCTGATCAATTTCCCATTCACCACTGCCAATGATCGCTCTAACGATAGCGATACGATATGTCATAGGGAATTGTGTTATAATAATTATTGTTACATAAAAAAATCAATAATACAGTGCGTGTTTTAACACCCAGCCCAATAGCCTTATTTGTCACTTTAAAATGTAGAATCTATAGCCTTGTGTATGTGGAGCGGTCGGGCACTTGCCAAGATTTAGCAACATACTGAAACAAAGAATTGGGAATGAAACTATTCAAAAAAAATGAAAAAAAAGAGACATAACATAGCGTACAAGATTATGTTAACCCTTTAACCGCCAAATTATTCAATCTGAATTTTCACCCACTTGAAGTTGTGTCTCGCTGACGCGATCCACAACTTCAAATGAGTGAAAATTATTCAGATTTGACAAAATGTAGGTCAACTGTTTTCAAATTTTGCTGATTGATGTCACAGTTTATCTTTAACATGTTTAAAAGGTGGTACTTGATGTGCTAATAAAAAATTGAAAACCCGAATATATGTGACACCGGCGGTTAAAGGGTTAAAGTGAAATATCATGTACCTGTCTGTTTTAGATGAGAAATTAGATTTTCATGACATATCACAATAGATAAATTACGTTTTAAATCCTTCTGTTCCCAATTAAATTTACTGTCTCTGTTAAAAAGCTAACTTGAATGATCTAGCCTAGTGAAGTGTCATATTTTAACAGATAACAAGTTATCTTTTTGACACATTCTATGAGGAATATATATTTTTTTCAAACAAACTTAAATATGAGTCACAGTAACGACTCACATTCAAATAATATGATTATCTCATGAAATGAATATTTCAATAAAACCAGCAAACACAAAGCATTTGTATAAAATTGGTACAATATTGGATCCACGTCGAAGACGTTGGGTCGACGTTGTAGAAATGTTATACAAATGTTTAGTGTTTGCTGAGAAATTTAGAGTTGCAAAGTAAACACTATGATTTAAAAAAAAATCAATGGCAAACTGAATTTTAAAACGCGTATATTTATAGTGTTAACTGGTTAAAGGTAAATATACCTATTTTCTCAGTGAATAAAATATAAGCCTACCCACATGTACCAGGTATACCCAGATTACGTTAGGGCCATTAGCTATCATTGTCTGGGTGACTTACATGAAGGTATTTTTTGCTTTCTTTGCAGGCATTCGCTAAGAGCTCCATTCCTGAACCTCGTATAATGACACAGGAAGAATACCAGGAGTCAAAAGGTCAAGGTTATGATGACTACGCAGCATCCCAGGATCTGTTAAAACAAATCAATAAAAAACTACGAACCAGGGTCAAAAATGATGCTGCGGTACAGGAGAAGAACGACAAATGGGTTACCCGACAAAATACACGAGAGCAAAATGTGAAAGCAGCCAATTTTACGCAGGTAGCCTATATAAAGCTCTAAATGATATTCCATATCGAAGAGCAAAATGTGGAAGCAGCCAATTTTACGCAGGTAGCCTATATAACGTTCTAAATGATATTCCATATCGAAGATTAAAAAAGATAAATCTCGTGCCAATTATCATTAAACGCCTTGTCAACTCCAATGGCGCTGCTTAGTTCATATATATTCAGCAGGTGTTGTTTATCCTTACTATAGCTGTAGTGATCCCGAGGCTTTCTGGGTAGACATACATAAGCTTATTACGCCAATAGTTCACAGTGCATCACTACTTAACATGTTTATTATAATAAATAAAAAAAATAATAATAATAAATGTCGAGACATATAGCCACAAACGTCAGTGCCTAGTCACGATAGACGAACACTCATGACATTTCATTTCTAAAATAATAATAATAACAATACCACAGTTAAGTATTATTAAAAAATTATTGTTTTATAGTGCACCACGCTCGTTATACTATGGTTCATTGTACATACATAATTCCACCACTGACGTCGGCCCAGCAGTGGTGACTGACATAATGGTGGAGGTATCATACAATGTATTCTATAACTAGACAAAATTGTATTATAATTTATATCAGAGAGTTGGTGACTGACATAATTAAAGGGGTCTCATATTATATAACTAGACAGAATATCATGATATAAGAGAGGTGGTGACTGACATAATGAAGGGGGTCTCATATTATATAACTAGACAGAATAGCATTATATAAGAGTGGTGGTGACTGACATAATGAGGGGGGTCTCATATTCTATAACTAGACAGAAAAGCATTATATAAGAGTGGTGGTGACTGACATAATGAAGGGGGTCTCATATTCTATAACTAGACAGAATTGTATTATAATTTATATCAGAGAGTTGGTGACTGACATAATTAAAGGGGTCTCATATTATATAACTAGACAGAATATCATGATATAAGAGAGGTGGTGACTGACATAAAGAAGGGGGTCTCATATTATATAACTAGACAGAATAGCATTATATAAGAGTGGTGGTGACTGACATAATGAGGGGGGTCTCATATTCTATAACTAGACAGAAAAGCATTATATAAGAGTGGTGGTGACTGACATAATGAAGGGGGTCTCATATTCTATAACTAGACAGAATTGTATTATAATTTATATCAGAGAGTTGGTGACTGACATAATTACAGGGGTCTCATCTTCTATAACTAGACAGAATAGCATTATATAAGAGTGGCGGTGACTGACATAATTAAAGGGGTCTCATCTTCTATAACTAGACAGAATAGTATGATATAAGAGAGGTGGTGACTGACATAATTAAAGGGGTCTCATCTTCTATAACTAGACAGAATAGCATTATATAAGAGAGGTGCTGACTGACATAATGAAGGGGGTCTCATATTATATAACTAGACAGAATAGCATGATATAAGAGAGGTGGTGACTGACATAATGAAGGGGGTCTCATATTATATAACTAGACAGAATAGCATGATATAAGAGTGGAGGTGACTGACATAATGAAGGGGGTCTCATATTATACAATTAGACAGAATAGCATTATATAAGAGAGATGGTGACTGACGTAATGATGGGGGTCTTATATTATATAACTAGACAGAATAGCATGATATAAGAGAGGTGGTGACTGACATAATGATGGGGTCCTCTATTATATAACTAGACAGAATAGCATGATATAAGAGAGGTGGTGACTGACATAATGATAGGGGTCTCAAATTATATAACTAGACAGAATAGCATGATATAAGAGTGGTGATGACTGACATAATGATGAGGGTCTCATATTATATAACTAGACAGAATAGCATTATATAAGAGAGGTGGTGACTGACATAATGATGGGGGGTCTCATATTATATAACTAGACAGAATAGCATGATATAAAAGTGGTGGTGACTGACATAATGATGGGGGTCTCATATTATATAACTAGACAGAATAGCATGATATAAGAGTGGTGGTGACTGGCATAATTAAGGGGGTCTCATATTATATAACTAGACACAATAGCATTATATAAGAGAGGTGGTGACTGACATAATGATGGGGGTCTCATATTATATAACTAGACAGAATAGCATTATATAAGAGTGGTGATGACTGACATAATTAAGGGGTCTTATATTATATAACTAGACAAAATAGCATTATATAAGAGAGGTGGTGACTGACATAATGATGGGGGTTTCATATTACATAACTAGACAGAATAGCATTATATAAGAGTGGTGGTGACTGACGTAATTGAGGGGGTCTCATATTATATAACTAGACAGAATATCATTATATCAGAGTGTTAGTGATGACATAATGAAGGGGTTCTCATATTATATAACTAGACATGATATCAATATATCAGATAGGTGGTGACTGACATAATTAAGGGGGTCTCATATTATATAATCAGACAAAATATCAATATATCAGATAGGTGGTGACTGACACAATTAAGGGGGTCTCATATTATATAACTAGACAGAATATCATTATATCAGAGTGGTGGTGACTGAAATAATTAAGGGGGTCTCATATTCTATAGCTAGACAGAATAAAATTATATAAGAGAGGTGGTGACTGACATAATGATGGAGGTCTCATATTATATAACTAGACAGAATAACATTAAATCAGATTGGTGATGACTGACATAATGATGGGGGTCTCATAATATATAACTAGACAGAATAGCATTATACAAGAGAGGTGGTGACTGCCATAATGATGGAGTTGTCATATTATATAACTAGACAGAATATCACTATATCAGATTGGTGATGACTGACATAATGATGGGGGTCTCATAATATATAACTGGACAGAATAGCATTATATAAGGGATGTGGTGACTGACATAATGATGGGGGTCTCATAATATATAACTAGACAGAATAGCATTATATAAGAGTGGTGATGACTGACATAATGATGGGGCTCTCATATTATATAACTAGACAGAATAACATTACATAAAAGAGGTGGTGACTGATATAATTAAGGCGGTCTCATATTTTATAACTAGACAGAATGACACTATATAAGAGTGGTGGTGACTGACATAATTAAGGGGGTATCATATTATATAACTAGACAGAATATCATTATATCAGAGTGGTGTGACTGACATAATGATGGGGGTCTCATATTATATAACTAGACAGAATAGCATTATATCAGAGTGGTGGTGACTGACATAATTAAGGGGGTCTTATATTATATAACTAGACAGAATAGCATTATATAAGAGAGGTGGTGACTGACATAATGATGGGGGTCTCATATTACATAACTAGACAGAATAGCATTATATAAGAGAGGTGGTGACTGACGTAATTAAGGGGGTCTCACATTATATAACTAGACAGAATATCATTATATCAGAGTGTTGGTGATGACATAATGAAAGGATTCTCATATTATATAACTAGACATGATATCAATATATCAGATAGGTGGTGACTGACATAATTAAGGGGGTCTCATAGTATATAATCAGACAAAATATCAATATATCAGATAGGTGGTGACTGACATAATTAAGGGGGTCTCATATTATATAACTAGACAGAAGAGCATTATATCAGAGTGGTGGTGACTGAAATAATAAAGGGGGTCTCATATTCTATAGCTAGACAAAATAAAATATATAAGAGAGGTGGTGACTGACATAATGATGGAGGTCTCATATTATATAACTAGACAGAATAACATTATATCAGAGTGATGGTGGCTGACATAATGATGGGGGTCTCATAATATATAACTAGACAGAATAGCATTATATAAGAGAGGTGGTGACTGACATAATGATGGGGGTCTCATATAATATAACTAGACAGAATAGCATTATATAAGAGTGGTGATGACTGACATAATGATGGGGGTCTCATATTATATAGCTAGACAGAATAACATTACATAAAAGAGGTGGTGACTGATATAATTAAGGCGGTCTCATATTTTATAACTAGACAGAATGACACTATATAAGAGTGGTGGTGACTGACATAATTAAGGGGGTATCATATTATATAACTAGACAGAATATTATTATATCAGAGTGGTGGTGACTGGCATAATTAAGGGGGGTCTCATATTATAAAACTACACAGAATAGCATTATATCAGAGTGGTGGTGACTGACTATTTACAGATGGATACAGCAGGAGATACAATGTCATGTATTATTTACACCAAACAACAACTTGAGGATATGCTGGATAACCTTAGCGGCAGATCTAAACGTGCGGTGGGACTACGTCTAGACACTGATGATGCATTGTATAAATGGACCCTGCCTGTTCCTTATAAAATGAACAGCAGTTTGTTTACAGGTAGATTTGCATCCGCTTACAACTGTGCTTTATTTCTAAGATAATTAATCAATTATCTTTATTACGTATATCGGTTGTGTTAAGAGTATCTGTATATTATAACTGTTGGATAACCAAGGAAAGACGCCATATAATTATGAAAGTTTTTTATTTAAGTTTGACTACATCCAATTGATTAATATTTTGTGATACAAACCAATCAATGTAGTGTTGTTTCACTGAAGTGTATGGGAAATAGAAAAATATCCTGAGAATATTGGCTAATTATACTCGTGCACAGTCTAAAAATAATTGTGTATGTTAATTTCATCTCAATTACAAAAAAGTAGCAATGTTATTTTTTACAGATGAGGAGCTTGATTATTGGAATTCGGCCATTGAGCAATGGGAAAACCTGACCTGTCTGACATTTGATCAGAAGCCGTTACTAGAGGACATGGGAAGCACACAGCACATACTTGTGGATCGTTTTGAGACAGGGTAAGAGATTATAAGGTCTAGGCTAATATACTGCAGGCCTACATTTCTATTCGTTTGACATAATGTAATAAGGTACCTGGGGAAATAATTACACTTATTTCTATATGATGACACTATACACAGGTCTAAATTAAACCGATAAAAACAATGTTTGCACATACATATAGTTATATACAAAGGATACGTTCAGGTATTCAGTCTTCACATTTCAGTTCCAATTTAACGGACATGATTAACTCTTAAAGCGATAAATAATTTACTTTTTAGCCGACTCGAAATTGTTTCTCGCTACTGCGACCTAAAACTTCAAGTTCAAGTGAAAATTGCCAAATTGCTAGATCCAATGGAATAATACAATACCACCCCCCCCCCCTCTTAGCATCCCCCTGAGGCTTCATCTCTGAGGCAGCCTGCAAAGATGATAAGAAAATGCCGCGAAATGTTCTTTGTTCATTGAAAGTGTGTTTGAAATGGCTGGAGGGAAAATGTTTTGTGGTAAAGGGAAAATGCAGAGGTAAAACGGTTACACAGTTTTGGAATGTTTTTTGGTGCGACAGTAAACTGAGAAATACAAATATGCAGCCTAAGACGTATTTTAAAAAAGTATAACATTGGCCCGAGTAATGGGGATATGCAGACTTGTGTTAAATGTGTAGGTCTGAGCCCATTCATTTCTGGTCAGATGAGATAGGCCTACAAGGCAATACTGACAAACACATAATATAGGCTTGCAGTAATCACAATAACCTGTGCAGTGCATGGTACTATAATCCATAGCTAGTATATGTGGTCAGGCTTTAGGTCAATGGATCTCCAAATTAACCATCATCTAATATCAATAGTTAAAGCGACACAATCAGGCTAAAATCATAAAATCATGCATGTCCAAAATAAGAAAAACGGGAATTTTGTCTTTATATTTCGTTTAACTGGTGAATGAGCAACACAAAAATTAAAAAACGTTTGCAGCTCTAGTCTATGTACATGTTTACATTATATGGTCATATTAAGAAGGCAAAATATAAATACTGATTTTTGTATGATATTAGCCTGATTGTGTCGCTTTAAGATTTTGTATTAATTGTCTTACTTATAACTATAAATTCGGAACTATATTTTAGCAGAGAGTATAAATAATGGAATGTCCTGATATAATAAGTTTTTTTAAAGTAACTGCTAGTGTACTTTCAGATGTTATTCTTATCTTGGAAGACAACCCATCAACACAATATTTCCTCAGATTCTACACCTTGAAAGTGGTTGTCTCAGTCACGTGGTAAGTCAACTATTCAAATAAAATTATCTTCACATATTTTGAAGGTAATTTGCTTAAAACGCCCCTTGGCCGATTGATTAAAATCGACATAACTTGTGTGAGTGACGAGACTGATTTGTCACGCAAATGTAAAATGATGTTTATCCTTTTTGAACGAAGTTGAACTGTATCTTGTCCTGAACGATTTTAAATGTAGTATAGATCTGGGAGACCTTACGAATGCTTGTTCTCTGTTATGTATCTAACCTGAAAACAAGCAACCCCATCTGAGGTCTTTTCTGAGAATGACCTTGTAATAAATTTTAGTGATCTACGCCAGAAAAATAATCCCAATTTTTATTTTGCTGCTTTAAAAGCAGAAAATGTGCTTCCGTGTGATTTTTATGCCAAAATTGATTTCTCACATATTTACATACATAAAAGGTCACAATTAGAAATTATCAGGTGAAATTGCCAAAAACACACAAATAAGCCGTTGTCTATCATGTTTGTTATGTATACAATAATGGTACACAAACGAATAATTATATGTAACTTATCATGCAACGCACAGATAATTTTGATCATTTATGAAGCGCAAGCCTAAGAATGTGTAATAATCATTATAAAAGATATATTCTGTGACAACCAGCACCCATACATACTATAGAACCCCGGCTATTCAAAGTAACAGATTCTAATCAAAATCATACTTTTCCTCAATGTTAAATGGATCCAAATCAATGGGTTCAAATAGACTGGGATATTTCAAGAGATGGAAAATGACAGCGAAAATGGATCTAAGACACCACTTACAAGGATTATTTTATGACATGCCAATCATTACCAAATTAGTACGGAAGCATCATAATGATGCCCAATTTGGTTAATATACTCACCAAGTTAGTTTATGACTTTCATAAACAAATTATTATATCGAAATTTTATTTATAAACTCTGACAGACATAAGTTTTTCCACATCAATAACAAAATACCTATTAATAGAGATGAATATTAAGCATGCATACACAACTTTCCATGTACTTTTAATTACTGACATAATAAAGTTTAGTTAAAAAAAAAAAAAATATATGACTTTGTCAATTGAAACAAACTTTAAAACCTTTTATAAGATAAAGTGAAAATTACCTCAGGGCAGAAGTTGTTCTTGCCATGCTCCCTGAGCTATCCCATTTGTGAAACTAAGTGTGTAGTGTGCACGATGAAAATGAGAAAAACACAGCACATAATCACAGAAACCTGAATCAGGATTCTGCTAGTCAGAGACAAAGAACGTTATTTACGTATTATGCCTAATACGTGGCAATTCATAACAATTGATTACAAATTTAAACGCAAATTCATTCCAAATGCTTCCCAATGTACAGTAAGAAACTTAGCAGATTCGTAACTCAAACACAATCTCATTAGATAAATTAGGTGGTATGAAATTACCTGTATCAGTCAACCAAAGGACGACACAGCACCATATAGTCCTCTGGATAATATAACTAGGTCGGGGTGATATGAGGGACGATACAATTTTAGCCACGTGATTTCCGTGTTATCTCATATATAAACCTTTTCGATCACTACATTAGGACTGGAGCATTGCCATTTAGAAAAGTGGCTGACCTAGTAACTTCATTAACTCATTCACTGATAAATTCTAACCTAGTCAAAATTAGTAACAATAGTCGTCTATTCAACTTAGTTATTAATTTATGTGTGTAATTGTCTTCAAATGCTTATTATGTGTTCTGATTCAATTTCGTAATTGTTTTCGTTCAGTGACAGCACAGGTTTTATATACACAGTAGCAGTTTTTACAGCAACTCCAGTTATCAGGGTTCCACACGATAATAATAGACTAATAGAGAATACTCTATCGGCGCCAACAGATATAATATACCCCGTGATTATATGAAGTTGAACATTGTCTGCAGAAGGTGAACAAATGACGTATGATCCTCTGATTTATATTGAATTATTCCAATAAAAGATGTTTATAATAACGCAAACTGCCAGAATTATGTAGATTATGTCTTGTTCAAATTATGCACGAAAATGGAGTTGGCTGAATATGAATATTATAGAAGGTTCAACTTCTCCGGACTCGCTGTAAGCAAACAATCGTAACAGGTGTGTACGTATCTTTACACAGTAGCAGCTCTTGATTATGTTTACAGCACAGAATTAGAACAGTGGAATGCTAACATCGCTTTCGCACAAGTGAACTTGAGTCCATTGGCCGATCACAAACCGGGTAATTGGTTATTTCCGGTTTAAAGTTGTCATCAGTCATGACAGTAAACAAGTCCTACGGTATATGGTTATTTTTTAATAACTTGTCACTATATTTAAATTATCGAGACAACTGGCAGTCATTATACATGTAATATGATATGATCGTGCTAAATATACAAAATTAACACGCTGTCAACCGAGGTTTACTTTGAATTTTAGCACCAAGCGACGGCGTGTGCGGTGAAATCTGCCTGGCCATGTCCCTGGCTTTTAGCCTGTTGTCTGTTGAGCGGCTGGGCAGCCACTGTGAGTGTGACCTGGCGCGCATCCAGTGTTTAAAGGAAGGGGGATTTTCGCGGCATCTGGGGGCCCTCTCACATTTTTTTTGAATTTGCATCTATATAAAAAAAAAAATTTAAGATCAATGCCAAATGACTAGAAAATAGGGTTTACAAAAATTCATGAAAATTGCTTGAGAATTGACTGACTGCAGTCCGAAAAGCTAACTTTCATTTTGGACTAGGCCTATGGCTATGCCCTATCCTTCACAGGCTCCACTGTCACCGTCGGACAGACTTCTAGACTACACAGTTACAAACACAGTGCAGTAGCTGTCAAAGCTGTGAAGCTGTCAACTCACAATATCGCGGCGCTGGCTCTGCGCTACGTCAGCCGGTGAGTTTGATATTCAACTACAGTGCAGGGGCGGATCCAGGATTCTAATAGGCATAGGTAGGAGGCTAGGTTATGTAGGTAAGACCCCCGGTCCCAGCGAGGCGGACACGGTTTGAGTTAAGGCTGTGCCTACCGGCCTACTGGCATGACTGACTGACCGTCGACGTCGTCGTGGGCGGCGATGTACGGGAGTGTGTACAAACATGGCTAATTCGAGGCAATATCGCTAATATTAAAAACATAATTAATTAAAATTGTAATATGGTAAATAAAATAATATTATACATCAAATTACATACCTCAAATATATCAGAAAAATGAATTTCAGGGCTAAAACATGCAGCATCCATGATGAAAATACAACGTATTGTCAGTGTAAGCAGTGAAACCGGAAGTAGCCAACCACCCGACTGGCGCTGTCTGCTTGGACGGGAGATCGATGTACAGAAATCCCACGGAAACGGTCAAAGCTAGCATTCCATTGATATAGTTCTTTGGTTTACAGTGGTTACATAATGCATACAATACAATGCAACGCAACGCAACGTAACGCAACGCAATACAGCACAACACAACACAACACAATAGTTTTTTTTTAAGTCTCAAAAGAAACATGTCAATATGCAAGGCAGATGCCGGGTTAACCCTTTAACCGCCAAATTATTCAATTTGAATTTTCACCCTCTTGAAGTTGTGTCTCGCTGACGCGATCCACAACTTCAAGTGAGTGAAAATTATTCAGGTTTGACAAAATGGGGGTCAACTCTTTTCAAATCTTGCTGATTGATGTCACATTTTATCTTTAACATATTTAAAATGTGATATTTAATGTGCTAATAAAAAATGAAAACTCGAATATATGCGGCACCGGCGGTTAAAGGGTTAAACAAAGTGTGTGAGTCATCATTATAATACACTATGTTATGCATTCGGATAAAACATAATGACATTATCTACATAACACAATAAAATACATTGAAAAGCCTACATAACGGCTTCAAAAAATGTGCATAAAGTGAATAATACTAGTCCTTCAGCATTTATGAGACTAGCCATTCTTAAAACACTTTGTCGGTTGATGAATTTTGCAATACATTGATTAATATAAAATGATGTTTGTCTACAATTACTTCGGATTCACAAAATGTACAATAGCGCGTATTTCTAAGTATATGATTATTGGTTCTGGTCTGTATTGGGAGTTGATAATTTCTACATCTATTTTTTTTACAAAATACGCTGGTAGCCTGACTACAGTGAAAGATTTAATAAATATTTTTCTCAGTAAAGAGCATCGTTGAATATTCGATAGTACAAACAAGGGTTACTCTCAAAAACATCACAATATTTTAATCTAGTTTTAATTTAATTTATTGTTCAATTATACCAAATACCCGAATAACCACATTCATTTATTGTTTTTTTTTTCTAAAAACATTATCCAACTATTATGACAAAAACCTGACACATGCATATTATTTAAAAAATTGTAGGAATGCCTATTCCAAATGTATTTTGCATGACGGGAAATACCAGCTCGTGATATCAGCCACATACAGATACTGGGTTTGTTTGCTTAAAGGTGATCTGTCACCCCTTATATAGTATGAATAATTTTGTGACAAATAAATCAAAGTTGCCACAAGATGGGGCACAAGTGTTTCCTTATATGGAGTGATTGGCTATCATGTGACCCTCTGTGAGGGTCACATGATAGCCTATCACCCTCATATATGGGGTGATTGGCTATCATGTGACCCTCTCAGAGGGTCACATGATAGCCAATCACTCCATATAAGGACATAATTATTCATACCATATAAAGGGTGATAGACCACTTTTAACATGTCCAATACGTCGTATCATCTCATGATATCCAGTTATTAGTCACATACTGGTTTTGCATGTTCTGTTTAACATGTCCGATACGTCGCAGCAGCTCATGTTATTCAGTTATGAATCCAGATTCCAGTTATAGAAGGGCAGACAACTTCGGAGGACAGGCGAACCAAGGCTTGTTCACTGGCGATTTTTAAATTGAAGCTGTGCTTATCACCGATTTAAGCAAACTAATCAAATTATGTGCCACTGACTTTTGAAGAAATTAACATAGAATAGCCAAATTAGGTATGTGGGTCACTTCCAGGTAGATAATGGACAGGTTAAAACATTTTTGATTCGAATTCCACATGCAAAGTCACAGAAGAGATTGAATGATGCTACGGCGTTGGGTCGTTGGGGCCTTGGGCAGCTGGGCCCTAAGGACCGTCCGTGAACATTTCGCTTCCGGAGCATATCTCGTGTTTTACTTGTCCGATTGTCTGCAAATTTTACACACAACACCTATAGGGGGTCTAGTTGTGCCTTTTGAGGTGTATGAACTTTGCCCTTCTTTTTGGTTCAGTACCAACTTGATTGAGCTCAATATGGATGACAATCTGCCCTTATTTACCTTAATAGGCCTAATATCAGGTAAACTGTGCTAGATAGTTTTGCGGCGAATTAGTATAAAACAAAATGTGAGGTTTTAGGGGAGGATGCAACCCGAAAAAAAACCACTTGATCAAATTATTTTTTTAGTTACATACTGGGTTTGTCTGTTCAGGTTAAGATGTCCAATATGTCGTAGCAGCAGGCTCATGATATCCAGATAATTATTAGTTATACTGTGTTTGTCGCGGTTTGCTATCATGTGTTGCATAAAGTAGCATAAAATAATGTTAGTAGCAGCTAATAATATCCAGTCATTGATTGCATATGTTTTTTACACAGTGGACAGTAGCAGCGCATGAGATTGGTCACGCCATGGGAGTACTGCATGAACAATCTCGTCCTGATCGCAATGACTACGTCACCGTGAACTTCAACAACATCATTTCTGGTACCGAAAACAATTTCTATTTTTATGATGAAAGTATTGTAGCCTGTGGCATGACTCCTTACGATATAGGATCTGTAATGCATTACAGTTCAACAGTAAGTAGTTATCATTTCCGACTAAACAAATACATGCTATGACATGGTCTAGACTAATATCCATTTATTATTATTTATCTCGTTTATCTATACTATTATAAAATTACGCATTTTAACATTCAACCTTCGTTGAACGCTCACCCGGCCACCCAATATACTCCACACACAGAACTAACATAAATCAGAAAAAACACGCTGTATCACAATCATGTTCTTGCTAGATTACTGTTGGTACACAGTCTGCGTCCCTGGCCTAACCTTAACCCAGCACGTTCTTATGCACAGATGAACGCCTTTTGATTTTTAATTAAAAAGGTGGACTATTGCAATTAAAGTTCGGCGTCGTCGACGTCAGCGTCGGCGTTAACATTTACTTGTGGGCTTGAAAAGTTGTTCATGTATCATTCCCAAATTTGCTTTACATGTTACTAATGACCAGTTAGTGACTTGCGAGTTTATAGAGGACAAGTGTAATAATGACTGAAGAAATTCAAAATGGCCGATTTATTGCGATTTTTCGCATTTTACTTCAATAATTTGTCCTTGTGGGCGCGATAAAAATTGCATGTATCTTGCTCAAATTTGTTATACATGCTGCTAATTACCAGAAACCGGACACGCTCACAACAAGGCTGAAAAAAAATATTCAAAAAGGCTGATTATTGTGATTCTTTCATTTTACGTAAAAAATGTCCTTATGGGCGCGATAACTTCAAGTTCAATAATGGCGGCAGGCTATTGTCGAGTGCGCTCTTGTTTTTAATTATTATTAAATCACTAAATCGTGTAGGTAACAGGGCTAGGTAAAATAACAATCACCTTATTTCTTTAAATCAATTACTAGCATAACACAATATTAGGTTGTTATAATGTGATCCTAATTAAATTTGCTGAAATTGATCCTTTGCTAGAATTTAATTGTTTCATAATAATTATCTAATTTTAAAATAATTAATGAAGAACTTTCACAGATGGTCACGTTGGTTGTTTTTCTAGGCACTACGCGAACTTAAATATCTGATAAATGAGCTTTCAAAATACATTAAAATACAATAAATTATATTTGACAGGCTTTCAGTGTTGATGGAGCTTTACTCACTATATCCACAAAGGATGATACGTTGGAAAATACAATTGGTCAAAGATCAGAGATCAGTTATTTCGACGCAAAATGGATGAACCATATGTACTGTTCAGGTGATGTACCTCAATCATACTAACAGTAGAGGAAACTGCTACGGGGAACTTGCCTAAGACGCCCACCTTGCCCAAAACGCCCACCCACCACTTTCTCAGAAATACATGTAGTCATAATTCCACCCATGTGCTAGTGTTTAATTCATTTATGGTCTCACCACCCCAAATGCCAGTCCCATTGAAACACATGTAAACTGCCTCAATTTCGCAGGCGGATTTCACCACTTTTAAACCTGTTAGATATTTAGTGTGACATATAAGGATAAAGCTTGAGATGTCCTTGTTCGAAAACACGCCCGCTATGGGTATGCTTACCAGACAGATTTTGAGCTACACCCCCTAGCGTGTAAAAAGATCACTACTTTTCAAATTGGGCTAATATCCGTACTCTTTTCTTTCACTAGAGGTTGGAACAGCCGCATTAAAAATATTTTGTGTGATGATTCCATCATTAGTAGACACCTCCCTGGATTTTGGCCTATTTAGGTTGGTGAGACCTTATGACGTCATGATTTTCCTTGTGCAAAACTTGGCTGCATAGACACAGGTCAGCTTTGATGTGCCAAACTAAAATGTAAAGTGATGCTTTTTGATGTTATTTTTGCTCAATTTTGAACTGTGACTACGCTTAATCTATGATAGATAGTATAGATAACTTTGAAGGGCCTTACAAAGGCATCTTTCTTGCGTATTTTTAGCATGAATATGACAAGCCTGGCATGAGGTCTTTTCAGGAAATGACCATGGTCTAATATTTTCTCATGTGCCTAAAAAGCCCACCCCAATTTTTCCTATAACGCCCCTCTCTGATTTAGCATGCACAAGACAAGTGTTCCCAAGACGCCCACCCATGTCCCTATAAGGCCCACTGGTTGTTTTGTTTCAGGGTGTGCGTCTTGTGCCTTCATGTGGTAATGGTGAAAAAACAGTGGGCGTTTTGTGCACGGGGGTGGGCGTCTTAAGAACGACGTCACCAAAACGCCCACTTTGCTCCAAAAAATGTTTTCCGGCATATTTCATCAAATACACAGAGTACAGACCTAAAAATGTCACTGGCCGTGCATGGGTATATCCATAATCAGCTGCTGATCTTCATTTGGTAATCAATAAGACGTGCTGGCTACAAAAGGTTCCGATCCTTAGGGGTGGAGGTCTTAGGCAAATTCCCCTAATATACGTGAAAAAGGAATGAAGTTCCAGTCGAATTGATAGGATGAATTATGTCACGATAAAGGTTGTGATTTTGCTTTGTTATACTCGAAAAAATTCTGGCCACCTCGACCACACTGAAAATACCGGGTACCTAATAATGTTATTTTTTCAAGATTACTATAAACCGTGAACTCTGGATGTCATGTACAGCATATCTCACTGTCTTTAACATTAGTGCGAATATATCATAATACATGATATATGGCGGGGGCATAATGTTTAGCGTTAAGTTTAATAGTTCGTTTCACCCCTCCCCTATCTCAGCATCCACAAACAAAAGCGTTTCTTCCCTGTCCACTGATAAATATTTCACCTTAATTTTCAGTTCGTTGTTCGCTACCGCTACTTCTTAAAATGTTCCAGGAAAACACGAGATGTTGATCAAATGTTGGGTTAATGTTAAACCAGCGTCGCAGAACGGTGGGCCAACATTAAATCAGCATTGAGTCCATGTCTTATGCTTGTTGGGCTATTGGCATATTTTGGACAGTGAGGTGATCTTTTTCCTCAGCGCTATGTCGCAGACGGTAAATCGACATTATTCCAACAGTGGTTCACTGTTTTGTGGTTGCTGAGTTGCTGACAAAATGGGGACAAATAGTTTTGAGCGGTGAGCATGATTGACATCCACATAAACCCTTTAACCGCCGGTGTCGCATATATTCGGGTTTTCATTTTATATTAACACATTAAGTACCACCTTTTAAACATGTTACAGATAAAAAGTGAAATCAATCAGCAATATTTAAAAACAGATGACCTCCATTTTGTCAAATCAGAATAATTTTCACTCACTTGAAGTTGTGGATCGCGTCAGCGAGACACAACTTCAAGTGGGTGAAAATTCAGATTCAATAATTTGGCGGTTAACTCTTCCTTTACCGACTTCCCCCTGATAAAACCACCCCCCAGAAACCGACTTCTTTTTTAAGGCGGACCCCTGAGGTAACCCCTGAGAGCAATGCAGGTATAGTTATGCGTATGCGCAAATCACACAATTTAAAAATGCAAGAAAACATTGCGTCTATGTCCCTGACCATTCTGGTTGGCGATTTTCAACGACGCATGTAATGAAATATCTCCATTGCAATTAATGCATATACACATGTGGATTTCGCAAAGGAAGGTAGTTTTCGCATAAATGCAAAATTGGTAAAGGAAGAGTTAAAGGGTTAACAATTGAACACATGCGTTAGGAACTTGTAATATAAGCATGTTTTGGATTACTGAGTACAGAGTACTGGCAATCCACTGGAACCCCACCCAAAAAATATGGCTGGACTCGTGAAGGCTGTACCTTAGATGGTTGTTGTAGACTATTTGATTATGCCTATGTACCATACCAAGAGCATGCGACAGACGTAAAAACTCCCTAGTGAGCTCCCAATGTGGTCCAAAAGTACTACCATTAGCAATCATCTCAGTATCCCACTAGTGAATAAATATTGACTCAGACATATCAGACATATAGGGTCGTTTCTCATATCAATACACATGTAACCATTAATCAATGCGGAATAAGGTATTTTGTTGTATGGAATTTGAAGATTTGTTTCTGCTCAACCATTTTCACTTGCATACGTTGCCTCCACATTGACTGCTTCTCGTCTATTAGACCATCTTGTCATTGATAAATCAATTTCATATTTTGCACAAGCATGGGTCTTGACCCAACGGGTGGCCAAAGAGCATTTAAATTTGAATTACCCTACTGGAAGCGCTCCCAGGAAGCACGCGAAGTTGAACCAGTGTTGGTTCAATGCTATGCCAGCGTCACAACTCAACGGGTCCAAACACAACACGATACGGAGAACGTGATGATGGTACGTAGGCTACACGACTCTAAGGAAGCGAACACATTGTGAGCGACATGTGATCTAGTTTCAATATCTATGTTCGTTTTGGATTTGAAAGATCTTGAGGACTCCTATTGTATACCCATAAATAGATTCACAGTCACCAAATTAATGTATAAATGTATAAAATGAAACATTACACATAACTTGTATCCGATAACTGATGGATTCTGTGTCACAAAGCTAGTCAGAAACGACATAGTCAGAAACGACATATAGCACATTTAAGTATTCGACCACTTATGAAGAAGTTGTATGTCCCCATGACCGTTTCTGTCCTTTATATGGAGGTTGAATGTCATAAAATAAGTCACTGATGACTAGAATGGCATAATTGATACCATAATAATATATTCTGTGTCACACACTTAGTCAGAAGGGATCAGACTAATAGGTGACCGAGAACAGTCAGATGATGAGCTTGAAGGCCTACTATGTGTGACTGCGCTTTAAAGTGCAAATTAAGCTGAGAATCAGAAGCATCTTGCGCACACTTAACGTGTTTCGAGCGCATGTCCAGCGAGCATACACCATATGCGATATGAATACGGTTACGTACGCCAGAGGAACATCAAGACATCAAGAAAACCATATCTATAATGATAAAGATGACAATGCAAACACGTGAATGTCCAGGATGTACCACGATAGGGAGGTGACACCCATTTCATCACAGTTTATCGTATTATAGTATACATTGTAACTATCATTATCACATAATTAATTACCACATAATTAATTATCACCGTTCAAATTCAATGAGCAGAGACGTGCGTATATAGACTTATAAGCAATTGGATGGATATATTGCATTGTTGTGAGGGTGACATGTAGATAGAGACGTGCGTATAGACTAATAAGCAATTGGATGGATATATTGCATTGTTGTGAGGGTGACATGTAGATAGAGACGTGCGTATAGACTAATAAGCAATTGGATGGATATATTGCATTGTTGTGAGGGTGACATGTAGATAGAGACGTGCGTATAGACTAATAAGCAATTGGATGGATATATTGCATTGTTATGAGGGTGACATGTAGATACTTTGTGATCCATGTATATAAGCCTACCTATTATTGTTAATGCAATTCTCTGATATGTTTTACACATGCATGCAATGGTAATTGTTTTATTTCTAGAGTATCAACCTTGTAATATGATGAAAATTACATTTTGTTCAAAATATGTCGAATACAAAAGCTCCTTCTCCTCACGTAATCACTTAACATGCTGAATGCTGCAGGCAAATGTAATGTGCAACTACTCTGTCTTAACGATGGATACACTGATCCTAAAGATTGCTCTAAATGCCGCTGTCCAGATGGCTGGGGTGGAACTTTTTGTCAAGATCTTGCACTGGGATCGCCCGGTGAGTGAAAAGAAAGTTTACTTTATCTCTATTACTCGCAAATACACTATTTTTAACTTTTGATTATTTGATAAATTATTGCTTGTATGTTGATCTATTGAGCGGAGGGGAAATAATAGACGACAACAGACAGACAATTATGAAAACGACGCTGCAATTTAGTAATATTATTCTCATTAGAAAGACATAATTAGAACAAATACCATAAAAAATGCAATGGAAATCGTTTCAGCAATATCGTGATAAATATGTCATGGAGGTCACGGATGCGAATATTTACGCACTTGATTGATTGATTGATTGATTGATTGATTGATTGATTGATTGATTGATTGATTGATTGATTGATTGATTGATTGAAAAAATATCAGCAAGCGTGACATTTTATTGAGCAGATCACAGTAATGGGGCCAGCAGTGATTAGCAAACAACCAGTGCTACTCTGCAAAGCTAAAATGCAGTAATTAGCCGCTTATTTGCAAAGTAAACAGCTACTTTCCTTTGCCATTTCATGACACACCAATTGAATAGAAAAATACATTCCAGAGATGTATAATTATGTTCAGGCTCAAATGGTGAATGTATATTATAAACTATTATGTTCATAATACTTATTACAACAAATTATTTGACTAAATCAGTAAAGTATGTAACCAAACTATCCAATGCTCATGTTACATTATATTCTGAAGGTTGTAATCCACTGTCTGGAGAACTAGAGCTAGACCCTGCTAACTCGTCAGTGTGTGTAAGCAGTCCTAATTATGATGGAGTCTCAGCGTTCTTTACAGAAGGAGACAGCTGTACATGGAAGATACAAGTAAGTGAATGAAGCATAACTATGTATGGTCTACACGCGGCACGGACAGGGGAAACCTGCACGGATCATTAAGTAGCAAAAATCTGTTGCATCAAAAAATGCCTAAGTAATATATGCATTGTGTTAAGGTACACGTGAAAAAGGGCAGCTTGATGAAAAAAGGTCCGACATTTTTATTTTGTTCAAGTCTTCCTAAAGGGACTCCGTGGGGTGTCATGTCAACATTTCAGGTTTCAGGGGGGAAATCACCCTGAAAATTCGACTTGATCAAATTAAAAAAGGCCGCCTATCGGCCATTATTTACTTTCATTTAACTGATATTTTGTAAACCATGCTACATGGCTGGACCATTACCATAAACAAAATGTGACGTTTCAGGAGAGAATGCACCCTGAACAATTCGACTTGAATAAAATTAAAATGGTCGCCTATCGGCGATTATTTACTTTCGTAATTCATATGCCTGATACTTGGTAAACCGTGCTAGATGGCTAGACCACTACTAAAAAACAAAATGGTAGGTTTCCGGGGAGGATACACCCTGAAAAATGGAAACTTGTCTGTCTGTCCGTCGGATTACTTAAAAAGTAACAAAAACGGATTTGCATGAATTTTTTTTATGAGAGGTGTGTATGATCCGGATATGCATGAAACTTTTACCAAAAGTGTGTCTCGGGCCAAGGACCAATCCATTAAATTGTGGGAATGATCTAGACTACGACCCGGATCCGAGATCCGGATAAAGATCATTATTTTGATGGAGATTTGCAGTCTTACCGTCTAGCTCTTAATATTACTCTTAGACTTAGCCTCTTATGCTTAATTGTCTTGAGTCTTGATTTTTGACCCATTCCAGGACTATATAATTATTAGTTTAATAACACTAAACAAAATCGCTTCAATCAAATTCTAATTCGGGGCGGGAGCGCTTGGAATTATGTGGACATCGGATTTCCAATTTTCACTACCCTCATCATGGCCATAATAGTATAATGTGTAGCTGGATAACCTATCATGCTCTCACACTGTAACAATAGTGTTGCATTGTGTGTAAGGGTTTATAAACTTGTAGAACATTGCTACCATCAAAATGTGTGTGATTTTGATAATGTTAAATGACCGAAGCTGAAGAGGGGGAAATGAAATGCATCGATCTATATTAAATTCCTGCCCTTTCTATTGGATAGATAAATGTATAATTGTAACTCGGGGCACTGTAAATCAAACAGACCCGAAAATGAAGTAAGACAAATGAAATTAATATCACACAAAAATACCATTTGCTATCGGTTGCTCTATATTTTCCTTTCATAATTGTATTGCAAACTGAACAAAACACACTTTCTGACTTTGCCTAAATAATTTAGTGGTGTCCGTTAAGTGAACTAAATTTAAAACACTGTTAGGTGCTCATACAACTAATCTGTCAGCGTAAATTTGTTTCATTGTAGGCTCCACCTAATTACTGCATAGACATGTGGTCAACGGGATCTGGTTATTTATTATATGCATCATCCGGCTGTGAACATTGGGTTGAACTCAAGTACCACAGTACACACCAAACTCGTGGAAGAAGGTCTGTGAAACGATATATCATTATTTAAACTGTGTATATAAACTATGTTATATAAACTATGTATACAGAATAAGCTGGTGAATAAATGAGAATAACTTTTCAGAGTTTACTGTCACACATAGATTGACTAGGCGAAGGCCATAACTTTCTTGATTCCTTGATTCTACCCACGAGGATAGACAGTTCCCAAGGGTGGGGTTTGGGTGGTAATTCAGGCTGTTAGGGTCAAATTCGAGCGCTGCACTTTTGGAAAATAATATCGTTTTTTGTCCAGAAGATCAGTAAAATGTACTCATTCAATCCTGATATAGAGCAGTCAATTCTGACACGATTAGCATAACTAGAAGGGTCTAGTTATTTGTAAACAGCAGCATAACTATAAAGGTTGATAGCTAATATATGCAGTGTCAATGGCTTTTATAATTAATGTCATCAAATGGCTCCTGTGGACAGTAGAGACTATGTATTATGTATGTATTCCGTTTTGGAACCGCGCCGATGTGCGAAACACAATGTGGCTTGTCAACACTCCGAGCAAACACGAGACGTTCACCCAATGCCCGTCCAATGCTGGCCCGCCGTCAGCTACGCTGGCCCCAGCATCAAACGAGCAGTGGTTCAACGCCTCGTGTTTGCTGATAGCAGCTGGTCTGGTAGTGCTGGGTCAGCGTCGCCGGTGCTGGCCAGTATCCATTCAGCCCTAGTCAGCACTTCATGCGTGCATATACCGTCTTTTGGAAGGGCTGTGACAGGCAATGCTGCAGACAGCGCAATGGAAGTATCTGTTTATTTCACAAGTGTGCATATTACCGAAGGAATTACCGAAGGAAGGGCTGTGACAGGCAAAAAAGAGCGCAGTGACGCCAGCGAAAAGGAAGTATATACTTGATTTACAAGTGAGCACATACAGCCTTTTGGCGACACTGTTACACGCAGGACAGATATGAATGGGACACACAGACTCACATACTGAGACAGACTGAGCGGACAGAGGTAAACCAAAATTTTCCCACCTTTGTGTACAGAGGGGAGATATAATTAACATCTAATTAGTATCAAGAATTAGCCACAGAAAAATCCTTTAAAAATAATAAGCATAGTCGGTAGATCTATTCTGATGCTTTTGAGTTGTGTTATTTGTTTCATGAGTAGCCTAGGCGATAAGAATATTTCTGAGAACTCCCACTGGTGAATGGTAAAAAGGTTTCTAGTATTTTTCATGCCAGTGTCCAGGTTACACAGACCAGTGAATTTCATACTAGAGCCACATCACCCGGACTTCTTGAGGATAAGTGTTCAGCCTGATTCACTTTCTACACACCCCTACAAACTGGATTGGACCAAGAAGCGAGCACATTAATAACTAGCCTTCTGGGTAGCTATCTTGTTTTATGGGGGCTGCACACTTCGCTAGAGAAAAAACTAAAGATGAACAAGCTGTCTCTCATGATGTCACCGTCAGCCTGTGATATGGCCTCGTTTTTTTAACCCGGTTGCTATGGTAACCGTGTGGTGTTTCAATGTGGATTTACGACATCAACAGAGGCTGCCATCTTTGCCAAACAAACGGTTCTATTACCGAGAAAATTGTGCACATGCACGACCAGGTGATGGGTGCTGTGACAGGTGATGGGTGCTGTGAAATGGTACTGCTAATTCTCAACGATCTTTTTATCAGCACGCTGATTGTTGATGTTTGTTTGTGCCCGTCTTCCATTTTTGTTGTTCAAAACTAAGCGATAATAATGGTGTTTGAAATTGACGCAGCTCCTCTTTCACTTGACGGCACCCCAATGATTCCTCTCCGTGATATTGCTCTTAGTTTATTCATAGTTTGTGCAAGATGCGTATTATTTACGCTGTAGTATGACGTGTTTGCGACAAAAGGTGAACAAAGCCCGCAACATTGACACTGTTGTGGAATAATCTAGTAGATACTTAAATGAGGATTTTGTACTTTTTTGTAAAATGCCACCAAAGAGAAAACTTGGTACAATCATGATACTATTCGTAAGAGGCCGGGGCAAGCCTTGAAATAAAGAATCCTGTAGTACACGTGTCGCACCTCAGATTCACCACGTTCAAAGAGTTTTTCATCGAATAATGATTTTATACAAGCTATGGTTCAATAAGGCCTAAACTGTCATTTAAAAAAAACAGAGCTATGCCCCCCTGGTGAGTGAAAAGGTAAGCATCGCCTGTAATTTCCTTAATATTCCTACGTTCAGCGATAATGTAGATAACGTCAGAGAGAAAAACAGAGAAATATTGCTGCTGCATCAGAACACAATGTGCAGTGACAAGTGGATTTAGGCTTGTAATTGCTTCCCGCCAAGATCCTAACCACTGAGAATCCAGGTGTCCTGGCGGGATGCGCATACACATTCAAAAGGTCACATTTCTATTCGCAAAACAATGTCGACTCGAGCCTATGGAAATCTAATTCAGCTCATATGCAAAAACAACAAGCATGAAATGTTGACCCTGTGCTGTTTCAATGTTAGTCCAGATTCAATAATGGGCGATGTCTATGTGTGACGTCATGAGTTGTGAGATCAGTCTAGCCTAGAGGAAGTGTACGTTTTTAGTTTTTATAAAATGTATTTGGCAATAACTGATAATTAGTGGACTAAAATAATCTGATAATTTAGAGGACGGCTCTTTGTGATAAATCAATTGTACAAGATGTACCGTCGAATATAAACTAAAGGAATAACTGTTATGCCATAACATTATTTGCATTAGAAAAATGTTGTAAAGAATGAGGGTGAGTATGATGTCAAGCAATATTCTGTCTTCTTTGTCATTTTGTATATCGATATTCGTCTGTATATTCTTTTTTACAGCTATGTCATAATTATAATCATATTGTATTTATTGTGTTTCCTGTGATTCATATAATTATCAACCCTCTCACTACTGGCAGTAAATACCCTCTAGTACTTGCCCAATGGGCCGGAAAACAGGTAAATTGAAACAAGTTGGAACATAATCTTAGCTTTATATTGCAGGAGAGGGACCATAAACAGGGGGAAATTATGATTGACATGGATGTATCGAAGTGGTTTACTTATTCATTCTGAACATCGCTGTCTTCGTTTAGTTATATAATATGATATCAAACCATTTACTATTGCTGACAAGATTTTTTCAACACAATGTCGTTATATAGAGTTCAAAGCGTTGTTCACCCTTTAACCGCGGCTGCCGCATATATTCGGGTTTTCATTTTTTATTAGCACCTTTTAAACATGTTAAAGATAAAATGTGACATCAATCAGCAATAATTGGAAACAGTTGACCTCCATTTTGTCAAATCTGAATAATTTTCACTCACCTGAAGTTGTGGATCGCGTCAGCGAGACACAACTTCAAGTGGGTGAAAATTCAGATTGAATAATTTGGCGTTAAAGGGTTAACTGTAGGAATGTTTAGGCGACAAAACAATGCGCTCGACGCATGTTTCCATTTGATGTTTGCAGACTTTGTGGAGGTGGTGACTTCAATACTTATGACAGCAGCAACGTGATAACCAGCTCCCTATCTAACGTGACGGTGATTTTCAAATCTCCCATTGGAGGAAGAGGTCCATCTGGTGCTTATCTTAAAGGATTCGAATTGTGTTTTGCGCTGAGTAAGTTTACTCACTGTAAAATATGACATTCACCGAAACAGATACGAGGGGATTTAACAGCTAACAAAGTATGTTATCAACTTCTCCGAGATATTGGTTGCCCTCTAAAGTCTACAACTAGTTTCAAATCTAGAGAAAATTTTAGCATTCAAGATTTTTAAAGAAATCATAGTATACATATCGATACTAAAAATGCTATTTTCTATGTTAAAGATGCATCTTGGCTGTATGTGCCATAGAAGATGTATTTGGAACTGTTATAATTATATAGTCTGGTTGACCTTACTGCCTGACATTATACTCTATTGTAAAGATATATTCTTTGAATTTTGATCATAGTACTGTATGGTAAGCAACAATATGCTGGCTCTTCTCATAGCTATGCTGATTATAGCATGGATTTAGGTGGTATAAAATATTTTGAATGTATAATTACATTTCACATTCCCTTGATATTTCTATATAATCACAGAGATTTATAGAAACCGCAAAAGTGTAAAACATTTGGCATTTCAGCATTTCTTAGCTAATTACTAACTAAATTCCCGAGTAACCATTAATGTGTTTCTTCGCAATTGAAGATAAACTGATTCCGTAGAGGTTGAGTTTAGAAGGTGTATTATATCAAGCCAAGTAAGTCATAATAGAGCTTGAATATAAGTATAAGGTCAATAAATTCAAACTAAATATGTCAATAAAAAATATATATGCGGTTTATTAAAACAAATTAATGAGGCTATTAAGTCAACATAGCAGATGAACATTCTGGTCTTATCAACCTCATTTTAAAGGGACTAGCCCAGGTCTAAAATCATAAAAAATCGGTGTATTTATTTTGGCTTCTTAATATGACCATATGATGTAAACATGTCCATAGACTAGAACTGCAAAAGTTTTTACTTTTTGTACTGCGCATTCACCAGTTAGGCTAGATATAGAGACGAACTTCCTGATTCATAATTATTGACAACCATGTCAAAAATAAGAAATACGGGAATTTCGTCTCTATATCTAGCCTAACTGGTAAGTGCGCAGTACAAAAATTAAAAACTTTTGCAGTTCTAGTCTATGGACATGTTTACATCATATGGTCATATTAAGAAACCAAAATGAAATCACCGATTTTTTATGATTTTAGACCTGGGCTAGTCCCTTTAATTAGAAATCAGCAAAAATGTCTTATTTGGTTCTTTCCACTTTATTTGATTACCTATGCTGTAGGTCTACGTGCTATTATAAATATTTCAATCTTTCAGTGCGGGGAGCGAATTTAGACGTCAGAATCTGACTTCTTTGACGTCTAATGTTGATCACCGCACTGACAGTGGTCAATATGTCGATATAGGGGGTTTATAGATGGTTTATATGTGGTCTATAGGTGGTTTATAAGTGTTTTTTAGGCGGCTTATGGCTGGTCGTCAGTTCATTATAGAGGGTAAATGGATAATGCTTAACAAATTTAACAATCCATTTTATTGCCCGTAAATGATAAAGATAAGACAGCTCAATGTACAAAAATATCCAGGATTGGAAATAGTTTACATTATCTTTCTCATTTCAGCCAGTAATTGTGCAACTGCCCCAGACGTTCCGTTGAATTCAGCAGGTAAGGTTAACTGCCATCTGCTTCGGGAAAATACATTGTAAGTAGTTGCTTTTATATACACATTATTAACTGTTTAACCGTATTTGACATGTTGATTCAATGGCAAATCGTTTTCTTTTTTAAATTTGAAATTTAATTGATAAATTTCTACTTTTTCCATGAGATATGTGGTACAATTAATTGTTTCTTTGTTTTTAACAGATGACTGTTTAACCGTATTTGAGCATGTTGATTCAATGGCAAATCGTTTTCTTTTTTAAATTTGAAATTCAATTTATAAATTTCTACTTTTTCCATGAGATATGTGGTCCAATTAATTGTTTCTTTGTTTTCAACAGATGACTGTTCTCCGTCTATACCAGAATCAACCTCAGGTACTGTATAGTGTGATACTAGATAAAGATTTTTTTAATCTCCGAGGTTTTGTAGCTGATTTTCTTATCATGCGCATTGGAACATTAATACAATTATTATCGTTCTTGGAGCCTAGAGGTTTTTCTTACCTATTATTGCCTGTATGCATCAAGTGAGTTTAAACTTGGTTTAGCCAAACTTTACCATAGACGAAATACAGGTAGTTTGACAGTTAAACCTGCCCAGGGGATAACGGAAAATACTCGTGCAAAGTCTAGTTTACCATTGTCATCTTCATCCACTGATGAAGATGATTTGATGTGCTTTAAAAATTAAAGAAAATTCCCATGTATTGGTAAACCAGTTTCATGGGAATTTTCGTTTTAAAACCCTTGGTTGTAGGAAAATTAAGTCTGTTTTCAAGGATATAAAATGATGCTCTAATCAAGAATGCATCGTGAGGGCTTAAAGGGTTAATAAGTAAAACATGGACTAGTAACCCACCTCCAGGTTGTATACAGCAGGTTGAACAGACCTGTGGTCTGCACGTGTCTGTCTTAGTAACCATGCACTAATATCAATTTTTTCTCTGTAAACTGGACTTTAAATAATAATTATTACAAGACGGTAAAAGTAACAATACATATGGAATTAAAACAAATACATTAGCGTTCTTTGAGCCCAGATACGTTTTCTTGTCCTAGAGTATAGCATATTTATCATTGTGAACAGACATGATATTACCTGATTACATAGTCATTTTGGTATCGTGTGCAATTATTTATTATTGTTATTTATTCATTCATAATGTAACTATTAAAATGTGCTTGGTGGAATTTCGACTTAAAAGCACCCCGCCACTAGCAAAATACTTTTGAACATATTTATACGTTGAAAGCGTAAGATGTAAATGTCTCATTTTTTTACTTTCAGCTGATGAAGAATTCACTAGCTCCTCACCACGTAAGCCTTATATATTGGAAGATTACCAACATTATCGTTTTCGAAACCTTTATATATTTCTTGCCTTAGAAATGTAACATATTTAAATTTAAACAACCGACTATGTTATAGCCATTCATATCCTCATTCGCCATTTTCAGCTGACAAAGAATTCACTACTCACTCACCAGGTAAGCCTTACATAATTTTTAGTAGTCCAGAGGTAAATAAATGAATGAATTAATGAATAAATGAATGAATGAATGAATGAATGAATGAATGAATGAATGAATGAATGAATGAATGAATGAATGAAGTTTCTGCACCGTTATACCTTTATCAACTTGAATGTGTCATATATACAATTGATAAGAACATTAATTATTGTTGAACATATTTACCAAAATGTTAAGACAGCAGCATTTTCATATTCTTAAATTGAAAGGATTTACAACAATTTTTAAAGTGGTAATAATTGTTCATGTATCGCCCTAGTTTTTGATGTGGTTTTGATTTTTTACGTTTTAGAATTAGTTAAGCTCATTTTCGCTATGACTAAAATTTAGTAATATAGCCGCCACTTGTTTCTGCTCTCACTCGAAAACCGCAGCCCGGATTAGTTCTAAATATTTGCAGTATGCATACCATAGACGAAATACAGGTAGTTTGAAAGTTAAACCTGCCCAGGGGATAACGGAAAATACTCGTGCAAAGTCTAATTTACCATTGTCATCTTCATCCATTGATGAAGATGAAGATGATTTGATGTGGTTTAAAAATTAAAGAAAATTCCCATGTATTGGTAAACCAGTTTCATGGAAATTTTCGTTTTAAAACCCTTGGTTGTAGGAAAATTAAGTCTGTTTTCAAGGATATAAAATGATGCTCTAATCAAGAATGCATCGTGAGGGCTTAACCCTTTAACCGCCAAATTATTCAATCTGAATGTTCACCCGATTGAAGTTATGTCTCGCTGACGCGATCCACAACTTCAAGTGAGTGAAAATTAGTCAGATTTGACAAAATGGAGGTCAACTCTTTTCAAATATCGCTGATTGATGTCACATTTTATTTTAACATGTTTAAAAAGTGGTACCGGTACTTAATGTGATAATAAAAAATAAAAACCCGAATATATGCGGCACCGGCGGTTAAAGGGTTGATAAGTAAAACATGGACTAGTAACCCACCTTCAGGTTGTATGCCGCAGGTGGAACAGACCTGTGGTCTGCACGTTTCTGTCTTAGTAATCATGCACTAATATTCAATTTTTCTCTGTAAGCTGGATTTCAAATAATAATAATTACAAGACGGTAAAAGTAACAATACATATGGAATTAAAACAAATACATTAGCGTTCTTTGAGCCCAGATACGTTTTCTTGTCCTAGAGTATAACATATTTATCATTGTGAACAGACATGATAATACATAGTCATTTTGGTATCGTGTGACATTATTTATTATTGTTATTTATTCATTCATAATGTAACTATTAAATTTGCTTGGTACAATGTCGACTTAAAAACACCCCGCCACTAGCAAAATACTTTTGGGCATATTTGTACGTTGAAAGCGTAAGACGTAAATGTCGCATTTTTTTACTTTCAACATTATCGTTCGTGAAGAATTATATATTTCTTGCCTTAGAATGTAACATATTTAAATTTAAAAAACAGACTATGTTATAGCCATTCATATCCTCACTCATTATTTTCAGCTGACAAAGAATTCACTACTCACTCACCAGGTAAGCCTTACATAATTACTAGTAGTCCAGAAATAATTTACATATATAGAGTATCTATGTGTACTGACAATGCAGTATTGTTTGTATACATAAACCCCTATTATATGTGCAAGGGATTCTCTTTACTGTATGATATCAATGGAAAAAGTGTCAGCTGATCATTGAGAACTCTTTTTATTGAACCGTACAATATAGTGCCTTCAAGATATAATTGTCTGATTTTCAGAAGTTTGACTTACTATGAATGCATGAACGAATGAATGAATGAATTAGTGAATGAATGAATGAATGAATGAATGAATGAATGAATGAAGGAACGAGCAAACGAACGAACGAACGAGCGAATGCATGAATCAATCAAACAATCGATCAATCGATGATGCGTTTTGCCACTTTTGTGCAAGCCATGGCGGTCTGAGGCCGAGAACGTCACCTCTTGGTCACAGAGGCTCCCCATAATATTTAAAGCTGTACGAGTGCATTATTTAAAATCTGAATAGTAGAGCGGGAGACGAGCCCGTCAACTTCGCCGTGACAGGATCCGGCCCCTGGGGTTAATATAGTTTGTTCTTAGAGTGTGCCTTTCTGACCTGTGTGAATGTATCATCATATCATGATTTTGAAGGACGATAGACACTTGTTATTGGCCCGACGCAGATGCAGGGCGGCTGGCATCTGCGTCGGGCCAATAACAAGTGTCTATCGTCCTTCAAAATCATGTTATTACTATTATTATCACTTTTCCAACATGACAACGAATCTTTAAAACATATTTATACTTTGTCTACAGTTACAACATAGGCCTACATGTCTATCACGACGCACGGTCCGTCTTGTTGGCGTGCCCCTGTCATCAGTGGTCATGCAGGTGTCCGCCCTCATAGATCAAAATTGTACTTATATACCTGCAGCTCGAATACAGCAGTTGTACACCTGGCTAGCAGCCGATTATGCATGCAACCGCGCGTACATACATGAGTCTATTAGCCCTACCAGAGTAGGGCGGATAGTCAAATATTACGCCCGCATAAACAGCAATATCTCACTAGTAGCGCCCTGTCAAGTGGTAATAATGTATCATCATATCATTGTGCAATACATAACATTAACAATGCCTCCTGACGATAATCCTTATGTATAGGATAAAGCCCGAGAAACTCTACATTCTTATCTTTGAAAAGGACCGAGGCCTTTTTCAAAGATAAGAATGTAGAGCTCCGAGGGTTTTAACTGACTTAAAACACACCCGACCATAATCACTGATAATGAGGATCCCTCATAATCATTAGCTCGATCACACCTGACTGATTATAGCACCATAGGGCTACTATGATAATTGGTCTGTCCTTGGTCAACAAATAACTCTCCATTCCCGGCTTAGAATGTAGTGAACGGACAAAGAATATAATGTAGTTGTGTGTTTTAACGTCTGTGGAATCATCAAGGGTGCCGTGCCGATAGTATATGTAGGTCCTATGTGATTTGATAATTATTTAAACTTATTACAGTATCATGAGAGTGGTACACATCGTACAATAATGTTCTGTTTTAATTGTCAATAGTTGAACAAATTGTTTATAATAGTACACTGGTGTGTTTCAGATGAAGCAATCATAAGTACCCTTATTCAATTCTGTGAGTACAAGCTTCTGCACCGTTATACCTTTGTCAACTTGAATGTGTCATATATACAATTGATAAGAACATTAATTATTGTTGAACATATTTACCAAAATGTTAAGACAGCAGCATTTTCATATTCTTAAATTGAAAGGATTTACAACAATTTTTAAAGTGGTAATAATTGTTCATGTATCGCGCTAGTTTTTGATGTGGTTTTGATTTTTTACGTTTTAGAATCAGTTAAGCTCATTTTCGCTATCACTAAAATTTAGTAATATAGCCGCCACTTGTTTCTGCTCTCACTCGAAAACCGCAGCCCGGATTATTTCTAAATATTTGCAGTATGCATACCGGCCCTGCAGAATTTGCCTGGTAATTTTTTGGGGCGTTTTTCGGTTTCTTCAATAAATCCAAGATTGTCGAAACAATCTTATGCCACTCTCTAGAGCTTGAACTGCTTCATAGATTTGTTTTATGTTTGGTTTAAAGGAACTACCTTACCCTGTATGTGTGGTGATTAGTTTTTGGTGTGATTATGATCTTTACGGTTAATAACTTATTTATACTATGTGCCATTATAGATAAGCAAAGGTATCTTCAAAGCCCCTGTATACATGTCTTGTTGATTTTACAAAAACATTTGACTATATTGACAGATCAGCACTGTACTATAAATCACTGAGCAGATGAATAGACGGAATTTTTTTAAATGTAATAAAGAGTATGTTCTCTAAAATGGGATTCGTGCATCAGCGAGATATTAAAAACGAATTTGATGTCCTGCAAGGTGGTTTCCTCAGCCCCAAATTATTTACAGAATTTCTACAGGATATATCAAAATCATATATGTATTTAACAAACGCCATACGTCAGAATGTGACAACTTCTACTACGGTGATAAAGTGATAGAAAAAGCTGAATGATATAAATACCTTGGGGTTGTATATAGCACTAAGTATTGCAAGAAACGTTTCCTCATCTCGCTTCCCAAGCTGGTAAAGCACAAGCAATCTCGTCCTGTGGTCGGTAAATTGTAACCTGTTATTGCGTTCAAGGTTTTTGATTGTCAAATACTGCCCATTTTAGAGTATGCATGTTTAACTAAAATCATGTTAAGTGGCATTGCCATTAACACAATGTGTATTTCCATAATGTGGATGACTACTATTAAAAAAAATTAAAATGCATTACCAAGATAACATAGGGGTCTATCATTTTGTTTCCCGGACCAAAATCTAAGATAAAATATGTACTATATTATACTAATTATATTTAGTAACAAAAAAGACACTCTGGAAAGCGTAGAAACACCTAAAATACATACAAGTAACTGAAGTATGCAGTATGACAATGATAAAAGATATGTGGTAATTTTTTAAATTAAATATAATATCATGTAAGTACAGGTGACAATTTACCCTGGCCCTGGGAAATTTGTATGGCGAATTTTTTTTTGTTTTTTCAACAAAATCTAAGTTGGCTGACAAATCACGTGTTACTTTCAAGAGCTTGAACCGCTTCACCGATTTGTCCCAATGTTTTCTTTCAAGAAAGCAACTTACCCTGGCCATAATGTTGATTAGATTTTGATGGGATTCTGATCATAAAGACATCATATTTTTTACATTTTTATCATTTTATCGAATATTTTACTCATTTTGGTGAATATCATCAAAATGGTTCAATATGGCTTTTTTATTACTAAAAAGCAAAATTGTATTGTATTGTATTGTAAACACATTTATATCAATTGAATGACCCAAATAGCACTATGAGCTCTAGTTGAGAGGCTCTCCCACGTTTCGGTTAATATCATCAAAATGGTTAGCTGTACCATTCAACACTATAAAGCAGGATGATGGGCATCATACGTTGATAAGACATGTCAAATCAAAGGATTCCTTTAAAAATGGCGTGTGGTCCTCTATATATGATGTATTTTGACTGCCAGTGTTGGGGGGGTGGAGACACAAGCTTTGCCCCTCAGGCAAATATATACCCGGTATGACTGGGCCGCCTAACTCATTTACTGTGCGAGGCCCATTCACACTGACCGCCATTTCGCTTACACAGCAAGCTGTGTAAAAACGACACTCGCACTGCCTACCAAAAAACCTCGGATGCCAAGAAATTGAGACGAATATTTCAAGTGCCTATGAAAACCAGGCCATTTTCAGCAGGCGTAAACTTGTGGTCGTATTGGAACTATTACATTTAAAAATGGAGGTCACTATGTCAGAGCCTTGCGATGTCATCAGGGTAGCAAATATAGTACTTCGGGTTACGTTATACAATATTATTTGTATAATGTTGTATCTGTATGGCAGTACGCACTATTGTGCTATCGCGCCAATGTTGTGGATTTCCTCGGGTCTCGCTGGATGGAAACTGTGCCTACGTCCATGGAGGCTCTTTTACGTCCAACTCTAGATCAGTCAGACCAGCCATCTGATTTACGTGGTTCTCTGAGCCCCACGACACAACATCGCTGCAAGCATGTCCTAGTGTATACAGCACCTGGTAGTCCCAGGCGGTCACCCATCCAATTATGGACCGGACCCGGCGTTGCTTAATTTCAGTGATCGAGCCGACACTGATGAGCTGACGCCGTATTCTGTATGTATTAGTTATTTATGTTAGTGGTTGCTCACTGCTAATAAATATATTATAATTATTATTATGTTCATCGTTGTATTATTAAATAGAGAATTGTGCCAGATGCATGTGGAAATTCTGTCTATTACACTGTTTAGCAAAAATCCTGAGCGAGCCAGCTGAAAGTGCTTGAAGGCATGAGAGCATAATTTATCCCGATGTCCCAGGACTGACTGTGCATTTTCCGTTCATTTGTAGACAACATGCCTGGTGTTATTTTCTCTGATTACGATTTGTAATACTTCAAGCTTTAAAACATCACATCGTGTTTCGGCGTCATTTTGAATTTACCTGTTCACACCAACCGTGCTAATCCACAGTTTCTTTTTTTCGCAGTGGCTTGTGAATCTCTGTATATCAGTGGTGCGACACTTCACGAGGAAACCAACGGGATTTATACCAGAATGTCGGCGAATTCCTGTGGTCAGTCTGACAGGGCCGTGTATGTGAATGGCAATGACAACAGGTATCTGTACTCCTTGCATGAGGGAAGCACCTTCTCCTGGTACATCGGAAGCAAACCATGCCGCAATGGAACAGTGAGTTAAGATGCGTGGGCTAGCCGACAAACAAAAATTGTTGTTTTAATGTTGGTCCAGCGTCGTAGACCGTGGGCCGGCATTAAAACAGCATTGGTTCTACAGGTTTGCAACATCAGCCCAATATGTTTTTTCTGCTATTATACCAATCTATCCTTCGAGAAAGATGCAGTTTTTTTGTGCGATGTAGATAATTTAATTGTTTAAATTGTTTATATAAACCAAATATTCGTAGTACCGTGAAAATGCATAAGCACATTCGTTGTAAGCAGGTGTTAAGATACGTACGAACACTTTACTGTACTTTGCATGACGTCATTTTGAAGGAAAAAAACATATGATTAACTTCTCAAATCGTTATCTTCTTGTCTTTTCCGCAAAGGTTTAAAAGGCTGAATAATATATGGTGCGAGCATTGATTTTGTAAAACCATATCACCTATCCAATGTATGAGGTGCATGCTTAAAAAACGGTTCACGCATTAGCTTTCGTTGTTATCATTATGTCACTTAAATTAACAGTATGCATGTATAGGAATATTTATTGCGGAAGTACAAACCCTGGCAATTATAACAACTCACTTTAACATGCCAGATCAAGTTTGTGTTTATAGCATATACTTATAATAAAACTGTTATTATTTCACAGACTTTTGCAGCGGTACCTGACAGCGCCCAGTATCCAGAAGATATCAGTGTTTATTGGAACGAGGTGGATGGGGCTCTCATGGTGGAATCGTTCTCTATGAGGGTTACGTGTGGTAAGAATGAAAACGAGTTCTTCAATCCCATGGACATAAGTTTTTTCATCCCCAAAATGATACATCTTACACCGATGCTTAATACCTTAAATGAATCATATTAACTCAAACCCGGATACTTTATTTCATTTTTTATAATGCTCTCTTGAGCAAAGAAGAAAATACTGTTATAATATTTGCAGGACGAGTTATGTCAAAACTTCTGAATAACGCTTCTTCAATTTCTTCACATGTGGTTGGTTTGACCTCTCATGCGTCCTTTTTCATCCTGCTCCAGATGTTATCGATACGATTACATCTGGAGACTGCGAGGACATAGCATCTTGTGTCTATCATTGTTTTCAAACCATGCCAACACCACCATGGCTCTGTGGCGAAGAGCATTGTTTTACTAGAACACAAATGGGTGTTGCTGGTCCCTATGTATTTGCTCTACTGGCTCCAGCAAATTTCCATCCATGGGGTCAATGTAAGAATGCTGCTTGCGATTTCCATCAAAGACCACCAAATTGCAAGCGCCATGAATGCTGATGCATCCTCAAACCATAGCAGAAACGTTTCCACGTAGCCTAAATTACATCGCGTCTGAATTCATACTCTATCCGTTTTCTCTAACATCCTTCACGTCCATGATCAGTCTGAAAAATAAACGTACACTTTCCAGAGAACACCACAAAGGACCATTTAACATTGGTTCTCCATTGCTGAATTCTCTCGCCCACCTGATGAGGATCTGACGGTTTTGGGATGAACCAAGAGGTTTTTTCTTGCCACTAGGCTGAATATTGCACCTGCATGTATGTAGCCGTAGGCTCATAGTTTTTATAATGATAAAGGCAAAGAAGAACTATGAGGTAGTCGTCCAACGTCCCAACCTTGACAGCATCTTCAGACGTCTGTCTTCACGAGCTGACGTCTGCTTCTGCCTCATAGTCTGTACCTCGCCCAAATATTGTATGCTGTTTTTCTATTGGAGCTGAACTGCGCTGCAATTACATGATTTTAAATCCCATTACGTTTTAGCCTTTTAATTTGAACTCGTACAAATATCTCGATTTGAACTCATAATAACAATGCACCGACATATTTTTTTCATGATAATGTGTAAAACGTATGTGGATAACATGTGATATAACTTAAAAACTTTCAAAACATGTCGGTACAGGATACGAACTGGTCGCTCAGTATTGATTAAATAGTAGGATGTGCATGAATTGTGTGGGGGTGAACAAACGTATGTCCAGTGTATGTAGTTACACATTCATGCTTATCTAGCTATATAAAACATCGACAAATAAGCGCTGTTTTGTTTTTCCAGAAGAGAATAACGGCGGAGCTGTTTTATGTGGATCTATCTCACTGCTGACGATGACAATACTCCTGCTGGTCTTGGAGATTTGACTACCGTCATATTGAGAGATTTACTACTAGGCAAATCATAGTTAAACCTTTAAGCGAGGCATTCTCGTACAAGTTACGATAAATCGTAGGCTTCGGATTGGTCGAGATAGCCATACCATTTATCGTAACTTGTACGAGAATACGGGCCCAGTAACGTATACATGGCTCTACACATCCATCTGTTTAGTTGTAAGGTAAACAGGTACGGCAGTATAATCGTTTTTAATCTCAGAACAATTTTTAAGTGTGAAACCCTTTTTCGATCAGAAAAATTATAAAAAATATATATGACCATCGATTTTACAAAACAAACAACATCACTTTCCAGTTATTTTCAAAATGGGTCAGCGTCGAGTCAAACAAGTGCGACAGTCAGTGTTGTTTTAATCAAAAAATCGAATCACTCAATGTGACGTTTAAAATCTGAATAATTATGTTCAAATATAGCACTGCATAATGCAATATTACTATAATCATGATAATGTTGCGGAAGACAGTGATGGTAATTTTTTGTAAATTTTGTTATTCTCATCATAGAATTAATGTGATGACGGGATATCTATTATCTTGTGATTGTTTTACATGATAATAATTAGGTTATATTTAGTTCGGGATAGATCACAAACATACTGATTGTCTATTGTCACACATCTTTTTATCCTAACTCGGAGCTTTTGAGATAATAACGTTCTGTTTCTGTTATTTAATAAGCTTTATGTTAATCCTTATGTAATTGCATACATTTGTTTTTATCTACATGTATTTGATTGTGTTTCGTACTTTCTGATTTTCATTAATCCACAGATCTCGTTTTGTTATATATTCGCCATAATCACGTTAATTATTTGAAGATACTGAAATATGTCTGACAGAATATTGAAATTCGGAAATCAAATATTCTAGAATAGTAACGGTAAAGTATAGTCTTATAAACACTGAGATATAATATATCCTTAATATAATGCTCTAAAATTCCCCGTTTACCAGCAAGGCTTAAGCGTCAATCAGGAGTACAATCGTTTTACTATGTTTTTATTAGAGCTCACAATAGCTCATTTTGGAGATAGAAAGTATCTTCACTCGACAACATTTAAAACTGCTTGGCTCCGCTTTGAGCTGAACAATTCATTAGACAATTCAGGTGACCAATTCATTTGAGCTGAACAATTTATGACATATTTTGACGGCTGAATGTTAAGTAAATTATTATATTTTATTTGCATAACATACCAGAGTCGTAATCGTGTGTATGTTAGCAAGTGGCCCACATGCTAGCGACCCTCGGTTTAGTGTGAGTCTCCTGACCATATTATTTTTTGTAATTATTTGAGCAGTCTTTTACGTTGCTTTTGGTCAAATAAATCTATTTGAATCAAAGAATTGGTCTGGAAAAATAAAATTCGTCTTATCTTGTCTTGTCTTTATGTCTATAGCTCAGATGTTTTTTGTGACATTTTATTCTAATCATGCTGGCATTTATGTGTCCGTAAACATGTTACTATCGCATAGAGACTTACGTATTTTTGTCTATAAATGATATCCCAGCAAACACGACACATCTACCCAATGTTTGATCAATGTTAGGCCAACGTCGTAGACGGTAGGATGTTTACCATCGACATATTAGAGACGCGATTCTTGTATTAGATTGTATTGATTGACTGTGAGTGTAGTACCAAGAGATTCACCTACATCTGATTGTTTCTCGGGGCCTTTTTCCGGTACCGGTACATAGTTGACCATGCTGCAGATATATACACGTATACGGTGCTGTAACTCAGCTTGTTGTAGTGACAACTCCACGGATGACGTAAGGTTACCCAGAAGACCTGGTATACTCACTGTCATGATCATTAGTAAGGTCTCACCAGTCTCCGAGAAATCTTGATACACCTCAAACTCTGTAATCACTGTGAACAAGAAGACCACCAGGCCCAGTGAGCTGAACAATGTGATACAAGTTCTGGTGAGCTGTGTTCTGTAAGGACGGAACACCTTACACAGCCTCTGGAACACATACTTAGGTATGGACACCTCACCACGCTCATCTATGTGCCAAAGTTGAGCTCGTGGGTTACTTGACAAGACAATTCTCAAGCACTTGTCCGCCGCTTCTCCGTTCAGAGTTTCACAAATGTCAAACATTGATGTTTTTAAATGCCTGTAGCCTTCTTCAAAGTCTATAAAGGCTCTTTTGATATACAACAGAAGAGATATGATGAATACGAAGCCTGGCATGGTGGATGTGCTGTGTCGTAATATGTCGATAAAATAGAATACCACAGAATGCGATAACAATATAACCAGGTTAAACATCATCCAATACACGAGAGCTATTCCTATCATGGTGGTTGGTACTGTGATCAATACAATCAATCTTGACAACTTTACTTTTCCGAGACAGCACCACGGTACCAAGCTTTTTTGGGGAGACAAAATGATTCCATGTAAGACAGAGGAAATAGGTAGGGAATATAATGGCACCATTAGTAGCGCAACAGGCAATCTTACAAGTAAAAACAACACCTGAAGTAAAACGGCTGATTTAGAAACTGCTTCTTTTACGTTACTTATGCTCTCATCTTCACGAGAAAACTGAAGACTGGGAGACCATTTGCACAATATGTCATTACGCCAGAACTTCCAGAACTTAGTGGTTACAAGATCAGTTAGATTCCCCACCATTTGGAGGTAGAGACGTCGATTATACGGCACTGTTTCTTTTACATGATATTTTTCATCCTTGGACATGGATTTAGGCTTTATAACATCGTCTTTCCTATGATCATGATACAGTACTTCACATATATCTGACGGTTTGATCAGCACAAAATATAGTAGTATATTAGATAATGTCAATAAAATTAGTGGTCCGGTGGTCGATAGTGTTGCAAGGGAGTGTTGTAGAAAACGACTTGGCAGATTTTGAGATAAATTATCATAATCACTTTGGAACATTCCCCTTAAGATGTGCACAAACATGTGTTTTTCGGGGGCGAGAAAAGGGTTTTCAAAGATAGAGTCATTATATGTGAAGGTCATGAAGAAGAGTAATCCAGTAACGACCCAGGCCAACAGCTGTGTACACAAGCGACGGAATACCACCACCAGGTGATGTTTAAATTGGAAGAGTAACAGGTAAGAGGCCACCATGGAAAACGACAAATGATACTCAGGGTCACCATTCAAGTAGATCCTCTCGTGGTAGCCATCAATTGCCAACTTTATTACCCGATATGTTGTGGAAGACACAGATGTTTGATTTGCTGTGTTGTTATTACCTTCAATATAATCCACTTCGTCTTCTGTGCTGACGTCACCTTTAGTTGTAATATGATGGTTCTCTATGTCAACATATCCGCCCGCCAGCATTTGCTCTTCTTCAGCATGGTCAGCTCCTATCCTGTCAATGGCAGGTGTGGAATGCTGTCGACCCTTAGCTTTTACCATCCATGCCTTGAAAACTTTCCTTGATACATCATTCTCCGTATCTTCACTGAAAAGTAACAGTTGTATATGTTTATATTTATTGGGTATTATACAAAAATATAGACCTACATATCGGAACTTTTTATTTATTGTGATTAATTATAATGTTTCAAGGTATTTAGCATAACTAATGTTTACGAAATAATGGCGCACGGTGCGCGAAAGCTCTCGAAACATAACAAAACTTTTTTTTTGTGTTGGTTCTCATTTTAAATTGCTTAAATATCATATTTCGTGTTAAGGCAGTGAACTAGCTCAGACATGAATTGTGTGTCATTAAAGCTATACGAGTAGAAAACGCTATATGTCCTGAGTGTGTCTGTAGCATTATAATGTAGAAAACAAAACGAAATTTATTGTACTATAAAAATAATAAACATGACGATATCATATACAATACCCACCTATCTGAATTATACTTGATAAACCTCTTGAGCTGTGTTTTCCTTTTGTTTCTATTTCTGTGAATACACATGGAGAAATGTTGTTTTATGGCCTGCCAACCTTCTGGCTCTCCAGGAATAAACACCACGAGTAGAGGCATGAACATAAAGGCCAATACACCAAGAATAGAAGAGAGAATGGTGAGAGACACACGGGAGCCATCTGGTGATATACATTCTATGTGATGATCCGCTGCATTCAACTCGAAAATCAACTTTTCTTTTGCAGCACAGCATCTTTTTAAGGTGAAGGGTAGATCCCTGTATGAAGTATCTATCATACATATGTGATACGCTTCTTCCAAATTTAAATGTTCATTATAAGAAATCGTCACAAGCAGCGCTGCCGCCAACAAATCCTGAAACGGTTCTGTCAGCTGTAGGGATGTTAAAGTCTGCCCATCAGTAGCATTTACACATTCTGGTGGCAGAGGGAAATTAATATCAACATATTGGTCTTTGTCTTCTTCTTCAAACAGTGGAGGAATCTTCAGCAGAAGCATGCTCTTTAAATCTGCCAAGCGAAACGGTAAATACTTATACTGGCCTATGTCAGATGGTTTGACCGCCACAAAACCCTCAATATAATTATCACTGCTCAAACTGTCAATAATATTCAGTCTTACAATAGATTTATTTGTCGCTTTAATGTCAAATTGATCCGTCTGCAGCTTGACATTTTTAAGAAGTCCATCATTCAGTTGAACTTGAAGTGAACAGTTACTATTTGGGGTGTACTCAAATAATGATGTAAGTGTAGCGGGGTCCTTCGTCCAGATGATAACACCGTTGTCAAAGTAGAATTTCAGCCGTATGTATTGCAAAGCTTCCTGTATAGTTGGTGGAGGAGACATGTCACCTTGATGTTCGCCTATGTTCATCTGATGCTCACTTATGTTTATTATTCCACCAGTTGACTTTGTTACCACAATTAAGACAATTACTGTTTGCACCAATACAGCTGCCATGGTGGTATTAGTTCAGCATTAGTATAAGGTTAAACCTGTTATTACACAGTCCCATCAGAAGTGCATGTCAGAAAATCGGCGATTGAGTTTGTCCGATAAGTTCGGTCCTTTCTCATTCTGCTCTGCAAAACCAAAAGGCAGTATCTGCTTACTTGTAAAGTAAGCACTGACATACTTGCCGTGTGACAACTGTCCTCTCAGACTCAACCCAGCAAACATGATGTGTTGAGCCAATGTTGTTTTAATGTTGGGCCAGTGTCGTAGACGGTGATCCGGCATTAAAAAAATGGCTTCAACACCTCGTGTTTGCCGGGAATAAGCAGGGGATATTGGCTCAATGCTGTCCCACTGTCGTACGACGTATACATCCAAGACAAAGCAAATACCCTGTTCCCTGGTTAGCTTGAATTGCAAATAGTTTATTAATTTAGCATCGTATCAATCCTTACGTAATCATTAAATCTTAAATGGTAACAAATACCCACTATTTATTACAATTTCTACTTCTTCCAATCGCATCGCATGATGCTGGCAGTTCACAGTATTTCTTACCGGTACTGCCTGTTTTATTCATTGTGGACAATTGATAAACAGCAGCCACTCTGGTGAGGTGACTGGCGTGGTTCTGTTTTGTTTTGTCTATATTGTCGCACGTATCGAGCAAACTGGATACTAGAACTGAGTACTTAGCTGAGATAAACAACTTGTCTAGCTCTCATTTGATGAAGAAGATGTTTAATTTGTGTCGCCGTTGCTACAAGTGGTGTCGCCGTACATTACGCTCTATGGTGCCTATCGGTACGTTTAGAATAGTTTATAACTATACAATTGTTTCTGATGTGGGCTACTATTTGCACCATATTAGAGCAGGAGCAAATATTAAATTAGAATGTCATAATATACTAGGCCCTATAAGTAATTAAAAACGATCAACACATCACAATCACAAAATATCAGACACTATCTCAGCCAGAGCTACTGACCCAGATCTTAGATATGTAATTGGTCGAGATATCTGCCCCCGTCACACCAGGCCACGCTCCCACCACGTCCACAAAAAAAAACGACAGGATGCAGTAAGGACTTTCACAGCGTCGTGGGAACGCAGTAGAAACCGATTAGGAATGATATGGATTCCATGGACGCGGAAGACGTGGAGGAGCAATAAACATTTTCAACATTTACGTAGCGAAGGTAGTCGGGTCAGAACGCCGTGCGGTCTTCATAAGGACGTAGTAACAACGGTATAGACGCAGTAACGATGTAATCAAAACCTCGTGGCAACTTGATTGACGTAGTACAAGCGTGGCAGGGACGGGAAAAATTTCATGCCCTTCTGAGGACGTTATCACTGCGGTCTTTCCAAGTCCACAGAGTTGTTACCAGGTTGTCACTACGTTCTTTCTATGTCAACCGAGACCAATCCACGCTTCTACTATGACCACTGTACGTCCATACCACGTTCTAAAAGACATGCATTACGTCCTTATTACGTTCTAACGGTGCTTATTACGTCTTGGCCACGTCTGTATCAGGTTTTCACCGCGTCCATATGGCGGTCAGATAATTTAGTATAAATACTTGATCTAATTCTTCAGACCATCACTTTAGATAGCCATGTATTATTAAAGGGACTGGCCCAGGCTAAAATCATCAAAAAATCGGTGATTTTATTTCGGGTTCTTAATATGACCATATGATGTAAACATGTACATAGACTAGAACTGCAAATTTTTATAATTTTTATGCTGCGCATTCATCAGTTAGACTAGATATAGAGACGAAATTCCCGCATTTCCTATTTTTGACATGGTTGTCAATAATTAGAAATCAGGAATTTCGTCTCTATATCTAGCCTAACTGGTGAATGCGCAGCACAAAAATTATAAAAAATTGCAGTTCTAGTCTATGTACATGTTTACATCATATGGTCATATTAAGGACCCGAAATATAATCACCGATTTTCGGATGATTTTAGCGTGGGCCAGTCCCTTTAAGATTACTACATGTAGTAGGCCTATGACTAATGCTGTATTGTTTTCTAATGATTAAAGGGATCCCGTGGGATGAGACATTTTTAATTTTGTCAATTTTGAAAATTTAATTTATATGAAGCTATATAGCCTACTGATCTGAACTACAAATACAAAAAAAAAATCAAAAAACAAGTTTAAAGCACCAAAAGAGTGAAATAGTTATATTTCCAGGTCGTATATTGCCATGTAAACAAAACAAGTCAGCAATATACAGCACTTTACACCACATATTCCCACGTTTTGGACGGTGACATCAAAGCAATCTCCGCTAATTGGTGTCTTGTAGTCAGGACATGGGGGGGATACACCTGCAGCACTGATTGTCTGACCAACGCTGGGCCGACGGCATCAACATGTGGCTCAGTGCTGTAGGAACATTCAACCGTCCGTTAACAAGTGTTTAGGTATACAAAACGTTTGTTTGGGTTTGAATAGAAATGTTGATAAAAAATATTTTTTTTAATCTAAAAACTCTGAAAAAAATAAAATCATGATCTGGGGGATACACTACTTCATTACAAGACTAAAAACGTAATTTGATGTCATCCCAAAGGGCTGCTTTAATATTATGATGACATTTTATCAGTAAAATGAATAATAAATATGAAAAATGAACATTTTTTACATAGGGAGGCCTAGTTATATTTTATAGTTATTCATATATATATATATAATTTTTACTCATCATGATCATTGTAAAATAAATTCGAAAACAAATTATTTTAGTTTGTTTTTGTCAGATCTGTTCCGCAGTCTGACATGTTAAATTAATTTTATATGAAGTAGTGCAATATACGCAAATACAAAGTACAATATTCTTACCCTGATATTTCAAGCCAAAATTCATCTTATCTAGTCGTTTGTTCGATTGGTCGTTTGTTAATCTTTTTTTTTCGTTATTTTATTAGGATTTAACTTTTTTAAGCTATTCAGTGTTTGGTAAACCCATTAAATGTCCGTGTCAAGTGTAATTTATCTAGCACTTAATTAAGAAAAAAATATTTTAAAATTATTAAAATATAAGGTTTATTAACAATTAATTAATTAATTAACAATTAATTAACAATTAAATTATTAATTAATCAACAATTAATGTTTTCTACTTTGCAAGTCACACTGAACCAGTTCGAGGAACGTTCCTGCCCGTTTTGAAAATTTCATGAAACGGGAGGATGATGACGGGTTGGTACGTGCAATTTTATTTTTTACAGCCCTGGTCAGACAGCACTTGACGGCCTCATCACGGCCAAAAAAACGTCAACAAGTAGTCTCACGTGAAAAAGCCGATGTTGTTGAAGACAAGCTGGGCGGGGGCCCTAGGGTAGTGGTTAGTACCGCTGCCTTTCACGTCAGAGCTCGAGGTTCGGTTCCCGGTCTCGGCGGTTTGAAAGAAACAAAAATTGTTTCTTCCCCATCCACGTGTGAAAGTCAGTATTGTGGGGAGCCTCTGTGACCGAGAGGTAGCGTGCTCGGCCTCAGACCGCCAGGGCTCGAATTTCGAATCCTGTGTCTGGAGGACAGTGTCATCTCAATCATCTCACCATCCTCAGGAGGTTATCCTGGCCCAGTTTAGCCTATATGTGCACAAAAGTGGCCTAAAGCCCGATTCATTTTTTGAAGACAAGCTACGTGGCAGGACGTGGGGAAAGATCGGAAGGGCGTCGGACGCGGAATTTTGAACTGCTCAAAACTTTAGAGCGCGGACAAGCACGGACGGCACACGTGGTAAGGACGTACAACACACGTGAAACACAAGTGATAATCCGTGTTCCGGCAGTGATTAAGACGTCGTAAGACGTGGTAAGACGCCAAAGTTTAGCGGTCTGTCATCGGACCAGTTAGGCAAAATATAAAGACGAAATTCTCGTTTTTCTTATTTTTGACATGGTTGTCAATAATTAGAAACAGGAAAGTCATTCAAAAACAACCTTGAGCCACAAATGATGAAAGTGGTTTAATTTACATTTTGACAGCCATTTTGTTTTTTGCCCATATGAAGGAGAATGTCGCGGCCAACTTAGATTTTTTTGGATTTACTCGTCATATTATCGTCAACATGTTGAGCGATATAGTTATAGTAACAGTAAATATATAAAAAACGACGCACATTGGGTATTTAAATGTCAAATAAAGGTTATTTCTTTCTAAAAAAAATATTTAAAAATATATATATAATAGCATTCTTGCTTAAAGCCTTAAATTGTGCTTTCATGTGCCAAAAACCATAGAAAATGCGGGGGCTTCTTTACATTTTGGCAGCTTTTTGTGTTTTGATAATTTGAATGTCACCAAACATAACATGGGATCCCGCAGATTCAAATTTAGCACACACAAAATATGTACTAGAAACAAGTGGATAAATTCTATACAAAAACTCAGATTTCAGACCTTGAATAAAAAATATATGACAAAAAATAAATATGCATGTAAATAACACCGATGTTAAGTATACAAACATCCGGGTTCAGAAACAATAAGCCGGATATGAATAATATCTTCAATATTTTTTTTTATTATTAAGTCGTTTCCTTTCACCATGATGAATCGTTTGTTTTGTTGTTTATTTTAATTTGTTTTATGTTTCGAGCCAAGGACCAATCTCTTAAATTTTGGGATGATTCAGAATATTATGATCTGGATCCTGGATCATTATTTTCGGCGGATGTTTGCAGCCTCTAACTCACTCATTGTCTGGCTTAGTGCTATTTTTCAGCCACTTGTGGGTCGCGGTATTTTTTGTAAGCCTTATTTTAAAGAAGTGTCACAACAAAACAAATAAGTATTCATAATGTTTTCCAAAAAAAATCAAATGTCTTTTTAACAATGTCTTAGTCATATATGTAAGCTAGTGTTATTTTATGTATGTTCATTAGTATCTATAACAGTATCAATAACAAATGTTCACAGCTTGTAATTCGATTTATACGCTTTTCAGAATGCCTTTTTGGCTACAATATACTGTTAGTTACATACCCTCATACCCCCATTTTTCACCGGTATGGTTATAACGGTTTAAGTCGTTTATCATGTTATGATAGGTCGGTATGCGAACAATTTTGATCACAGACTGCATTGCGAATTCAACATTAATTAGAGAGAAATATAAAAAAACATACATATCTCATCTCACATTTTATATGCCTATTAGCGCCACAAATATGTGGTGTTGAAGAGTAAGAATGTAAATTACTGTGGAATTTATATTTTACCATTTTAATTGGGCACATATATTCAAACAGGAATGCAGGTGTTCTGAAATTACAATTCGTAATAGACTCGGTTAATGCAGCATAATTAATTTCGTGGGTGGTCTGTATAATCCATGGAATTTTCCTATTGAACGATCGTGTAAAACGTGATAGGCCTACAATAATCAAAACTAATTTAATTTCAATTGCAAAAACATAATTAAAAGCAGACATTCCTCTATTTAGGGTACATACTATTTAACACACCTAGAACATTAACACCGATTAAATAAAAGTAGTAGAGGTGGTACGGTGTGGCTTTATATGTAGATAACAATTAAAATCGCATGGATAAGTTTACAGTTGAAAATGATTTGTTTGAATGATAGGTATTATTATCAAATCGGCAACGAATAGAGTTACAAATATAGTAATTTTATATAGATAACCTGACACTTGCATGGATAATTTTACAGAAAAGTATTGAAGATCATTTAAATAATAGAAATCAACAGTGAAACTTCAACATCGATTTATTAAAAAATAAACGACAGACAGACACATTTGTCAATAAAATGTTTTCACTTATTAATATAACTACTAGAATACTGCTTACTCATCAACTTTAATGTATAATATTTTCATAAATGAGCTTCATTTCAAGCGTAAAAGTGGTGTTGTTATTACAGAAATCAGTGATCATCTCCCGATAATCATAAACGGTATATCTATCAAGAATTAAAAAAATAATTCATTTAGATCAAACAAGCGCAATATGTTACATAAGGCTAAACTTATAGAGGAGCTAAAAAATAGTGATTGGGATTTTAAAACAATATTTGGTGATGTTAATGGCACTCATAATAAACTTATTGATTGTATTACCAATTCATTAGACAAACATTGTCCATACGAATTCAAGCGGATACAGATAAATAATAGAAATAAACCATGGCTTAGTATTACTGTAACAGCTTGTAAGAAAATTTGTTTTTATATAAATCTTTTTTGTCAGAGAAAAACTGTCAAAGCAGAAAGTAAATATAAACAATATAAGAACATGTTATAACATCTATTTTAACCCTTTAAGCTCTCACGATGCATTAAAGCATCATCTTACATCCCTGAAAACACATTTAGGTTTCCTACAACCAAGGGTTTTAGAGCGAAAATTTTCATGAAACGGGCTTACCAATAAATGACGATTTTCTTTCTTTTTGAACCACATCAAATCATCTTCATCCACTACAAGTCGAGAATTGCGACAGCAATTCACGGCTTGTAGTGGATGAAGATGATTATGGTAAACTCAGGCCTGAAAAGGTTAAGAAAGGATAAACAAAAAAATGTATGATGAACTTTTTTCTCGAAATAAATATAATATTATTATTGTGATTTAAAGAAATCCTCAATCGGTAGCTCCACTAGCCGAGTTTAATTTTGCTAATAAAAAATATATACATGTATAAGGATAAAAAGGCTATCGACAATTCATTTAATAATTTGTCAGTCACTGTATGACCAAAATTAGGTGAAGATTATTTAAAAACAGGAGGATCAACTATTCTTATTGGAATCTGCTACTACACAATTTTGCTTTGTTAAAGGAGTGCATTTTTTGTATGACAATTTTTAAATAGCTGCTAGTTTGTTCAGTTTGCCTGACCCAAAACGTGGCAAAGGTGTGATATATGCACGTGGCAGAAAGTATCCCTGGAACATTATAAGGGTGGGTGTAGAAGTTTCCCGCTGCAAAGAATTAAAATTGAAGGATGTTCAAGAGTACCCTCGAGCGGCAAAGCATGTACATTTTTAACCCCAGGTTATTAAAAAACCCGCACCACAGCTGATATAAACAATTTTTAAATCATTTTCGATCCTTTTTCCTTTCGTTAAGAATAAAATGACAAATTATAAGAGTTTCGATTTTTTTCACAAAACATAATTCAACCCTTAGAACGCTGAAAGTCAATATTTAAAAAAAATTAACCTGCACATCTCTATGATTATGATAAAGTACGACACATGCATAACTGTAAACACACTGCTTGGGCTGCAGCCAAACGAACAAACAATGTACAGATGTGGAACACATTTTAATGTTTGCGAAACAAATTAAAACTAATGCTCAGAGATAAACGTAACAGTTTTATGTCTGATCTAGCCCTATCACAGAAGAATAATGCTAAGCGCTTCTGGACATTTTGTCGTCTGAACACCAATTCTCGCCAGATACCTGCAGTGGTATCTGATGGCCAAAACGATGTCACTGACGCCGCTGATCAAGCAAAAATGTTTAAAGATTACTTTTACTCTGTATTTTCTACTCCTAAAACAGGAATTGCTCTACCTGCTGTTTCAGTTAAGTCAGACAACATGCTTGCTAATATAGTTTTTTTCTGAAATTGATGTAATCAATGTACTGAAAGGGTTAGATGCTAACAAAGGCTCTGGTCCCGATGACATATCCCTAAAGGTGTTGTGAGAGTGTGCCTATGAATTAGCCCCCTCTCTAACCACACTGTTAACCTCAGTATGTCAACTTGTACATTACCCGAAGAGTGGAAGTATTCAAATGTTGTACCAATTCACAAAAAAGGCAAGAAATGCAAAGTTGATAATTACAGACCAATATCACTTCTCAACAGTGTGAGTAAAGTTATGGAACGACTTGTATTCAATCACATTTATCCGGTTGTCAGTCCACAAATTAATTCGGCTCAACATGGTTTTATGAAACATCGCTCCACCACCACACAACTAATTGATACATATTCTGATATCAGTAGAAATTTAGACTCTGGCAGTCAAACAGACATTATATTTCTTGACTTTGCTAAAGCCTTGATTCTGTACCGCACGACCTGATAGTTCACAAGCTTAAAACATTTAGCTTTGGCAGTAACTTATTGCAGTGGATTGAAAATTATTTGCAAGGTCGGTATCAGTCAGTTATGATAGAAGGTCAGGTATCATCACCTTTACCTGTAGCATCAGGTGTACCGCAAGGTTCCATTATTGGATCACTATTATTTGTTTTATACATAAATGATATCTGCGATGTTTGTACATCATTTATGAAATTATATGCTGACGATGCCAAACTTTATCGAAATATTAAGTCAAGACAAGATATACCTTCCCTTCAGAATGATCTTAATTCACTGTTTCTGTGGAGAAAAATTTAGATACTGAACTTCAACATATCAAAATGTGGTTTCATGTCGATATGCCGTAAAGTAAAAATAGATTTTGACTACTCCATTGATAATAATATCTTATCTAGAATAACTAAATTTAATGATCTTGGAATAACCATCACTACTAAATTATCTTGGTGTGAGAATGTGAAAACTGTTTCATCAAAAGCCCATTCTATGGTAGGAATGATAAAACGTTCTGTTGGCTTTAACAGCCCCATTGATGTTAAGCGCCAATTATAGTTGGCCCATGTCAGAAGTATTCTTGAGTACTGTAGTCCGATGTGGAGTCCCAATAATGTTAAAGACATAATCAAATTAGAACGGGTGCAACGTCAAGCTTCAAAATTCATTCTCAATGATTATGTTTCATCCTATCACAAAAGATGCACAGCATTATCTATCTTGCCTTTGTGCTTCCGTCGAGAAATAATCGACTTGTGTTTTTTATACAGCTACCTTCACGGTAAACTATCTTGTGATTACTCTAGTAATTTTGAGTTAGCTTGTCCGCATAATGGCCTCAGATCTGCTCAACAGGGTGTTCTATTCAAATTACCTTTATGCAAGACTGTTCAGTTCCAGTGTACTTATTTTTATCGCACTGCTCGCTTATGGAACACTTTACCTTCTGTTATTCGAGATGCTAGTAGCTTGCAGATTTTTAAGAAGAACCTGTATGAATTATATCTCGCCATGGTAAACTTATTTGATGTGAATAATCGATGTACCTGGGGCCTGGCTTGTGCTTGTGTAAATTGTCCAATATAGCGGACTATCTTGTGCCTTAAACTTCCTGTGCAATTTGAATCAGCTGTGAGACGGCTATTTGAGCTGTCACCAGCCACTCATGACTAGGGACGGAGGGCTCCGTTGTCGATACTCATGTGTTGGCAGATGACAAACCGCCCGCCTTACTTATACTCGTGTATTGAATATATATCTATATATCTAGCACAAATGGCAACTTAAGTGATCGACCTATGAACGATAATCTGCGAATGTTGCATTGTGTTGTCTGCCTGGCTCGAATTCAGGCAGGAGACAGTCTCTGATACTGTTCGGAGCAGACCGACATCACTCTACATGATCACGCTTGTCATGATCTGACTTAGAGTATTACCACATGGCACGGATGGCTGTTCCCCTAAAAATTATTATTTGGTTTTTTTCTGTTTTATTTTTAGGTTTAGTGATTTTTCAGTCGCCTGTGCTTCCAGACGAGGTGGGTCCTTATGCTGAATTTCAAAGATCTCTAATCAACTGGGATTGTTTGGGATTGTTTTTCCTCCAGTCTAATATTGCATATGTGGTACTACTCAGCATCTTCCGGCTGCGCGACGGCTATATGAGCTGACGTCAGTAGATGTACTCTAGGTTTATAGACTACTTTTATTTAGGGATCTATGTAGGCCTATTTTAAAATTAAGAGTGCCATAAGTTTTTACTATTTTTCCTTTACACATATCCTAGTTGTATGTCCTTTTATATAATAAACAACTAAATCATTTTGAGGTTTTACTTAGGTTTCTACGCTTTTTAGAGTGTCCTTTTTTGCTACACGGTGTAGAGCACAGTGTAGTTATTTCATCTAATTGTCGGTTATTTTATTTTATGTGTTAAAATCGCAAAATTTATAATCTTTACTATGTACATTTTTCAATAGCATGTACACAAATACATTGCTATTTTAAACACTGGATATTATTTTATTCTATAATTTTAATTCACTTATATGGTTGACAGGCATTGTAGAGGTCGTCTCGACCTGTTCCCGTCAACCAAAGTTAATAACATGTTCTAAAAATGATAAAAATAATTATAATGTACCATTTTTGCATGTTTTTAACTGGAAGTCAAATAAACAAATAAACATAATGCTAATTCTGTTGACTTTATTTGGTACATGGGCCATCTGATAACAAAATAGAATAATCTTACCTTGTTTTGTGAGGTCAAAAGCGCGGATGGGGTACTCTTACAAGTTATTTTTTTTCGATCCTTGTATTTACATAATCCTTATTGCTATGGTTATCAAGAATTTTGACGCCATTCTGGTAAATTTTTGTCATTAGATATGTCCAGGATTAAATTATTGTAAAGTCTAGATTTTTTTCAATAAACGTAATCCTACCCTTAGAGCGCTGCAAGTCAATATTTCAATAAAAAATTTAGTGTGCAAATTTTTTATTCCTGTACATTTGTATGCTTATGGGCATGTTAATGTCTGCTGACCTTATTTGATAAATCTGTTATCTGGTTCGACTATATAAAATTAGAAAAAAAACTACATTGTTTCATGAAGGACTTTCATGAGGTCTACTTCTCGTCATTAGGGATCTGTGGTGAGGAGGCGCTGCGCCCCTTATTTGTCGCCAAATAATCCAATCAATTTGACTCAATGTACCCAAAACATCTGGGGGGGGGGGGGGCAAGTCCCCAAAACCCTCGACGCCCCCTCGTTCTTCAGATCCTGGATCCACCACAGTATGTTCAGGCCAGTGGATTATAATGCAAATGGTATGCATGCAATGATTTGCAAACCAGTAGGTGGGTTACTAATGAGTGATATGGGCCGACGTTTTTTATCATATTAATTATGTCACGTGGCTGATTACCTGTTAGATTTAGGCTGGTTAAGTTCAGTGTCCCCCACCAAGGTCTCACAGCAGCTCAGACCAGCAACATGGCAGCCAGACGATGGTATATTCTCCTGATAGCATCACTGTTCATCTGTCACCTGCACGCCGCTATCGATGACATATGTACGAGTAACGAGTGCTCATATGACTTTACGGTGCGGCGAGTGATGAGTATGACACACAGACCTCCAGGATCCAGTCAGCTTTATAATGTGATACTTAATGACACGGTGTTACAACACGCAGAAAACAGCTTCACTCCGAAAGACCTGCCACCACATAAAGACGTGGTGGGGACTTCTGTGGATCCTGATGACGTCATTACCCTGGACGGTAATCCCAGAAACGTTATCATCATCAACGACCAGTTTCCTGGTCCCACAATCGAGGTCATGGAAGACGCTCAGGTGCGTAATTTGCACCCACTCGAAGTGAGTGAAAATTATTCAGGTTTGACAAAATGGAGGTCAACGATATTGAAATCTTGGTGTGCTTAAGGTCACGTTTCATCTTTAACATGTTCGAAAACTGGTATAAGTCAACGTTTGTCTCTTAAAACGAAACAAATCTTTATGTTTCCAAAAATGCTTTTAGTAAATAAGTATAATAATATCATGCTATTGACATATTACGTGAAATAATTAATTTTTACTTATCGTTACCATGGCCTTTTATATATATATATATATTTTAATTATGTTTTATGTTTAGTTTTTCTTCATACCTTGTCAATCAGTAGGCTATGCTCTATATAGCGAATAGCGGGTGCACTGTGTTTATAGTCGTAATGCTCGCATAATTTTACAGCAGCCAATGTAATGTTATTTCAGCTGTGTAGATGACATCGTGTCAAATAAGACTAATTGTTACATTATAATGGCTTATTATATAACAATAAAATTATATAACCTTACTTGGCTTATTATAATATAAAATCATTAATTGACTGATAGTGGCTGGGTTCGAATACCGGTCGAGTCGCATATTTGTCATACTGTCTATGGTACTTTGAAGTATAAAGAACCCTTGAAGTCATTCGATAAGAGTAGTGCCCAGTCCCGACTTCGGGCTTCCTTTTATCGCGACATTGCCATGATTGTGCAGAAAGCGACGTAAAACAGTTACTTGATATATTGCCTACTCAATAGGTGATAAAGAAGAGCTTTACAAATGAATCGCTCAGAGCTGATATGAAGTTAAAACATTATTTTTTAATGATTGTGTTAAAAATAATAGCCCACGGAAATTCTTAAAAAAAGTATGCTAAGCGCTAGCCTATGCTAAACATGAGTGGTATACCGAAGGGACAATAGTGGTAAACAGGAGTGGTATACTGAACATGAGTGGTATGCTATATATGACTGATGTAGTAAACAGACATGGCATACAAGCAAGTTCGAGTAATACAGTAAAGTAAACAAGGTTGGCTTACTAAGCAGGAGTGGTATAATAAACAACAGTGATTCACTAAATGAGAGAGGCATAGTAAACAAGGGCGACATCAAATCCTTCCTGTTTCCCATTGCTATAACACTAAAAGTGACGATGTGGGTTTATAAAAAGGGTAAACGCATATCCTTGACAAAATCAATTAGGTGACTGATCTTTCAAAGCGTGACAGAAGCATCACATTTAAAACACGTTAGCTATCAATTAAATATTGTTCGGTACAAACACGTGTTGGTCATCATATATTTTCAAGACGTCGGACAAAGTCGGTCATTTTTCATGATGGCCGTTATTTGGCCAAGGTCAAAAATTAAATCGATATGATTTTCGAAAAAATGCGAACAGATTCATGATTTTGGTGTCTACCATAGGTTTTCTCCGGTATGTCCGGCATAGCGATGTACGTGGCCGGAAAGTACTTAGACATCGCATTGTGGGTTAAATCTAAGATGGCCGCCATTTGTGCAAGGTCAAGCAATAAATTATTAGCATTTTCAACAAAATGAAAGCAGATTCGTGATTCTGGTATCTACCATTAATAATTTTCATATCTGCCCGAGCAAGTACTATCATCAAAAATCATTTTAGACCCCCTCTAGATGCCGAAAGGATGGCGATCATTAGATAAAGAACATGGACGCCACGACAGAGCAGAACATGTGTGTAGCTTTGTTGTCTGGCATACCTGAAAACCCTATGATGGACACCAAAAACATGAATCTGGTTGTATTCTGTGGGAAATTATATTAGTTTTTGTGGTAACCAGGCACAAGTAGCGGTCATCATGGATTTTGCTTTGCAGACATTCAGAAAAATGAATGGCACACACAGTTTTCTAAAAACCCATTATTTTCAAGGATATCTGCTACAAATTTCATGCTTCTATCACAAATTAAAAGATGGTTTGGGTTTCGAATCCCACCAAATAAGGAAATAGACGTGAGAAATACATGTAAGTGATAAAGAAAATTTTGTATTTTAACTCTCATAGTTTAGAAATAAAATTAAATAAAGCACCAGGATTTAAAAGCAATAGACTTAAAATTACAACTCGGGCTTTCGCGCTATGCCTGTACCTCAGTTGTTTACATCTACTCCAGAGTAATGTACATATTAAAATAATCATGTGGAAATTATGAGTAATAATTTGTGTTTCTCAACCAATGTGTTTAGGTGGTTGTGAAAGTAACAAACCGTTTGCTGACGGATGGGCTTACTATACACTGGCATGGTATACTGGTACTTGGTACACCTTGGATGGATGGACCAGCCTACATAACACAGTGTCCTATCTTACCAATGGAGAGCTTCACTTACAGGTTCAGGGCATCGCCAGCAGGTACACATTGGTACCACAGTCATTTCTCCCATCAGAACATGGATGGTCTTTTTGGCCTGCTGATAGTCCACACTAGACTGCCACCCATCCCATATTTCTTAGCCACCGTTATGGACTGGTGGTATTTTGAAGGCAATGATCTTGAAATTTCCAACCCCCATGGTAGCATGTACCAAGGCACGGGAGAATATCAGGCACATAAACTTTATAGACCCCGTTCGCAGGACAATAACGCAGTGGGGTCGGTGACGTATTTTTCGGTTTTAATCAACGGCCGTGGAAGAGAAAACATTTCGAGGCAATACCCATTGGAAAGGTTCCATGTACAGAAGAACCAAATTTATAGATTTCGTATGGCTCACACCGGAGCGGAATATCCCCTTGCGATCAGCATAGATACACATAAATTACAAGTGAGTGGAGTCTGACTTGTACCACATAAAATAGGCTCATTATTGTAGTCTCAGTACCACAATATTGTGTACATAGTTTAACCCTTTAAGCCCTCACGATGCATTAAAGCATCATTTTACTACCCTGAAAACAGACTTAATTTTCGTTATTTTTCCACCCACCTGAAATCATCTTCATCCACTACAAGTCGAGAATTGCGACAGCAATTCGCGGCTTGTAGTGAATGAATATGACAATGGTAAATTTAGGCTTGAAAGGGTTGATTTAAAACTGAGGCCTATTAGAAAATAATAAGCTTACTGTACGTCTCAGCACTTACACCGCCAAGCGCGACTGTAGTCGTTTTTAATCCATTTTACTGGCCCATTAAATCACTGTTATTGCGAACGAAATGTGTGTTTAAAAATGAAGATTAGCAAATGTTC
>OZ024902.1:43949201-44033336 GCA_964017125.1 Flabesymbios commensalis | reverse complement strand
ATTACACATCACAGAGCAAAACATTGAAAAAGAGGAAATGGTTAATACATAATGTATAATTATTCCATACATGGAAGCATTGTGTCACTATTTCAATAGGCAATAAAAGTAAGCCCAGTAAAAAATGTTTATGTTTGTATTATGACCATCTGAAACTCCTGTCATTACATACAAATACCATAAAAATCGTGTATTCTGTTTTTTTAACTTACTTTCCCATGCTTCAGGTTGTCTGCCCACTCTCCTTCATATCTGGCTCCATTAGCATAGTAAAATGTTCCAAATCCACTACGTCTGCCTTGTATGAATTCACCATCGTATGTGTTTCTTAAGGGATATTGGGAACCTGCAACTCTCCTAAGTAACCAGATGTGCTGGCCATGCCCGTACTGGAAAAAAACAACAATTTTTTTATCATATGCCTCAGAAAACAAAAGTATCAAAATCACCAAAGAACAGATATTGTAATGTCATCATGCCCAAACATTGACAGCACTGAAAAGCACTGATTAGGATTACAATATAACTGAATAAAATTGTTATCACACAATTCTAATAAAATACTGTTGAGGAAACTCTGTCATTACATTTATGTTAATAACAGTAGTTGTTGCATTTCTAATAATTTAAGGCTCTTGGATCAAGAATATATAATATTTGCTTTAATTCTAGAAAACTATGTTTTGATAAAAGACTGAAATTTAAAATTTATGCCAGTTGTACAACAGCTTCAGATGTAGACAAATGTGTAATTTTAACTCAGTGGTGAAATATAAAAACATATAATTATAACCCATATTATTAGATGACAGGCTACTGTCTAGCTCAGTGTTCAAAACAAGGCCTTACTAGGCGTCCGAGACAACCAGAATTCGCACTAGACAATCAATAGCTACCAGGAATGAGTAATTAGCAATTAGCAAATCTTGCTCAAACACGCATTTTATTTCCAATAACAGTGATCTGATGGGCCAATAAAATGGAATTAAAATGACTATAGCCTTGCTTATTAGCAGTGAAAGGATTGAAGGCACAAAATAATAATCACCTGTATGCCATTTTCCCACTGTCCTGTGTACATCTGGTCTCTGTCCACCCATCTCATAGTGCCTTCACCATGTCTGATGTTGTTCACCCACATTCCTTGATACAGATTTCCTGAAGGATAGCCTCGAGTGCCAAATCCATGCCGAACATTATTAACCCAATCTCCTTCATAAAAAGAGTTTCCTTCCGCGTCATACTCCATACGTCCCTGTCACACAAATAAAGATGCTTTACATGAGTACATAATATGTTGTTATAAAGTAAAAACATTCAACCCTTACAGCGCGGGGATCAACTTTAGTCGTCAGAATCTGACGTCTGTAGACGTCAGATTCTGACGACTAAAGTCGAACCCAGCGCTGTAAGAGTAACAAGACTACATAAGTCCAGGAGCTCCCGCTCCGAATTAGAATTTGATTTAAGCAATTTTGTATAGGGTTATTAATGTAGTCCTAGTCTAGGTCAAAAATCAAGACGCAAGACAACTAGGTCTAAGAAGCCCAGTCTAAGAGTAAGATAAGAACTAGACAGTCTGAGATTGCAAACCTCCCTTGAAATTAATGATCCTAAACAGTATCCCAGTAATGGTCTACCTATCTGGCATGGTTTACCCGATATCAGGCCAATCGAGTTAACTAATAGCTGATTTACGGTCATTTTGAATTCGATATAAATTAGTTACCTCAAGAAACCTCAAATTTTGTTTTATAGTAATGGACTAACATCTAACACAGTTTGCAAAATATTGGGCATGTGAAAGTAAATAATGGCCGATAGGGGGCCATTTTGAATTTGAACGAGTCAGAATTTTTCAAGATGCATCCTCAGCTGAAATCTCACATTTCATTCTATAGTAATCGTCTAGCTATCTAGCACGGTTTACCAAATATCGGCCATGTGGAAGTGAATAATGGCCTAAAGGCGGCCATTATGAATTTGATCAAGTCAAAATTTTCCAAGATGCATCCTCAGCTGAAATCTCACATTTTGTCTTATGGTAATGGTCTAGCCATCTAGTACGGTTACTAAAAACCGGCTATGTGAAAGTGAATAATGGCCGATTGGCGGCCATTTTGAATTTGATAGAGTCAATTTTTTTCAAGATGCATCCTCTCTTGTAATCTCACATTTTGTTTTATAGTAATGGTCCAGCTATCTAACACGGTTTACCAAATATCAGCAATGTGCAAGTAAATAGTGGCCGATAGGCGGCCATTTTGAATTCGATTGAGTCGAAAGTTTTTAAAAGGCATCCTCTCTCGAAACGTCACATTTTGTTTTATAGTAATGGTCTAGCTATCTAGCACGGTTTACCTGATATCAGGCCTATCGAGGTAAATAATGCTGATTGTCGGCCATTTTGAATTCGTAAGTTAAAAATTTTCAGGGTGCATCCTCCCCCGAAAACTCACACTTTGTTTTATAGTAATCAGGTAATGGTCTAGCCATCTAGCACGGCTTACCAAATATCAGCCATGTGAAAATGAATAATGGCCGAGAAGGCGGCCATTTTAAATTTGATCAAGTCAATTTTTTTCAAGATGCATCCTCATCTGAAATCTCACATTTCGTTTTACAGTAATGGTCTAGCCATCTAGCACGGTTGACCAAATAACGGCCATGTGAAAGTGAATAATGGCCGATAAGCGGCCATTTTGAATTTTATCGAGTCAAATTTTTCCAAGATGCATCCTCTCCTGAAATCACACATTTTGTTTTATAGTAATGGTCTAGCCATCTAGCACGGTTTACCAAATAACGGCCATGTGAAAGTGAATAATGGCTGATTGGCGGCCATTTTGAACTTTGACAAAATGATTTTTTTCAAAATACATCCTCTCCTGAAGCCTTACAATTTGTTTTATAGTAATGGTGTAGATATCTTGAGCGGTTTTCATGATATTCCACAATATCAGGCCTGTCGAGGTGAATAATGGCTGATAGGCGGCCATTTTGAATTTTATCAACTTCAATTTTTTCAGGATGCATCCTCTCCTGAAACCTTACAGTTTATTTGATATTAATGGTGTAGCTATCTTGAGCGGTTTTCATGATATTCCGCAATATCAGGCCTGTCGAGGTGAATAATGGCCGATAGGCGGCTATTTTTAATTTTATCGACTTGAAATTTTTCAAGATGCATCCTCTCCTGAAACCTCACAATTTGTTTTATAGTAATGGTGTAGCTATCTTGAGCGGTTTTCATGATATTCCGCAAAATCTTTCAGTCGGATTTACCGATGTTATAAATTAGGTCAAAGTGCTGGGTCAACTTCAAGGTCAAGGTCAAAAAACCTGAAAAGGCACAACTAGGGACCTTAGAGAACATGTATGTGCAATATGACTGTCATCGGCCCAGTACTTTTCGAGATCTGCTCCGGAAACGAAGTGCGCGTCAAAACGTCTAAATAGGTCATAGTTCTGAACCAGAAGTAGGTCAAAGTTCAAATACCCCAAAAGGCACAACTAGACCACCTAGGGGTGTTGTGTGTAAAATTTGAAGACAATCGGACAAGTACTTTCAGAGATATGCTCCGGAAACGAATTGTTTACGGACGGCCCAACGGCCCAACGCCGTCACATCATCATTTTCTCCTCTGCAACCTTGCGTATTGAATTCAGATTAAAAATATTTTAACCCGTCCATTAGCCACCTGGAAGTAACCCACATACCAAAAATTGTTATCCTAGCTTATTTTCTCACAAAGTTATAGGCAAAAGAAGAGGCCAAAAAAAAACGGAGGTAGAATCCATAGCTCCCTTCGCTCACCTACGGTGACGGCGGGAGCTAAAAATATTTCTAATAGCCGTACACCAACAACACACATATTCAAATGAATCGGAAAGAGCTGACTAAGATGTTTATGATGATTTAAAATTGAAAAAACCTATTTGGTTGCGATGTTTTTTACAAATTAATTCAGCGCTAAGCCTTCAAGGGTTAACCCTTGTGCTGCTTGGACCATATATACGACTCCAAGCTAATTTTAATCCAAATAAAATACAAGTGAAATTGATAAAATAGCTTCTGGGAAAGGCTCTTTTATTCATTTCTTTCAATTGTAAAGGTGTCTATTTCCCATGAATAGCAACATTTTTTTGTCATTTGAAGCTGGAAATTGCGTTAGCAATTCCAGCTTCAAATGAATGAAAAAGAGAAACAGACAATTACGCAGCACAAGGGTTTATTATTTCAATGAAATTTCAAGTCACCTTGCCATGGCGTTTACCGAGCGACCACTCTCCAGTGTAGCTCAACCGGTTATTGGCACATCGGAATGTACCAAAGCCATGACGCAAGCCATTTGCAACATCACCATCATAGTTGCTGTGAAAGAGAAAAAAAATATAATTCAAATACAATTTCCCTGCTAAATTGTTCAAAAGGTTTCTTAACTACTTTATTATAAAAATAATGAAGTAGTATTCGTTCTTATTAAAAACTGGCAACAAAAAATACAAACCTTCCATCTGGCCATCTGTAGATTCCCTTGCCTGTCACAGAATTCTTTGTAAATTCACCCTTTTATAAAATAGATAAAGAGCAAGTATTGAGCAGTAGATTGGTGTTTCAAGTATTGACATAAAATTATTAAAAAGACATATATTTTTTAAAACCTGTGAGCAGACACCCTTGATGCAGAGAAAAATGGCTGTCCAAGATAGCTGTTCATAATAGATCCATTTAAAGATGTGTATACAATGCAACAAGGCTAAATGTTGACCTGACCTACAATAAGAGGTTGGAAATGTGTCTTCCCAGAGCAGGTTTAATGTTATTTTTCCTGTAGGGGTGGAAAAAAATAAGTTTACAAATTATTAATTTGTCCTTCAATCAATTTTAGAAAAGTAATTTTATGCAATTTTGAATATGATTATTTTTTTCACTTCAGGCTAAATTTACTTGGGATCATTTCGGCTTGTGTGTCATGGTACTTGTACCAGGAGACAACTTTTAAAATTTAAATATGCTTTAGGTTTAACAGTAATATCTTACCTCATAGCTGACATTGTCTGACCAGGTATAAATACCATGGCCATGCATCAGTCCTTCTAAGAATTCACCCTGTAAGACCAAAAATCAATTATAAAACTACTCCATAATTCAAAATATCTTTTCAGTCCAACAAGACACAGTAGAATTATATCAATTAGCAATTAAAATTGTTCCTAGCAATTTTTCGAATAAAAAAATTATGTTCACTACTAGGTGATGTAACATTACTTGGTAGTCAACATAATTACTGTATTTATTCTAATAAAAACCCTGGGCGTTAAATAGAATCCCCCTTGAGGTTACAAAGGGGTGGCCTTTTTTCAGAGTACAGGCGAACATTGTTATAGCACGAATTGGTACAGCATGAATTGGTTATAGCACGATAATTCATGGTTCTTTTCCGAAAAATTGTGTTATAAATAAAAATATATGTTCTAGAATTGGAAAACAATTATATTACCTAACCTTATAGTGATGATTTCCAGTAAATGATGCCTCTCCTTCACCTTCATACAACCCTTTAACTTTTTCACCGTCATAGCTGCAAAAATATCAATTTTTTTACACAGTGAAACCTAAGAAATGCATATAGTGTATGGCATCGCCACTACGGCCAGATTATATGACGCATACATTAGGGCCCAGCACTGGGGGAACATTATTACCAGTAGTGGAAGGGTTAACAACTGGAGCGACACACAAAAGTAATTCAAGGATTTTTAATTGATTTGCTAGACTTCCCACAACTATTTTATGAGTTTTTAAGGGGCTTTCTTCCAGTGCTGGCAAGGGATGTTGAATACACTGGGAATATTTTGTCTAATATATTTCTAGTAAACTTGCAGCTTTACTGGACCAACTAGCCTGATAAAAAAATATTCTTAGTTATCGTATACATGCATTAGTTTGGATACATTTCAATTTCATTGACTGAGATACTTTTCCTAAGGCGATTATATTATTTGTGTTCAACAGACTAAGTTTAGGCATATATACTGTACCCAGACACAAACTTAAATCATAATTAAATGATTGCTAATGTTCATCTTTTTTTACACTGGTAGTATAATTCTGTCCACTGTGAGTTGTATCTAGTAGTTGGTAAAGAAAATCAGGAAGCAGATTAAAATCATCATGAAGAATTAATAGCATGTAATATCACATTGAAGTTTTAATTTTAGAATAATAAAAATTCAAGTGACTGGACAAGAAGATTGCGTTGTGACATACGGTAATTTGCTGCATTATTACATTTTTAATTGGATACCTTTCGACTATCAGCTGTGTCAAGACAGGCTCATCATATACAGGTTCTGGAGTGGGAGGTTTAGGTGTTGGACTTTTTAGTTCAGAAGGCTGCTCTTCCACTGCGTCCGGCACTGCATTCTCTGACACACTTGGACTGTCCGTCTTCTTATCCTCAACAGAAATGTTGTCTTCTGCTCTCTTAGCACTTCTTTTTTCATTTTCTTTCCCACTTTTACCTTGTTTTTGTTTTGTAGCCATGTTGGTTATTGCACCTTTCACAAATAATACAAAAAGGTAATTGCACATAAATAGCCGGTAATCATGACACTTTTTTGTTTGAAAATTGAATATAAAATGTTGTTCTGTAACACTAGTCAAAAGGGCTAGTTGGGATTAGAATATACCAATACATATACATAGATAGTCTTTATTATAGCAACTTTCTAGCCTTAAGGGAGATCTTTTAACCCTTTCACCACTGGAGCCCATTTTCAAGTGCTGAATGCTATGGCATTCAGCACTTAAAAACAGGCTTCAGTGGTGAAAGGGTTAAACCACTGTGACCCATGTGAAAATTAATTTGTTTTATTTACTACACATTATTAAAAACATGTTGGGGTCTATTAACGGCTGATCATAAGCCACGATCACAAACGAAATAAAGAGCCATGGAAGCTACGGAATAGCATATTACAGAGCATGTATGCATACCGTACATGTCTGTCATCACCAGGTCTGGTTGATCTCGGAAATCGCGACCATTTTTATTGGGAAAACCGTGACCTGCCAGTCCTTAAATCAATGGTGTACAAGGCCTCCCCAATGAACGTTCACTGGAGCTTGTATGCATGACTGTGTAGGCCTACAATACTTGAATACCGTACACATAACGACAAACACAGAATAATCTGTTGTCACAAGGGGTCACTAGGGTGCCGATATTTCTGCACAGAGAGTGATGTAACTTAACCCTTAGGGCCTTACACTGCTGCATAAAATTTGCAGCATGTGTAATAACTGGCACGTTTTTTTCTTCAAAAAAACATCTGATGAACAACTTATAATTAAAGCCATATTACAAAATCAGTCATTTAGCCATCTTAAAAGCACAAACAGAAAGACACCGCAATACGAAACTAAAAATAAAAAAATAATTATCATTTTTTATTTTTTTTAGAAATTACCGGGCGACCGACAGGAGGCTGCGTCTGGTTTATTTTAGGCGACGATAAGTCACTCATAGCAGTGTAGGGATTAAATTTGCAAAATACGGCCTCAATAGCAGAGACATTCCAATTTTTACAGCAAAAATGTTAATTTTCTACTACACATACAGGGTACGTATTTCAACTAGATTTGCCTGAGGGGGAAAGCTTGCATCCCCAACTGCCCCACATAGCACATTAATTACGGTACCTATTAATTATAGAGAAATACAGTACCGTCACCAAATTTTTATGTAAACCACATGCAAATGTGATGTCAGAATCACACCAATATCTAATCAACATATGGCCAGGGTAAGTTGCTTCCTTGGAACAAATTGGTGAAGCAGTTCAAGCTTTTGAGAGTATCATGTGATTCATCGGCCATCATTTTGTTGAAAAAAAGAAAAACAATTCTCCTGACTATTTTCTCAGGGCCACTGAGCATACCCAAAAGATAAAATTTGAGCTGTATAACCATATTACCAAATTTTGATAATAGCCAAAATGAGAAAACTGAAATATCAGCTAAAATCCCAAGAAGTAATAAAATATAAGTTTTTATTATCATATTCACACAAAAAACTAAATCAGCACACATCCAGGGTAGGGTTATTGCTTTGAACCAAACATGAAACGAATCCATGAAGCAGTTCAAGCTCTAGAGAGTGACATAGAATTTTGGTGGCCATCTTGGATTTTGTTGAAGAAGCTGAAAAACGCCCAAAAAATTTACCGGGCAAATTCCCTAGGGCCAATATGCATACTGCAAATATTTGGAAATAATCCTAGCAGGGGTGTATACTGTAGCTACATTACCAAATTTTGATGATAGCCAAAATGAACAAAACTGAAATATCCGCTAAAATTCTGAAACGAAAAAAAGTCAAAGTTTTTATTATCGGAATCACATCAAAAACTAATCAGCACATGTGCAGGGTAATATCTTTCCTTTAAACCAAACATAAAACAAATCCAGGGAATGGTTCAAGCTCTAGAGAGCGACATAGGATTTTGGCGGCCATCTTGGATTTTGCTGAAGAAGCTGAAAAACAGCAAAAAAAATTGACAGGGCAAATTTCCTAGGGCCGATATGCATACTGTAAATATTTAGAAATAATCTGAGTAGGGGTGTGTGGCTATACCAAATTTTGATGATGGCCAAAATGAGCAAAACAAAAATATCAGCTAAAATACTAAAACGGAAAAAATTAAAGTTTTTGTTATTCGAATCACACCAAAAGCTTTTCAGCTTAAGTCCAGGGTAAGGTCTTTCCTTTACACCAAACATGAAACAAATCGATGAAGTGGTTCAAGCTTTAGCGTGCACCATAGGATTTTGGCGGCCATCTTGGATTTTGTTTAAAAAACTAAAAACGCAAAAAAAAATTTACCAGGCAAATTCCCCAGGGCCAGTATGCATACTGCAAATATTCGGAAATAATCCGAGCAGGGGTTTTCGAGTGAGAGGAGAAACGAGTGGCGGCGGCGGGCAGACTCAGCAAAAACAATAAGTGGGTGGAGACTTAAAAATAATTTGAGCTATTCCATAATACTGGTAGTTGGTTTCTTGACTGGGTTGTTGATCTAATAGAAGGCACCCCTCTGTGGGGGGGGTATATGCATACAATAATTTCTTATATCTCATATTCTGTGATATGTTTTTTATGAAAAAATGTCAGCCTATTTTTATCCCACATTTAACCCTTCACATGCTAGGGCCCTAAAAAATTATTGGTGGTTCCCGATTTTTGCGACTCATTAAATTTTATGCCTGTCAAAAATATAAAATTGAATATTGCTGATCGTCCGCCGTTGAACGGTTACAGCAAAAATATTTGCAATCGCTTTACAAGAAAACGGGTCTGTTTATCGGCAGCGGCAAACTCAGCGATCATCATGTGCTGTGTGCGTTTGTTGTTTGCTAGCCAAGTATAAGGCTGCCCAGGCTTTTCGACATTGTCGATCTGTCACTATCTGACGGCAAGGATCGAATGTGTCTTATATTTGTTTACAAAATAAAAATACAGAACAGCGCAATTCTGATGCGCACCGACTTGGCTGTTCCTCATGCCCCCCTCACTGCATGACGATGTCTCAAATGTAAATTATGAGCGGCAACCACTATTGCTGACATAAGTAATAGCCAAGTCTATCTTTTCAATTTTTAAACTGAAGAAATATCATACTAAACTATCATTTATTATCAACAAAATATTTCAATATTCAAATCAAGTTAAAACAAGTGGTTTGCCTCAGGATTCAGCGTCTTTCAAAGTGGCGTTGAATGTGAAAGATTGATATCCCAAGATCCCAAAAAATTCACCAACATGAATTTAACAGCACATATTGGAAAACGGCTGAGGGTGTTTATTAGTTAAATAGGGCAATAGTTTAAATATTGCTGATTCTAATATTTACACCAATACTTATCTTGAGCCTCATAGGCCTACATCGTCGCAGAATCTTAGATATTACCATTCAGAGTAGTCCAAGCTGGGGACTCTTGCGCTATGCCCCAGCTGTAATTTTGAAAATTGATTACATGCCAAATGGTCTAACTTCGCTAATGAACCAAAAAAAACACAAAATATTCAGGGATATTGGGGGGAGATGAAAAAAAATCTGAGAAAAATTTTAAAGAGCGGCCGAGCAAATTGGAAAAAGGCTACTCCCAGGTTCTGGTGAAACAGACCAGTTGTAGATCTAGGCTGATAATCGAGTAACGATAGACCAAACCTAGACCTATACTAGTCTATAGGTTTTTTCGGCAAAAAATACTTTACATTGTCTGATCCCAGCTTTGTCATGTATGATGACAGGTGCAAGTCATTCATCATTAGAGCAGTGGACGATATTAGGTGAAATTCTGGAAAATCGGTATACATAACAAAAAAAGGATTTCCCAAGTTGAAATAATTTTCAACCAAAAATTATACCTAGAGATCGCCGGACATGTTAGTGAGTTGAATAGAAGTGAAAAAAAATTATTTCATCTAGTAAATATTTTTTAAATGGCAAAAAGCGTGGTTCACGACATTGGGCGTATGACCTATAGTATAGGGGATAATAGGCCTACAGTAGGGATTACATCTGGCTTACCATGTCCGCGTGACGGAAACGGTCGTTAGTGGATGTTTTCCGTGAACGCATACGCACACGAAAGTGCAAGAAGGACACTTGCACGCGTATGTATACACAGGCTGGCGCCACAACTCACGAAGACGATTTGGCACGACATTTATCCCAGTGAAAGCCAGTGCAAAGTAGTGATGTTTTTTGCTTGCATTTTCACTTGTGTGCACGCTCTTCTTTAAAGTCGGATTTGGGGCGACTCCAACGGGGAGGGGAAGTGGGTTGTCATCAGGCCATCCTAAAAAAATTGTTTCCTATTTCCGACCGCATGGGTGAAAATAGGGGTAAAAGATAGGCCTACCACACATTAACCTGTGCAACAGTCCTCTCATGGCTTTCCACTGACAGCCAGCGCTAGAGACGGATTTTCTGTCTAACCGCACGGCATCCATTTGTCTGCCGGGCTGGTCAGACCCCTGGTTAAGGGCTGATTAGGGTCTATTCAAGTTAAAAAATAATTAAACCTCCCGGAAAAAATAAAATAACAGACTAGCTTAGGCCATATCTAAAAAAAAAAAAATGTTATGGTCCATCTAGATTCAAACTCACGACCCTAGGGCTATCCACTACACCACGGAGTCATTCTCAACAATGGCTAGCATAATATGCCCTTTTGAAGCAAGTGAAAGCGTCCATGTGTTTAGCGACGTCTGACAACCAGTTGGCAAAATCTTGGATAAACATGAATTTGGGAATTGGGAAATCACAATTTCCTGAAATGCTAGGGGTGACCGGAATGAACTGGGCCTGGGGATGAAGCAGAGGTTAACACTAGTTAACACTAGTAACAGTATCTAGGCTAGTACTGCATGGACATTTTCACACCATGAAATCAGAAACAAGGACATTTTTTAGGATGGCCTTAGATAATCAGGAGTTGACCGCCGCGGCTGACAGATTTCAGGCGACTAACACGTGGAGGAGAAAGGGGGAAAGGTTTGATCAAAAAGTTGTTTATACGTGCAATCATGTCCATTAGCGTGTAAACATGTTGACACACCTGCTTCTTCGTGTCCGTATGATTCCGTCTGGGTGAAAGGAGTCCCAATCTGTGGTTTGGTGTGCACGCTGTGTAAAAAAAATTTCACAGGCTTGCGTCAACGCACTCCTGTGTGTGCTTACGCACAATGGACTGGTAAGTTAGAGGGAGTCCCTACTGTATAGTATAGGCTATATAATAGGCTATAGATGTCTAAAGTCTGTCTGACGGTGGAGAATGGTCCAAAATGAAAGTCAGCTTTTTGGTATCCAGTTCAAAAATACCGCATGAAACCTATCAAAAATGATATTTACCTGTTCTATGTTCCATATTACTGTTTAAATCCTCCTTTTAAACTTTTTGCCGACAATTTTCAACTGTCACGGCTGTCATTTTAAATGTAATACCTTGAACCATGGAAGCGTGTCTATGGCAACATTCCTGAACGGATCATTCTAATTTTTTTGGAGGGGTGCTTTCAATTCACCAAGCACTTGCTGATATAACTCTTGCGCACTTGACTCTTGCAGTTCAAGCTAGGCATAGATAACGTTCTTTGCGAGCGCCGAGGCCGATATAGCTCTATGAATATGGATGAAAATAAGCCACAAAACAACCGACCATTGGGGCTAGTTGCAACTACATTGAACACCCCTGCCAGTTTCCGAAGTGAGCTCGTCCAGACGGTGAGGGATAAAATGCGTAGTTAACCACCGGCGCTTATGGCATTGAAGAGGCGAGATTAAAAAGGCTGATTAATAAATTAAGGCGCGATTATTGGCAGTTTTTTTTTATAAAAATAAATGCCAGATGGGATTTTTAATACATCAATACCATTTTTGATGCAATATTGAGTAAATAAGGGGAAAAAAGTTGACTTTCATTTTGGACAATTCCTCACCGTCTGACAGACTTTAGACTAGACCCTACAACAGTCTGTTTCACCAGATCCTGGGAGTAGCCTTTTTTTCGATTTACTCGATCGCTGTTTAAAAATTTTCAACAAAATTTTTCTCTGATTTTTTTTTTATTTTCCCCCAGCATCCCTGAAAATTTGGTTGATTTTTTTGGGGTATTATCGAAGTTAGACCGTTTGGCATGTAATAAATTTTCAAAATCACATCTCTCTTTAACATCATTAGGGCCTACCGTGAAACAAGAATTCTATTAGGCCTACATGCCAAATCAGCAAATGGTCTAACTTACCCAGGGTTCGTAATAGTGGTTGTCCGGTTGTCCAAGACAACCAAAAATTAGTCACGGACAACCAAATATGAATCCTAACAATTTACAATTCTCTTATCCTCCCGCATCTTAATTATTGTTTACTGGCATGGTGACACGACTCTAAGCGTATCCACAAATTGCAAAAAAATGCTATTCGAGTAATAGACAAAAGTCATTTCTTTTCTCATACTGATCCCATATTTAAGAAGCTTAACGTATTAAAAATATATGACCTACATTATGTTCAACAGCTAAAATTTTATTTTAAATATACAAATAATTGTCTTCCTGTGTATTTTCAAAATTTTACTTTCCAAACTGGTTTAGAAACTCACAATTACAATACTAGAGGATGCACTAATTTGCGAAACTCCATAGTTAAACACGAATTCTCACGTAAATGCATTAGATATCAATTACCCATTGTCATTAACAATACACCTTTAATCATATTAAATAAAGCAACTACACACAGTATGACTGGTTTCACTGAATACATTAAAAAATTCTGTATTAGTGAATATAATACTGTATGCAATATAAATCACTGTTATATATGTAGCATGTTGAATCAAAATTGATTTTAATGTTATTTAGCATGTTAAACCATATTTCATTTTACTCTTTCATAATTTCCTTTTTCGCTCTGATGGTACCAAAGGGTCGGGTCTGCCGACCTTTTGTTTCCATTGGAGCTGAGTAAAGTGCTTTGTTTCATTCTTCCTTGTTGAGCCAAAGGGCAGCATCCGCTTACTTTACAAGTGTGCAGCTGCTGCCTTTTGGCTCTGCACAAGCTGTATTGACATAATATTATTTTATTATTATTATGATATCATGACAAGCTAGTTTACATTTTTGTTGGGACGACCGTCTCATTATCATTTTGCTATATATTTGAAATATATCTGTATAAATCAATCTACATTTTTGCATGTTTGTAGATATTTATTATGTAATCACTGGTACAGTTATAATCATTGACCCTTTTGCAACTTGAATATCTTGGTACACTTTGGTTGTCCGTACGGACAACCACGTTCACCTCCGAAACAATTTTGCCACTGAACACGCTGACATGCGCCGTACCGTGACACGCAGCACACGGCGTCATATCAGAGATAAGAGTTAACTTGAATCATGTCTGCTGTCATGTGTGTCTGACCGTTGACAATGCCGTGTGGTAAAACATGGTAAAAGCAGAGTATTTAAATTTTAGGACTAAACGGAACAATTAGTTTTTTTGAAAAAAGCTTGACATGCGACATTCGCAATGAATCAGTGCTGAAGTCACATGTAAACTTGCTGATATCGCAATGCCTACACACATTCCTCTAGTCAGTGGGGAATCCCCAGGTTTCCGCTTCCTGGGGCTGTTTCCTTATCGCCTTCCCTCCCCTTCCCTGTCATTATGACTTGTGTGTTAGACTTGCAGGTATGTCTTGATAATCAACGTTTGATAGGGGGAATCGCAACAAAAAGGAACAGCCATGCACGTGGTAAGCAGTTGCTGTACCGGTACATTCATATGGTGGGTATGATAGATCGTGAGATACTGATATGCATTGTTATTCGCAATTAGTTTATGAAAATTGTATTTCACTACTTTTAAGCATGTTTTAACCGTTCTTATCCCAGTAAGGAGTGCCAGTCCAATGCTGATGCAGTAGTGGTCGGACGTCGTCTGTATTGACCCAACGCTGGGCCAGTTTCTCACAACAGTGCATGACAGGTCTATCTATGTCAACAGTGCCGCCTTTATCGCGTCAAATATAGCACTGCTAAGAATCAAAGCCACCTTTTGAAGGTTGCAGTCATGTAGGCCTAGTTTTAATACCTTAAGCGATCTATATTAGGCTACGAAATTGTTTTATGCCCACATAATATTAATTAATGACACTAATTTACTGCACAAAAATAAAATATGTAATAAAAAATAGCTCGAAGTCTGTTAACGCTGCCAAATTTAGAAGGTCTTAATACGTGTTAAACATAAAGTTGGTCGTCACAGGTCAATAACAATATAGGCCGAGGCACTAAAACTGATCCGTACAGAAAAGTAGTCTGTTGATGGCAAAATATCACTCATTCCAGGATTAGGCTTAGTATAGCTAGGAGCCACCCCAAGCAAAATCATGCGGACAACAAGAAAATCGGGCGGACAACTACATTTTGAAAATGTGGTTGTCCGTTGGACAACCAGACTTTCAGCCCTTATTACGAACCCTGTTACCTGCTTACAAAATACACAACAAAATTCCACAAAATGTTCAGCGATTTTAGGGGAAGATGAACAAATGATCCGAGAAAAAAATTGTTGAAAAATTTCAAACAACGACCCAGCAAATTGAAAAAAGGCTACTCCCAGGATCTGGTGAAACAGACTGTAGCCAGGCTGTAGTGTAGGCTAACGTTAGTCTAGACTACGGTTAGGGCCTAGACTATACCCGCCGTCAGATTAACTTGTATCGCATGTTTTTCGCCGATTTCTCAGTCAATTCTCAATCGATTTTGACGAAATTTGGCAAGGACTATTTTTCGAGTCACGCGGCAACCACCGTAAAATTTTCATAAAAAAATATGATGTAGTTCAACAGTTAGACCATTTGACATGTAGTAAATTTGAAATTACGACGTCCCTCTATAAACCCATTAAACTGGTTAAATTATAGTTTGTTTTTAGCCCTGAATTGCATTACATGCCAGATGGTCTAACTTTTTAGCTAAACATTATTTCCCGATGAAAATCTCACGGAACGTCGGTAGTCTACAGTCTGTTTCACCAGAACCTGGGAGTAGCCTTTTTCCAATTTGCCCAGTCGCTCTTTAAAATGTTTTAACAAAATTTTTCTCAGATTATTTATTCATCTTCCCCAACATCCCAGGAAATTTGGTGGATTTTTTTTGTGTATTAGCGAAGTTAGACCATTTGGCATGTAATAAATTTTCAAAATTACTGCTCTCTTTAACACCATTGCAGTGAAACAAGAATCCTATTACATGTCAAATGGTCTAACTTCCAAAATACACAACAAAATTGCACCAAATTTTCAGGGATGTTAGGGGAACATGAAAAAATGATCCGAGAAAAATTTTGCTACAATTTTTTAAGAGCGACCAAGCAAAATAGAAAAAGGCTACTCCCAGGTTCTGGTGAAACAGACTGTAGTCGTCGAGTGACTCGCAAATAGTCCATACAAAATTTCATGAAAATAGGTGGAGAATTGACTGAGAAATCGGCGAAAAACATGCGATACAAGTTAATCTGACGGCGGGTATAGATCTATGTCTAATTTTTAAAAAATATTTTGTATTTTTGAATTGTTTTTTTGAACTTTTTTATTTGGGAACTTAGATCTAATTTCTTAAAGTCCCCAGAAAATGAAACTGGAATTTAAAGTTCCCGGGACTTGTTTTAGGAATCAGGGTATCCCTGGACTAAGATCTAGGGGCCTAGATCTATGTGTAGTGAGACGATGCAATAAGTCACTCTATTATCGCTCAGCCTTCAAGTGATGAGCTAAAAAAAACGAATCGTAAATTGTTTTCGCCATGTTGGGGCTTAGGCCTAACCGGTACTCGTTGGGTGTTCAGCTTTAAATACTTGTTGTTTCAAGTCTCACCATGTTACTTTATTGTAAATGTAATTGAATAAAGGAGCTGTGAATGAAATATAAAACTTCAAATGATATCTCTGTAATATTTTTCTACATTCGGTGTCACCATGACAACAGATAGGCCTAACCATAGTGCGATCATACTCGCCAGAGGTCGATAGGATACTAGTCTTATGAAGTTATGATACAACAAGAATAGTGTCATTGCAGACACTGACTGAGACAGATAGCCTTTTTATTGACAGACAATAAGTGATTTTGTCTATTCATCTTCTTCTTCAAAATACAGCTAACTCCCCTGTATATAGAGTATTATCGAGCCGGGTAGTGGTGATGTGTGTGATTTGTGTGAGTCGTAGGGTGTAAAGGTGTACAAAGGTGCACTCGTCCAAGGAATAAGGTGTGAGCCTTTAGGCGAAAATCTTATTCCTTGGACATGTGCTGTATTTTTAGTCCAAAATGTCTTGTGCATTTGCCTCCTTGGCTTGGCCTAGGAGCCTGTGCTGTGGTGCAGATTAAAAACAGTGTGTTGTTCACAAGGTCAGCATCGCGGTATCAACCTTGACTGTCCTTGGTTATAGGGATAGCGAGCTCATGAAGCTCTCAAACTGATCGAGTGAGGCTTGGAATATCAAGGCCAAGGCAGGGGCCAGCTCGCTAGCATACTTCTCGAGTAGCCTAGCCGGTATCACATCAGGGCCAGGAGCAGAGTACGTGGATCTTAAGGCCTCCTAATAGTTTCTGCACCCTCCTCACTCACAGTAATGCGGGCAGTGGATGGTGGATGTGTCCTCTCCGGCAAAAACTGATGCGAATTGATCGTGCAGGATATTGGCTTTTACCTGACAGTCACTGTGAGCCACCCCATCTCTCATTAGAGGAGCCACACCACTATTGTCGGGTCCGGGTCAACTCGGACCCTAACCAACTCGGACCCTGCTACAAACAGTGTCCGAGTTGGTTCACGGCAGTGTCCGACTTGGTAATGGTAGAATAGTGTCCGAGCTGGCATAGGGTCCGACTCGTCTAAAACCAACTCGGACCCTACAAAGAATAAATATAAATGTATTTTAATTGCATTTTCAATTAAAATGATTTTTAAAGCATGGAAAGTTGAAAATGTCTGTCGCGTCAATCCAAACAAGCAACCATGCACTAGACCTACCTAGTATTAACACAAAAAATATCTTTTAGCCAAAAGAGCCTACGATTAAAATTAATGTGATTATTTTTTTAGCAATATCAGTTATTTAACAAAAATATCTTTTAACAATAACTAACGTTACGGCCCATATTCAAGAACAAATATTAAAATATATCCAGGGGTCTAACTGTGAACTCACAGCTAGAGCCGCTCGTGAAATGCCAACAGCTTAGATGAGTTGCGAGTCTTTGGTGAACTCACCCGCTCCACCCCTTGCACCTCAGGTGTTGTGATGAGGATTCATGTGAGTTGATCGCTAATTCAGACCTGTCAGCGAGATTCGCTCGTGAAATGTCAACGGCTTTGATGAGTTGCGAATCTTTGATTAATTCGCTCCACTAATGCTCGCGAAATGTCAATGAAAAGGAATGTGTGTGGTGTTTTGATGTACTATTTGATGTTATTGATACATTTCCGCACAGTCATTAAAAAGTTATGAGCGTTTTTTCGGACCTTAGGGTTGAGATTGCTCTTAGTCACCGCAATGTTGTTTTATTTTTTCTGGTTTTGATAATTAATAAAAAATATTGTCACTGGTCATGCTGCTTGTATTGTCTTGTTCTTTTCTATTTTGATAAATAGTATTTAATATTACCTTGTCCCAGGAGCAGACGTATGCTTAATAACAGGACTCACGATTTCCAATGTGAGGAAAACATGTATATTACATACTACATACGAACGTATCACAGATAAAAGATATCACAGTATATACATTAAAAATATTAGCTAAGATATGCGCGGTAAAGTTTTTATTTAAAAAGTCATCTTTATTAACCCTTTAACCGCCAAATTATTAAAAGGCGGCAATGAATGTGATAATAGTTAAGTGAAAAAGCGGATAAAATCGGCACCGACGGTTAAACACGGTATAAAATGCAATTAACTACAACAGTTGATAAAACGCCATATAAAACGCAATTAGCTTCACCAGTAGACAAAACACCATGTAAAACGTGATTAGCTTCAACAGTAGACAAAACACCATGTAAAACGTAATTAGCTTCAACAGTAGATAAAACACCATGAAAAAAGGTAATTAGCTTCAACAGTAGATAAAACACCATGTAAAACGCAATTAGCATCAACAGTAGATAAAACACCATGTAAAACGTAATAAGCATCAACAGTAGATAAAACAGCATGTGAAACGCAATTAGCATCAACAGTACATAAAACACCATGTAAAACGCAATTAGCATCAACAGTAGATAAAACACCATGTAAAACGTAATTAGCATCAACAGTAGATAAAACAGCATGTAAAACGCAATTAGCATCAACAGTAGATAAAACACCATGTAAAACGCAATTAGCTTCAACAGTGGATCTAACACCACCTAAACGCGATTAACATCAATAGCAGAGTATAGAGCCTATCAGCTGGGTCCGAGTAGTGTCCGAGTTGGTTATATAATGATGGGGTCCGAGTTGGTATAGGGTCCGAGTTGGTCTGGCGTAGTGTCCGAGTTGGTAGTGTCCGAGTTGGTCTAGTGTCCGAGTTGGTATAGGGTCCGAGTTGGTATAGGGTCCGAGTCGTCCGGTTACCCTATTGTCACACTTTTTGCTTTTGATGAAGTTCCCAGGTTCTGTTTCATCACGGGTTACCATAGAGATGATATATGAATAGTACACCTTGCGACACTCAGAACGCGATTGGCCGCTTCAAATTTAGCTCTGGCCTCAGCAGTTCTAAGTTTGATGGCTCTGCTATGATAGCGCTCTTTACGCCAAGCAAGATGCTTGACCTTGGGGGAGATCAAAGGTTGGTCTCTTATATTGTCAAGAATGTATAGGCGTATGGGTCATTTAAGCGAACTGTAATTTTGGAGATCTGTGTCTTATAGATTGACAAATGATTTATCTCTTACTTTGTCATGAACATATATATAGGCCCTATATGCATAGGCTTAATTATGATCATTATTAATTTATGGGTTGAAATCCAAGGAGGACGAGTGGGGAACTCGCCCTTTCATAAATCCTATTAGGGTTAGTATCAAATGTCTAGATATATGGGTAAAACCAAAAATTGGGGTAACTTTACATGAAATTAGTATCCCCAGGACTTGAAAAGTCCGCATTTTTATTTAAATATAATATTATTATTAATAATATAAATGGTGCAACTTCTCGTTTAAGCATTATTACTTAGGCCTAATACTGTTTAGATTATTTGTAAAAAATATATATATATATGGTTTTATAAGAGCTCTATGTCATGGAAACGTGGAAAATGGCATGTCCCCAGAGAAAATTCCACTATTTGAAACTTCACTGTAGGATACAAAATCACAATAAAATTCTAACAATTACATTTCATGGCTATACATTGCTCACTTAACCTAATCAATGATCAAAATTCGACTTAAAATTGATATCGATATATATAATTTTGATGAATATACATGTCCCCACATGTGCACTCTACTCCGTTACCATTATTGTAGCATGCCCCATCAAGTGAATAATCATGAACTAAAATTATATCAAGTGTAGTTTGACACACTGAAGGGCCTTATACGAGTTTTTCGCCTTGAAAGAGTTAATATTGTTGAATGACAAGTTATTCAGAACAGGTATTACCAAAAAGTTAGAAAATATGCTTTTGTTTTTACTACTCCGTTCCTAGCCTTGTGGATATAAAAATGAATTTGGTTTTATGCTTGCATGCCTAAAACAGTTGCTATGGGGACTATTTCCTTCCGTATGATAGATCTTTGAATTATTGCCCATATATTTTCATTAATCCCAAGAATACTTTTAATTTTACTACTCCGTTCCACCCAACTCCGTTACCAAGAAAAGGAAACGGAGTAGTGAATTGTCAAATTTTATGGGTTTTACAGTCATAATGATTGATGATATAGTCTTTCAAAACATGGCTCGTTGTCCCCATATAAATAGAGCACCCATTTATGATCGATGTTATGATAAGAAAATATACAGTTTATATTTATGTAGAGCCAAACATTTGGTAACGGAGTTGAGTATTTTTTGGCTTGGTAACGGATTTGAAATAAGGATTTTTGTTTATCCCTCAAATTTTCTTAAATTTTTAGCAGTTTTGAGGTACCATTGTTTAGTATTATGCTTCAATAAGGATATCACGTTTAAAAGTGTGATGTGAAGCTAAACAAAGTAACATCAGTTTTGAAATAGTTTGTATTTGGTAACGGAGTAGTAAGTGGATGTTGCAACTTTTTTAAAATGACGTTTTTAAAGCGAAAAAAAAAATTCTAGCGCAGCCAGTGACTTTGTTATGCTCTATTGGGATCAGTGCACCAAACCCATCAAGTAGTTTTCCTCCTCTTTGATGGTCACCTCACTGCCATTTTTGATGCTACAAAATTACCCCAATTTTTAGTTTTAACCATTTTTGGCAGATGACCAGATGATGTTAGTTAGCAGTAAGTGACTCAATACTCCCATTAGCACCTCACCGTTTTATTCACTCATTCTAACAGCTACACCTTTTCTTATACAAGACATGATACCATGTCACGATCCTCGACCAAAGAAAAAGCAAAAGTGATTTTAAAATGTGATCTTGACAAACAACTAATATTGGTGGCCAATATATAGATACAGGTACAAGCCAGCCTTCCAAGGTAGGCTAATTATCATAAGCCGTCAGAGCACACTAAAACTAATTATAACTCACATGTTTAGGCAATATGGACAAACCAGAGTAGGCCTACGGAAAGTAAGGGGACGGCTTGCCGAAGGTTGACAAGGTACCGGCTGAGCCTACACTCGGTCACCCAGCATTTACCTTCTATGTTTTAATGCTGGTTTTATCCGACTGAAGGAAAACATATAAAATAGCTAATAATATAAATATAAAATATAAAATAGCTGATACAGACTATGGGCCTACTGCAATTGTCATTGATTACACACTGGGTGATTTGTTTGCTGGGATAATAGTGACCGGTAGTTTAACATGGGTCATTCTATGCAAAGTCCAAGTGTAGGCTTACATTTTTTGTCTGTAAAAATATCTTCTTTTTTTTAAAAGTGCATTAGGCCTACGTATGCCTATTCAATTTTATGCTACTTTGTGATGTTCAGGAATTTTGCTTATAGGTATAATCAAGAAACAAAGTATTTTAGAGAGTACAATAGGCTAGGGAAGACAGGCCGGGCACCATGAACACTAGTTTTTTATTTTGCTATTTCCTCAAGTATATTTGGAACACGTTTATGAACTATTGACCAACATGTAGCATAATATCACTCCAATCTTCGATAAAGATACAACTCTTGATTTCATATTGAAGCTTGGTAAAAATTCATTTACCATTTTCAGAAAATGTTTATTGTACTCCTTCTCGGGGGTAGGCCTACTAATGGACATGGAATATGTGGTAGTCGACGTACGACGAGCAATGTCTTCTGGTCAGGTTAGAATACTATTTGATAGTAAGATAAGTCTTGCAATTGTAATGTTAGATAGCGCAGGCCTAAAAGTAAATTTTGGCGATGAAATAATTCAGAGATGTATTTTTACAGAGGATGGGGTTGTTTGGACATTTAGGAATTGTACTGTCCATAATGCCTTGTTCATAGTGCCCAAGCATGGGAAAAATTAGAAAGCGTACATTAAGTTAACTAGGTTTAGGATAAATATTTTCCTATGACTATGGGAAAATACAATTTTAACCAGTTGATCTTCAATTCTTTTACCGGGGACGTTAAAAGTAGAGACAGAATCCATATGTCTCTGAGAATTGGATTTACCATCAAAAGATACATTTAACTCACCCTCTCAAATATCTTGAACTAATCTACAAAATTAAAATCAAACCCTAAATTTTGCCAAGAAGTGAAATGATCAAGTTACCCTAATGTACATGGCGCCCAACTCCACAATTGGGGTATTTGGGCCTACATCATCAGTGACAGTGTTTCTGAGCCGTCGTCATATGTCGTCAGATTTGACCACAGGCTTTCCCCCCCCCCCCCCCTTGACGTAATAAGATTCCATTCTAACGAAAATGATAGGCACAAAGAAAAAATGAGTGATAGGCTTGAAATGTACCTTCAGATATTACCAGAAGCCACCTAAAGTCTTCTCTGAAAAAAATCCAAGGGGCAGGATATTACGCATCTCCTGCTCCTCCCAGACTCCTACGCCACCACATGACTTAACCACGTCTCTTCCACCAGCTCCTCCCCTATCTCTTGCACCTCAGCATCTAGCTCCTCTCCTGATATGACACGCGCTGCTCTCCAATCAGCGCTTATATGGGAAAGATGTTATAAGTAACTAAGCTATCTCAGCTTTTCGATTTCTCACACGAACTTGAGCTTTGGGAGAAAACACCAAATGTGTTTTTTGATTGGATTTTGTTATACACCTCTTTCAGCTTCATCTACATCCTGTACATGTGCCTACACCTGATCAACTAGGCCTATACTTTGCAAAGTTGTTGTAGACCGATAAGCTGAACATGGTTTGACGCCCTCACTAAACTGACACTTAAGCACAGATAGACACACATAACATCTTAATATTTTTTTACATTCCTACATAAAAGTAGTGTAATTAACCGAAAATGCATCGGCTGGAGTCAGCTCCTGTATAAAGCCGTCGCGCAGCAGAAGCACGCTACCTGAATTATGAAAAAGTTTATTGATGTTGAAATGTTTAGTAATTTGATAAAAAATTGCTCGTTCAAAAATGTTTGATATTGCAGGTGACAGGGATATCGGTCTATGATGATCAATAAGCGTTTTTTATCATTTTGTTTGTGTATTGGCTTTATTTTGTTTTGTTTTCAGTTTGTCAGGAAACATACGGGTGGTTTAATAAATTGGTTTTGCTAGTTGTAGTTTTATTGTCATTTAAAAGATTTAGTGATAATCCGTCATGGTCAGATCTTTTTACTGAATTAAAATTCTTTATTAACATCAGTGTATCCTCCTCGCTATTGCTTTTAAAAGTCAGTATACTTTTTGTTTATTTTTTTTTATATGCATGCCTACTCTTTAAAATATCTATTTTGGGTTATTAGTCAGGCGCTGGTTGGATAAGAAGGGGGTATACTGCGTTGAATTAGAAAAAAATATGTTGTAAGTGTATATCTTACTAATGCAATTTAATTGTTGCCAACATTGTATTTATTTTTTAATGCTTTTCGATGGGGAGACATTATATCGATTTCAGTGCATCAAAATAATCAAAAATAGCTTCGTGACGTATCTCATATTTGGATCTAGATAAGTTTAGAGGGTTATGCTACGTTAAAAGGGGATTGTGACGTTTTTTACACTTATTAGGCTCTAATGTAACAGTAAATTTCAATATACATTCCCATGACATCTATTTTGTTATTTGAATTAACAAATTATCATCCATTACCTAAAATTTTGTTTTAAGCTGTATCTCAGAAACCAGCCATACTCCAGCAACCATGGGGTCAGCCTTGCAAAAATAGCCCGAACCAGATTATTGATGATTTTCTGATGGGAAGATGTTTAGAATTCAATGGGAATGATGCCAAGTTGGGAATCTTTGAGTATTATTAGTTATTCACCGTACCATAACACACCATTTCAACTTGTTTGGTGGCCAGTGAATGCATCTAGACTACTTCCACACACTTGTGGGGAATACATGTATTTAACTCTTTCAGTCTCTTCATGTTCTTTTAGTCCAATAGGCTTTTAGGCTTTTAGTGGTATTAGGGACAAAATTATTAATTATAATAATGTATTCATCATTAATGGTGATAAATTAATTCAAGTAGGCCCTATAATCACTATTATAATGTTACGCTCATATAGGTCAACTTAGTTGTTTTAGTTATGCAAGATAGCGTCCAAGATGGCCACCAGCATATCATAATAGGAAATTGTGCAAATTGGCTGATTTTAACGTAATTTTATTCATCATTTCAACTAATTTTATGGAGAGTAATTCTATCTAAACCACTCCCAGATAATGTGTAGCTCTCGGCACAAGATTTTTTATTTTAGAACCAGTAGCCTAGTAATTTAATTAAAATTATAATGAAGTCTATGCTTGATAGTCGACGTGAAATCATTAGTGCTTAAATAGCTATGGCAACTAAAACAATATACTATAACATGGATAAAGTTGTATCGTCACGCATATCAGCCGGACCTAGTTGTATTCACCAGAGGGTCATGGCCCCTGTATCGTACCGGGGTCGCAAGGTACGATAAAGGGGCTTAGGGCCCATGATCCAACACGTATTTTATAGAACTTTATCATATTGAAAAGAAGACAATCATGACATCGTGTAGCTACATCTCCTTAAAAACAGAGTAGGACTGAATCCGGTTATAAATACTAAAAAAACAAGAGTGTCAATGACACAAAAGCTCATAATTGATTTGGGCATAAGTTACGAATTAAATTTTCTAAAATATGTGAGGGAGTTCTATGCACATGCATGAGGTCTTTCAAATAAACCAAAATTGAAATCGAGTAAGAATTGAGGGAGGAGAAACATTTGTTGTGAATTGTGGACAGAGCGCATAATAATTAAGGGAGAAGCAATTGTTGTGAATTGTGGACAGAGTGCCATAATTAGATCCTAATTAGGTCATAAGTTAATTAATAATTACAATTTCCTCAATCCGTGAGGAAGTTTAATGCACAGACCCAAGTTCTTTCAAACAAACCAAACAAAATTAATTTATTATTAATTTATTATTAAGTTAATTAATAATTAAAATTTCTCAAATCCGTGAGGAAATTTATTGCACTGGCTGAAGCTCTTTCAAACAAGCCAAACAGAATTGAAATCGGATAAAAAATGAGAGAGGAGAAGCATTTCTTGCGAATTGTGGACAGACGACAGACAACAGACGACAGACAACAGATGACAGACAGATATATTATATACCGTTGCTTGCCCAGTAACTGGTCCGAAATTAACATGTTCATAATGATGCGTAGCAAGAAACAGTACTTCAGCTGAAGATCATAGAGAAATCCTTTAAAAGAGTGATTGAATAATGCTTTACATCGCTTTCTACATATCATGACAAGAAAATCATTACAATGACAAAGAAGCTGATTATTTTTTACATACTAGTATACCACAGTTATGGGAGCCAATAGGTCCTACAACATGGCGGTGGTGGCATTCTGTCAACAGAACCTATACTGCCAACTGCGAAAGTCTTATACCTGATTAATTTATAATCGATACATATGAAGTGGAATAATGCAATAACAATGCATATAATATCCATACCAGCACACATAAATATAAAATATTGATTAATCATCCAATCAATCAGTTATACTAGCGAGACAAACAAATGTATTTAAACTAATATTCATGTGCATATATATATAGCTGCAGATTTGTTTTATATTATTTACTTTTGAATAACTCATTCAGACCTTCATGTTGTAATATTTCTTTAGATGGAATACCATTTTCGCTCAGAAAGTGCGAGTGCGTCGAAGCGAGTCATAAAAACGATTAAGCATGATGAATATTCAAATATAGCACTTCAAGCACTCATTGGCTGATCGATACATTTTTAACCCTTTAACCGCCAAATTATTCAATTTGAATTTTCACCCACTTGAAGTTGTGTCTCGCTGACGCGATTCACAACTTCAAGTGAGTGAAAATTATTCAGATTTGACAAATTGGAGGTCGACTCTTTTCAAATCTTGCTGGTTGATGTCACATTTTATCTTTAACTTATTTAAAATGTGGTACCTAATGTGCTAATAAAAAATGAAAACCCGAATATATGCTTGTGCCTGGGATTAAGAGGTTCATGCTCTACCGACTGAGCTAACCGGTATAGATTATTAGTATCACATACTTTTGTGTTATGTCTTCTTATATACTTATTTTATACTACATATCCATCATAGAGGGGAAATCTGATCCAGGCAGTCTATAATTTAAAGAGAAAACACCAATTATAAAATATTTTGTGTGTTCTTTGCAACATATAGGCCTAAACATAATAATTAGAATCTAAATTTACTTCACTAATCAGCTAATAATCAGTTACATAAACCAGGATGTAAGGCCCTGCTAATCATTATAAAACTGCAGGGTAAAATGATGACGTAATAACGTTATAAATCGGTTCACGAAATGTGCAGCAGTTGTGTGTGTCTATATAGAGTTCAGTGTTCCATATTATCATTTCCGTATACAGACTGTATTGGCTTTGAGTTGATATCCTGCTGCTACAGACCTACAATTTTATAGCCTAGGCCTCTCAAACAATATAATACATGTAGTTAAATATTGAACTTTATCCGTGGACTGGTCGATATATTACCGAAATAGTATTGAACTACTGTGTGATAGTGTAATAGGGCCTACATATATAATGTATACAATTAACAGTATGAGAATAGGGGCATATGATTAATAATAAGCTAGCAAGGTAATAATAAGCATGATAACACATTTATTTACTGACGAAGCATTGAAGGTGCAAAGGTAGGAATACTATACAATGTGAAGATTTCATGATTAAGTTCATAGGCCTACTTACCTTTTTTAGTATATTTCCGGTATAATTATAAAATTGAAACATTTGGTTGATTTACAACATTGGCTTAATGTCTCGTGTTTGCTGTGATACTATTCTCGGATTAACCCTCAAAACCCTCATGATGGTTCAAATAAACATTTTGCATTCCTGGAGACTGACTTAATTTCCTACACTTTCATGCACTATATATAGCTCTACAAGTCGATCAATTCACGGCTTGTAGTGAATAAAGTTTAAATGGTAAATCCAGGCTTCAAAGTGTTAAAAATTTTATGGTGAGAGTCAGAAAGGTTTTCAGGGTATTATCGATGGGTTCAACACATTATGTCAATGGGAGTGACATTTAGACTAATCGGGAAGATAAGCATAAACACGAGTGCAACTAAACTAACGTTAAGGAATTGTATAAACCGTATACACAAAAACAGTTTTACCGTAGTTTAACAAACCTTCCGAATACTATTTAAATCTAAACGTTTTACATTGAGATCCAACATTCATTCTCGCAAATTGGGTTCCCCTCATATTGAATGCACGCGGCAATTTGTGTAGGGCCCACATAACACATTTGAATCATGGCAATGAAAGCGCGTTCTTGTAATTGGAATGACAACGAAAGATATAGGTTACTCTTATATAGTCTGTAATTGCCATTATATAAAGATCAGCATTTTGATACCGTTTTGATGCATTATTACATATAATCATTTCTCCCTTTCTCGATTTGACATTCCTTTCGCCGTACAGTATACACATTTCAACACTTGACATAAAATACATCTACATCTAGCTACAAACTATATGTCATCAGAATTCGGATCTCTGTCAGGTACTATTAGTCAACTTTCCGATAACTATCCTTGTTGGGCCGGCTCCTGTTATCAGGTTATTAGTTGTGAACATGACCCGAGTAGTATTCTGCAGTATAAGCAGTATTCTGTAAAACTCAATGATCTTAACCGTCTTTGTTTTCACCGAACTGACTAATACAATGAAGTATGGGGGAGGGGTCTTAATAACCTTGTTTTCACCGAGTGACGTCACTGCGCTTCACAGAATACCACCTAATTTATATGACAGCGGAATGGCGGCGATGCTTCAATGAGTTTGAATTTATTATGTCTCCCCTCTGTACACAGAGCTGGATGTGGGCCAGCGTCACATATGGCGGGCCAACATGAACCCAGCTTTGGTTCAAAGCATCGTGCCCGTACTATACCGCCAGCATGAAGTGTTGACTAGGGCTGAATAGATACTGCCCAGCACCGGTGACGCTGGCCCAACATTTAACAGGCATTAGGTCGACTTGTAATCGCCTCCAGCAGTACCTGACCAGCTGCTATTCCCAGCAAACACAAAACATTTGTATAACATTTGTACAACGTCTTCGACGTTGGTCCAACATTGTATAAATGTTATACAAATGTTTTGTGTTTACTGGGTTTAGTTGAACGCAGCCCAGCGGACACTAGGCGTTGAACCAGTGCTTGTTTGATGCTGGACCAGAGTTGCAGACGGTGGGCCGGCATTGGACCAGCATTGGGTCAGCATTGTGTTTGCTTGTGCTGACAAGTGTTTCGCACCAAAACGGAATAATAAATTCCGCTTAATTCACAAGAGCCACTACAAAAGCCATTGACACTACATCTATTAGCTATCAACCTCGTGGTTATGCTGGGGAGATATCTACAGTTTTTCGTTCTTTAAGCGGTAACTGGAATTAGTATTGTGCTATTGAAGCGACACACAACCTCAAGTGGGTGTAAATTAGTTAGTCAATATATTTAGCAATCATTCGAAATCTTACTGAATAAAATAATGACCGAAAATAAGTCCCATCTTCAGAAAGTTAGAATGATGTAATTAGAAAAAAGATTAGTTCAATATTGTTTGTAGCAATGACTTGACTGTTACTAAGTCGCATATTACGGTAATCAAAATTTTAAAGTATCATGCTAGGGATATTTCAGTAAAAATCTACGGAAGCGTTGAAACTACATGATTTTTTTAAAATTCGATATAACGACTTATATCTCGTTAAAACGATTAAGTATAAGTGAATATGACGACTTATATTTCGCTAAAACGATTCGTCATGACTTATATCCCCCCTCGTCGTCCTCTGCTTTCTATTTCTCTTCTACTTTCTCCTCCTTCAGATCTATATATCTTCCTCTCCGTCCACCTCTTACTACTCTTCCACCTCCTCATCTCATTCTACTTATCATGTTCCTCCTCTTATGCCCCATGTTCTTCCTCCTCCCTTCCACTTCCTCCGTCTTCTTCCTTCTCCCTTCTTCTCTTTCTTCTCCCTCCCACCTTCCACTTCTTTCTTCTGTGATATCTCTGCATTTTACTATGTTCAATACTACATAGTTATTGATAATATCTTTACAGACTCTAGACAAATATAAACGTCTATGTAATTGTTAGATTTCTACGCTTTCCAGACCACTATGTGTATATAAATAAAATGTAGTTATTATATCTCTGATTTTGATTGCGTGGACGGCCATTTATATGTTTTCATCTTACATATCATGCCAATGCAATTTAACTTTAATTAAGTTATTATGCATACTTTCTAAATTGTCTGTGTTTGTTTAAATATATCAGACCAGGCTTGATCTTCAGTGTATGAATCAGGTAGCCGATATGTCCATGTGATTTTACATAACTCACCCTACTGTATATGCATGTACATATCTATTTTATATGACAAGTAATGACTTCTAAATGTGTCAATAAAAAATATGTCTGGTTAAACCCGCCTTATACTTGCTTTGTGCATCCGGTCGTTATTGCATGTAAAATGTTCATATTTGTTAAATTGATTACCGGTATTATTTCCCCGACTAAATGCGGGTATCACTCTGTTTTTAATATACCAGTCATTGTCATTCAGCATTATCCTGAGCATCGTAAAACGCTAGACTAACGTCACTGTACGCACCAGAATCATAATGGCCGATCTGAATGAAGACAAAGCCTTTGCGTCAGCGGTCTCGTCTGTTCTGAACCTGGTGGTAACAGGCACGTGTTTGGTGATGATTGTACCCCAGATGATCATGATTGTGAAGAAGGGTAATACAGATGGCATAAACCTTACCTCATCCCTGATGCAAACCTGGTGGTAAGACATTTCCACAATCATACACAACTATATGCTTTCCAGTAAACACGAGACGTTGGCCCAACGTTAGTTTACTGTTGGACCAAAGTCAAAGACGTTGGCCAACAGTAAACTAAAGCTGGGCCAACGTCACATGCTTGCTGGGAGTAAACGTGTGGTAATGCTGAGCAAAAGTATTACTTGTGTTTGTACTTTGTTTGTAATAACATAATGTAGACATACATTGGCTAGTTAGTGATTGGATCCTAAGAAATATGTGGAGCAATTATATTTACCAATTCGATAATTATGTTATTATTAGTATTATACAGATATATATTTGTATTGCGACTTTTTCCCACTATCTAGGCTTACAATGATGTATTTTTATACTGAGAGTTCAGCTATCTGAACACTGTGATTTATAAACTATAAAAGTGTTGGAAACTACTTCAGAATGATGATACCTGGATACTGATAATATGAAAAGTAGTTCTCTGCTCTACCAGGCTATACCGAGAATGGGACTCGTGGATTAAATTAATCTATAAGTACACTTTTGCTACTTTTTAATTTTTCTACCTACACAGTTGGTGTCACGTCAAAGACCCATTTATGTTATGTCATTCACCGTCAGAATATAAATCTGATTTATTGATCTATTTCAGAAATTTTCTAATTTACTAATATTGATGTTTTTTTGTAGCTTTCACTTACTGCTTACTTATAATATTTATATGGGATACGCTATTTCTGGATATTTTGAAATGATTGTGCTGTCTGTACAAGGTAGGAGAATCAATTCTCAATCAGTATACATGTATGTCTAAAATCGATAAATAATTATGCATATATAAATTATGTTCTAGACAAATGTTCTCGACCGAAAGACTTGATAACACATATGTAATAACAATGAGAGAGACACGAATAAACTACTATAAGATGTCGCAGCTTTTTATGTTATATCTTATATATTTTACGTGATTTGTTACATATTTTAAAACGTATGCTGACTATATATACATATATTTATTTTACAGTATCTATTCTGCTGTTCTTGGTTTTAAACGACAGAAAACTGGTGAATTTACAAACGTCATCCATATTGTTGATGTATCCTTGCTAATATGTTTGATTTGGGTTAACAATCAACCCATCAATCCACGAGCCAATTAATAAATAAACCAATCTATCTAACGCGCCTAACTCGTCGGAAGAACATTCAATTTAGTACTTAAAAAAATGAGCGTAATATTAGCTACTGGTTGATGTGAAGCACTTTGTCAGCTATGTTTTACGACATATCCTATTGTACTGATATCTTAAATATAGCTTTATTTTGATTATTTTAGGTTGGCCCATAATCAATAATTTGCTTTGTATTGATTCTGTTCGTGCGGTATTACAAGTGAAATCCTAAACGATGCTCACTAAAAATGTTGTTCAATTTCCACTATTTTGAAGGTGTTTAATGACAATGACAATGCATAACGACGATTAATCGCGAAATATAATAGCCTAATCATGTCAAGCCTTGACTCTTTTCAAGATATACCTGCTTCCTTTCGGGTATGTGTAAAGGATGGCTGCCCAATTCTGTATTCAATGTTGTCATGGTGAGTACATACTGTTAAATATTGCTACACGCAAGAATCTTATATAAAGACATTAAGCTTCATTGATTCATCAAAGATATATTTGGGCCATTTGCAAATAATTGGACGAGTATGGACGAGCGGGTCCACATTATGGGTCCAGCGAGGAGTTCAAAACGACATGTTACAAGTTCAAAAAGTGTCAGTTTATGCTGTAATCGTTACGTCTAAATGACCAGAATATTCATAATAACGGCAGATAAGTTTTTACATTTTTTTGGATGAAATTCAAAATAATTTTGTCTGGGTAATTAAAGGACTCGTTGTGTCATATCTGTAATAGCTACGCTGAATGATGACAATTCAGACTATTGTCTTGCCGCTAATCAAGCTAATTGTGTAACGGTGAAGACACGAATATAACGAATATAAGGGGTTGACAAACTTTTTTAGTTATTTGTGGCTATGGTGATCAGTTCACTCTTGACAGATCAATATTTAGGTAAACTAAAAAGAAAAACACCCTGAGACTATTCCAACCTTGCCATGTTTTTATTATCGTTATAATATGGTATACATCGCGGTGAACAGGTACTGGTCCAGCCGTTTATAAATGGCTGCCCATTTAAAAACGATCGTGCGAAGCACTCGCAGCGCACTTCCGGCGAGTGTTTATAAGCAACTGGACGTTTATAAAAAAAGTCGGCCAATATGACTGCTTAACTGTGCATTTTATTCCATAATATCAGGTACTTTCTTTTAATTATACCAAATTTGGTATAATGTATAAATTGACACAACACATCACTACTTAGTAAAGAACTAGGGAAGCAGAATCTGTGAAATATGATGCTTTAATTGGTAAAAATCGCCAAAAATAGGTTTTCGGACCATTGTCCCTACCTCTTTCAAGTGTCATTGCTAAAAAATGTATACGTTGCTGGTACAATCTGCTTATACCATGACGTGGTAAGTATAGTGATGATCAACTTGTATGCATAATTTGCATTTTCCTTGTGTCATATTTTTGTACACACGCTTTAGTGCACAAAACAGAGATACAATACTGGAGTTTAGTACTTCGGCTCACTTCCTAGGTAAGTTATACCAGAATACATCTCTTTGTGCATTTCTGCTAATACGGATATTCACCTTACAAAAACAATTAAAATGTAAATTATTATACAGTTAACCAAACTTCATATTGCAAATTCATATGAAGTTATGCACTGTAATTCGTCATTTTCTGGGGCTGGTCCCTTTGAATTCTGCCGTGAAAAGCCGAAGGGCAGTATCTGCTTACTTACAAGTAAGCATATGCTGCTTTTTGGCTTTGCACGGCAGTATACAATGAACAAGGCCGACCGACACTCGCCGGAAGGGCGCTGCGAGGGCTTATAAACGCACGGTTGTTTTTAAATGGACGGCCATTTATAAACGGCTGGACACATACCTGGTAAAGATATAGGCCTAGGCTATTTTTGATGAAAAGAAGATTATTAGTGGTAAGGCACAAGTTATGGCAACGACATAAACAGGGCTACAAAGAGAATACCGAGTAAAGATCCCATGGCACTTTACTTTATCACTAATATATAAGGTTTGTCAAAATGTATCGTCCTTTAAAATTGCACTTCAGTTCTCTATTACGGTTTGACGCTGAATTGTAGTGAGAAATACCAAAAATCGTCCTTGCTAATTCCAAACATTCATTTCACACTAGCTAATATATATATGAATAATATGAATATTGTTTTACGTCGCTTTTTGCACAAACATCGCACTCTGGGAAAAACCTCTTCCAACGTGTCCTCCAAACTCTAATCTATGACGAGGGACCACAATTTTTTTTTCAATCTCTAACACGCCCATCGTTGTAAGAGATATTGAATCTGCTTTCATCTGAGAAGACAAGTATCGCCAACCACTGTTAGTCCGTAATAACAGACTCTGTGCTCCATACAGAGTCTGTAATCATTGCCATTCGTAATGTTGTGCCCCCAAAATACCAAAAATACCGATCGATTGTTCATCAAATATAAACTTTCGAGTTTGATAACTGATAATTTACAGCTTTACATCTTATTTGAGAAATGCATTGACGATGTGATTCTTTTTTATATGTGTATATTGTCTTTGAATAGGGTAACCCTCACATTTTTGCCCAAAATTGGCAGAATCAGTGTTTATTTTCAGGTACACATGTACCGGTTAACCCTTTGACCGCCAAATTATTCAATTTGAATTTTCACCCACTTGAAGTTGTGTCTCGCTGACGCGATCCACAACTTCAAGTGAGTGACAATTATTCAGATTTGACGAAATGGAGGTCAACTCTTTTGAAATCTTGCTGGTTGATGACACATTTTATCTTCAACATATTTAAAATGTGGTACTTAATGTGCTAAGAAAAAATAAAAACCCGAATATATGCGGCACCGGCGGTTAAAGGGTTAAAATCGCTGTTCACCCGCAATCGGCGCATTCCGTTGTGCATGAGGGCCGGTAGGCCTACACGCCAAGATACGATTACCCTTATTATTCTCACCTAAGCATTCTAAGCATTACAAGAAACATCAGTCTCATTCTGGTAAGTCGATCAGCCAAAATTATTGGAAATGGGTTATTTTTCATCATGATGGGTGATCGCTATAATTTTAAGATAACATTGTAAAATTCTTAGTAATATGCCAAAAGACTGCTGTTTGTGAATTTAAACAATTTTTGAATTGGACTGGCTTTATTACGAGCAACTAAGCTGGTAGATATGGACGACTGCACACACATTCTAAATCCCAGAGATCATGTACATCATTATTATAATAAAAATAAACTGTGGATTATTTTGTTAAGTTTTTCTTATGATGAAATTAAAGAAAACATATTGAGAGCTGATATCTGAGAATTAAAAACTGCGCTATCGGCATTTCAAAGATTATATATATCAGCAAACAAGACAAAAGAGACCCCCTATGCTTCGGGTATTTTGCATAATTTGTACAAGGTTGTGTATTCAGGTAAGCTTTGTGAACACGCTTGGAATGAACAACTGACTGTATTGATCATCCGTCGCATTGATTCGTGTTTACGACATTATCATGTAACCTTGACCCATCAATGAAATTCATGAAATTGTGAAAGAAACCTCATTATTCATGTTCGATAATATCGATTACAATAATTCAGAAGTATTCATATTGCTACAAGTTATATCAAGGAGATAAACTAAAGGTAAATGTGTTATAGTTCATACGTTGCTCATGAAAAAAACACAACATAAGCTAATGGATCAAGTTCTCACGCTAAACGATCAGTGAAAGCGTCATTTCGGACTAGCCACTGATCATCTGGGAGTGAGACTTTATGAGTGATGGTAGTGTGCTTGAAATTACCATACTTCGTGTGTCATTTAGAAACTAGCAATTATTATTTATTTATATTAGTCGGTTGGTTTTGTTAATTTCAAAATGAATTCTAAAGCATCTTCATGGTGTCGAACGGTTCTAATAAAATGTTTTAGGACAGCCTTAAGATAAAAGTTTGAGCGACTGACCTGATCAGATAGGCCTACTCAAGGGCAGAATTAGCCCTGGCTTGAAAAGTTATTCAGCTCTTGGTAACCTAAATTTTCAGATTCAGAATATTCGAAATATTTTATTTTTTCAAAATTATAATTATTCGAATAACACACCAAAATCACAATTTAAAATATTTCCACTTTTATTTACACAGGCCAGTGTGACGCCGTTGTCGGCGGGTGCAAAGATTTTTCAATTGGTCGCCATTTATAAAAGCAGGGATGCTGGAAATGTTAGTGCCATCACATGGGGATTAGGAACATTCACAGCTGCAGGTTTGTAAATCTAAAAATAGACAGGGATGTACAATCAGTAATGGCTAAATAGTTCTCACATTTGTGTGGGTCACTCTGATCAGCGGTAGGCCTACAGTGCACATAAAGCGTTACGCACTTTGCCATATTATTATGATTTCACAAATGTATCATATGTGATTTTTTTGTTGCAGCTCGCATTTTTACATTAACTATGGAATCAGGTGACATCATGCTGACATTTTTATCAGTTCAAGCTACTCTTCTCAACGGACTCGTGTGTCTTAGTATCATATATTATGGCAGCAGCTCAAACAAGCTAAAATGATTATGTATTTAAGAGCAAAACTCATGCGTTGACATTTTTACTGTTATCAATCAATGTCATCAAGAATAGTGTAACATAAACAACTGATAAAGGATGGTAATAAATGTATGCATGAAAATTGTCTTCGATAAAAATAATAGGAACCGAGGTATCAAGACGACAATAATTTTTATTCATCTGTGTCGGCTACTGTGACCTAGAAAAAGTACGGAAGCTTCGTTATAACGACTTATAAGTCGCTAAATTGACATATTCTAAGTCATTATAACGACTTAGAAGTCGTTAAATCGACTTATGCTAAGTCGTTATAACGACTTATAAGTCGTTAAATCGACATTGAATAAGCCGTTATAACGACTTATAAGTCGTTAAATCGACTTAGTAAGTCGTTGAATCGACTCAGTATAAGTCGTTTAATCGACTTATAAATCGTTAAATCGACTTAGCATAAGTCGCCATAACGACTTATAAGTCGTTAAATCGATTTATGCTAATCGTTATAACGACTTATAAGTCGTTAAATCGAATTAGCATGAGTCGTTATAACGACTTATAAGTCGTTTTGCTAAGTCGCTATAACGACTTATAAGTCGTTAAATCGACTAGCATAAGTCGTTATAACGACTTAAAGTCGTCAAATCGACGTAGTAAGTTGTTAATCGACTTAGTATAAGACGTTAAATCGACTTATAAGTCGTTAAATCGACTTAGCATAAGTACTTATAAGTCGTTAAATCGACCACTAAAATATTGGTCATTATATAATTTCAACTGAAAGCGAGGAAAATATTTTAAAAACATTCACATAAAATGTCAGGCCAAATGTTATAATCTGACATTTACATAATCGATCTTAACTTTTTTGAAAATGTTCTTTGTTCACTTTAAATATTATAACTAGTTGTTAATTATCATCCATTCATTCATTTATCCATTCATTCAGTCATTCATGAATTAATTCACTCATTTATCGTTCGTTCATTCATTCATTCATTCATTCGTTATAACGACTTATAAGTCGTAAATCGACTTAGCATAAGTCGTTATAACGACTTATAAGTCGTTTAAATAATCTACATTTATGCCTCATGTGTTTGGGCAAAGGGATTGACTAGCGATTCACTCGCTTGTAACAGCCATCTCTGACAGTGCGCCCCAGGCGGGCTGCTAGCAGCTTATAGAAAACAAACAAAAATGTTTTTGCTTTAAAGAAAATAATTTTCGTTTTTGATAACGAAAAGAAAATAATTCTGCAATATCCCTTTTCTGAGAAAATAATTTTCGTTGTTGGTAACATAAAGTAGAAAAATGAGAACACAACCGGAAAATACAAATATGCAGCGACCGCAAACGACTGCCAGCGGTCACTTAGTCACACATATCGACCTCATCTTATCCTAGAAACTTCGTTAAAATGACAATTCGTGCAACTAAGAATTCTCGAAAAAGAAAAATGAAGAATTATTTTTAAATATTTTTTACGAATTTTCTTTTCTCGAAAAAAAACACGACAATTCTTCACAAATTTTGGAGGAAGTCTATTATTCACTGTGATGTATTTGCAACAAATTGGAACACACATAATACATTGTTTTGGTGTGATTTTGACTGGATAATCAAATTTTTTTGATTTATTATCATCGAAGTGAAATTGTCAGGCAACGAAAAAGCATTATAGGTCGATGGGGAGGCATTAAAAGGTGAAACTAAGGCATTAAGGGACAATGGGGGGGCGTTAGAGCGCGGCGCCGAGGCGTTAAGGGGCAAAGAAGAGGCGTTAAAGGGACTGGCCCACGCTAAAATCATCAAAAAATCGGTGATTTTATTTCGGGTTCTTTATATGACCATATGATGTAAACATGTACATAGACTAGAACTGCAAATTTTTATAATTTTTGTGCTGCGCATTCATCAGTTAGACTAGATATAGAGACGAAATTCCCGCATTTCCTATTTTTGACATGGTTGTCAATAATTACAAATCAGGAATTTCGTCTCTATATCTAGCCTAACTGGTGAATGCGCAGCACAAAAATTATAAAAATTTGCAGTTCTAGTCTATGTACATGTTTACATCATATGGTCATATAAAGAACCCGAAATAAAATCACCGATTTTTTGATGATTTTAGCGTGGGCCAGTTCCTTTAATGTGCGACCGGATGCATTAAAAGGTGGTGGGAAGGCATTAAAGGGCTATGGAACGGAGATACACGTCGACCAGGAAGCGTGAAATAACAATGGAGGTGTGGTAACGGTCTATGGAGAGGCGTTAAAGGGTGATGCGTGGAGGTTTAAAGGCGAGGAGAAAGCGTTAAAGACGAAGGAGTGTCGCTAAAGGAGCGGGCCACCAAGGGGCTATGACAGGATAACCAAAGCTATGGGGAAAGCTTTTGAACCAGTCTTAGTTTTAAGGGGAACAAAAAATGTATTGAATTTGTGGAGCATAAATATTTTGAGCATTTCTACCAAACAAGTAAGTCAGTAAGATATGCAGGCTGGTTTTCTCTTGGGGTTCGGGCGGGGGCCCTAGGGTAGTGGTTAGCACCGCTGCCTTTCACGCCAGAGTTCGGGGTTCGGTTCCCGGTCTCGGCATTTTGAAAGAAACAAAAATGTTTCTTCCCCATCCACGTGTGAAAGTCAGTATTGTGGGGAGCCTCTGAGACCGAGTGGTAGCGTGCTCGGCCTCAGACCGCCAGGGCTCGAATTTCGAATCCTGTGTCTGGAGGACAGTATCATCTCAATCATCTCACCATCATCAGGAGGTTCTCCTGGCCTAGTTTAGCCTATATGTGCACAAAGGTGGCCTGAAGCCCGATTCATTTCATTTCATTTCTCTTGGGGTTCAGAACATTATAATGCATATTTTAAAATGAATGCGACATTTGACAGGACGCCAGTGCAATTGTTTTAGGAAAGGAAGAGAAAGATTAAAACGTAATGCTCTGGTTAGCACTCTAGCAAGGCAGTTCTGCACACTAGCGATGTCCTTTTCTAAAATGTTGTGAAAGAGCGATTTTCAAATAATCTAATTTGCTACTAACCAGTGCTCTCTGGATGATGCAGATAAATTTGTGCCTTGACCTAGAATTCAGCATGAGAAGTTATTTCAGGATTTTTCTCGCTGAAGTTTGGACCCAATGAGAAGCCAGTGTTAAGCTACAGCTTGGATCCTGCCATCCAAGCCGATACACACATTAAACAATGTTGTGACTTCTCTTAGAGATTCCTTAGAGGATAGGGACATGTAAATTTGGATATCATCGACATAAGGGTGGTGGTTTATATCTAAACTGGAGATTATAGCGCTGAGTGGTGTGGTGTATAAGGCAAAAAGTGGTCCCACTGCAGAGCCCTGTGAAACTCTAAAATATTATGAGAGTGTAACTTTAATCTGTCAGAGTGTCTGCAATTGTTATACCCCGCCCGACGAAGTTAGGACGGGGTATTAACGTCACCTCTGATGTCCGTCCGCCGTCTGTCTGCATTTCGTTTCGAATTCAGGAGCAGATCACTGAAATCCATGGGGGTATTTTTTTCATATTGCACACACACATCCCTTAGGGGGCATACAAGCGCCTTTTGGGGTATATGAACTTTGACCTACTTGAATAGCCGACCATCAGCCATAATTTCCTGCAATATGCTTGATATCTGACAGCTATCATTCCCGGAGCAACTCTGGGAAACCTGTCATATTGCACACACACATCCCTTACCGTTAGGTGGTGTAGATGTGCTATTTGGGGTTTAAAAACTTCGACCTACTCAAATAGCCAACCATGAGCCAAAATTACCTTTCATATGCCTGATGTCCTGCAAACCGTGCCAGATAGCCAGACCATTACTATAAAACCAAATATGCGTTTTCAGATAGGGATATGCACTGAAAAAGTTCAACTCGATCAAATTCAAATGGCCGACCATCGGCCATAATATTAGCTTTAATATGCTTGATATCTTGCAAATCATGCCAGTTAGCTAAATCATTACTACAATAGAAAATGTGCGGTTTCAGGTAGGTTATGCCCCGACAATTTTTAATTCGATCAAATTCAAAATGGCCGATTCTCGGCCATAATTAACTTTAATAGGCACGAAATGTGGCAAACCCAGACATTAAGTAGGAAACAAAATGATTGTGTGGTTTCAGGTAGAGATATGCCCTGAAAAATCTCTATCAAGTTTAAAATGATCGACTTGAGGCCGTTATTGACCTTAATATGGGTAATATCGGGAAAACTGTGTCAGACAGCTAGACCATTACTGTAAAATCAAAATGTGTGGTTTCATGGAGTGAAAAGTCCTCAAAAATGTCAACTTTATCTAATTAAAAAAATGGCTGACTTGTGATCATCTTTGACTTTAATATCTGTAATATGCATGGCATACTGTGCTAAATAGATAGACCATTACTGTAAAACAGAATGTGAGAGTTCAGTGAAGGATGTACCCTTAGAAATGTCTAACACGCGGGAGGGTGGGACAGGGAATAATGATGGCCGACTGGCCTCTTGGTACCGATTGCTGCCTATTTTTCAAATAAGAAGAAAACCAAATTTAAGTCTGAGCAGACATTCTATATAATACCAATCTGAGAGTCGATTTGTTGATGTAGTATGGTTAACGTTGACGAAAGCAGTGCCGATTCTGTAGAATGATGTTTCGTGTAGGCTGATTGTAGTGGATTAAGGTATGGTTATTTTTTAAATAAACTTGTAAACGAATGGCTATTAACTTTATCTAAGATTTTGGAACTAAAACTCGCGTTGGATACACGCCTGTAATTTTTCAGTTCGTTTTTAGAAATATATGTTTTTAACTGATGGTCCTATATATACGCATCTTCCCACTGCAAGGCTCCACTTCTCCCGAGGCCTTGGAAGATGTATATACCCAGTCATTAGTATGTCGAGACAATTTTTAGCATGCTTGTAGGAATGGGGTCCAGATCACACGATGTTGGCGATGAGCCCAAGAAAGCTTTTCTTTATCATCTTCTGTCGCACGTTCAAAAACTTTCATTTTTAATTTCATTTCAGTTTTTTTGCACTGATGGAATATATGATACCTTATCTGAACATTGGGAACGAGCAGTTTTAATTCTATCTACAAAGTATTTCGAGAAATTTTTCACAAAGTGATTTTACTGCTGTGAATTCAGGCAGAGCAGGTGGTAGAATTCTACGCAGAATATTATTTATTATAGAGTTCCATAGGCGACTTGGATTGTCGGAATTGTCTGAAATATCATAGGTGGCACTGATCGCACTATAACATTTCTTCTTCGCCCTTTAACGCCTCCTCATTGCCCTTTAATATGCTTCCTCGCTGCCCTTTAATGCCTACTCATTGTCTTTTAACACCTTCTGATTGCCCTTTAACAACTCCTCATTGATCATTAAAGCTTTTTCTTCGCTCTTCAACACCTCTCCATTGCCCTTTAACGCTTTCTCGTCGCCTGATCATTTCACCTTAAGCATGCTTAATCATTTAAAACTAACAGAATTAGATTATCCCGTCAAAAGCATACTCAAGCGAGGTATTATATAACGTGCTCCAATATCTAGCTCATATATGTTACAAATCATATTTAAAAAAAAAATGATTTCACAATCAAAATCTCCTAGCTTTATGTGTTAAAAATCATATTTTTCTTTACTTGAAATTGATTTTTTGACCTTGAAGACGACCTTTAGTCATCAAAACAGTACCAGAATAGGTTATTCAGTCAACATTACACACAAAGGATCTCGGAATTGACCTTTCGACATTGAATATGACTTTGAATGACCACAATAATACCATAAATGGATTTTTAAGTCAAAATCCTATGGAAAAGAGGTATTAGGCCTAGGCCTACATATGTTCCTTGTTTCACTTTTAAATTTACCTTTTGACCTTGAAGAGTCATGAAAATAATATCAGAAGTGGATTGCCCAGTCAAAATCATACGGAGATGAGGTATTACAGTTGTTCCTAGCTTCATTTGTTGAAAACTCATATTTGACCTTGCCATTGACACTACATTGACAAAAATGCCTGGCAAACTGTTGGCTTTGTGTACTTGACGCAGACGCTCACGCAGACGCACACTCGGACGCACGATCAGACGCACAAGAACGTTCCCATGTTCCGCAGTTCCCACGTTCCGATAACCATGATAAAGTTCCTCAGTTGGTTTGCCAGGCCACCATATTTAGTTGAACCTTACAATTCATGGAGTATGTTTTTGGCTCCAGACGTATAATTGATAGGTCTAGATTGTAAAACCACCGGGTGCAATTTGTTCACCATTGAGCATTTATTTTTATTTTTCCGACTTGGTGGCCATTGCTGAATATTTTGTTTTCGCTCATAGCAGTTTGTTCCGGCTTCAAGCTCCAAAATTCCGAAAAAAATGTCCCCCAAGATTATACACACGTTTTGTGTTTCTGGGCACTGCCGCAGATGGCAGCCAATATCAGAATATTCTGTGAAACGCAGTGACGTCACTCGGTGAAAATAAAGTTATATAAGACCCCTCCCCCATACTTCATTGTATCAGCCAGCTCGGTGAAAACAAAGGAGGTCAAGGTCATTGAGTTTCACAGAATATAGGTCTAGGCCTAACTATATAGCATGCTAAATATCGGCTATTGATCACTCTAATAAGTTACGTTAAAGTTAAGGTGATAAACATGATAAAGAAGATAGAAACTCATACTCGATCAAACCGATGTTGTTGTCACGAATCCCTCATGGCGCAAAACATTCATCCTATGTTGACTCAATGTTGGGCCACCGTCCGCGATGCGATGCTGGCATATAGGCTACTGAATCAGAATAAAGTAAACTCATGCTTGCATATATGTTTGTTGTTTGTTGGTTCAGTTTCGTAGTCGGTGGCTCAAGTTTAAAAAAAAACATTTTGTCAAAATAAAAATGGAACCAACAGGAAGGTCTGCTTTGAAAATGACGGTTGAGAACACCCGTCCTTTCCGTCAAAGATCGACATTGTATTCAAACAACGAGAGTCATTTGTTATAGGCCTATTACCGCCTTGCCATAAATGATATAATGACCCCCCCCCTTTCGCAGGGCCCGATTCTAACCTCACCAGATTGTTTTATGCGTCTGAGTCTGTGTGTGCGCCTGCGTGTGCATCTGCGTCTAGTACACAAAGCAAAATTTTCAAGCCGAGACTCATCGGATTTTAATTGAGCATAAAAACATCAAAAACATTGTATATGTAACAAAACAAGGTTAGGTCATTTTTATAAAAGCCCTCGAGCTCGGATTACTTTGCTTGATATCTTATTTCAGTGAATTCAATTGTTAATTTGTTACTATTTAAACTTCCATGACGTCATACATCACCATAAGACATATTTTTGGGAATTTAATGAAACCACCTGTGAATCATTATCCAATTTATTTCGGAAAAATGTCGAAAATCTGTTAATAGCAATAAACAATGTCAAAATAACAAAACATACAATATTTTTTAAATAGCAATACAGCCATGAGCCAGATCGTTATAAGCTCTATTTTATCGTATTCCTTGACTTCGAAAACATAGGGTTAGACACTTTATTTGTGCTTCTGCGACGATTAGTTTTTAAATTAAGGACACAAATACGATCTGCTATAATGGCCGCTTTGAACAGAGCTGGTGACGTGTAACCTTGAACACGTTCGGTAAACAAATTAATTATGACGTCATTATTATATTATAAATGAACAATAAAACGTTGCACAGCGTCTCTGTAATTTATAAATCACATGGACTAATATCTATTATTGCGATTTCTCGCTATAATTATAACGCAAACAAAACCTAATGGTATGTGAACACACTATCATTTAACAAGACCTATATAAACGTAATACGATGTTTAAACGTTTCTGCGTACTAAATCTTCCAACTATATCAAATTATAAAAATAACATGAAAATACATCTTCAAGATAACTTCATTACATATTTGGCGCTTCCCAAATCGCTTGTACAATGTATTTGTTTTATTAAATGCGTATCGTTAGCGTCAACACATCGATTAAATTGTAGGAACTACACACACAAAGGGCATATTTAGTGCATTTTCAGGATTAGAGGTTGTACGGTTATAATGCCGTTACCATGGCAACGTCCCCGATTTTTTTTTTCACAACCATCCATTTCCTAGTCCAGACATATCAAGCAATCAAAAAAATATGGTTGTGCTTTGTTCTACCGTGGGGAGGGGTTACTCCTATTTCTAGGCCTCTTTTAGAGAATGGCCGCAGCACTATTAGCACCTTCTCATCCACTGCCATCAGCTGGCGGGTCAGCAGTGGGCCACCAGATATTGTCTGGTTATCCACTGAGGATCCACTGGCGGGTCAGCGGCTGTAATCGGTGGGTTAGTAGTGGCCCACTGGACAAACCCCCAGAGGTCTGCTGAAGGCTTCACTAGTGGACCGCCGACAGCCCACTGAATTTCTGCTATCTGGGCACTGGCAGCTTGCCCATTGGCCACCGGTAGCCCACCACCACCATTGTTTTTTTCTGGGACTCCACTGGCCGACCCCTGTCGACCCACTAGTAGTGATCACTGTTATCAGTGAACCACCACTGGTCCGATGAAAAAACTGCCAAAACGTAAGAAAAGCCTACTTGTAACTAACACTGATTAAGTTTAGCTTGAACAGTCAAAAATTAGTTTAGGATTATAATCATGTCATTGTGGCGAAGGGAGCGAGCACCTCTCCCCTGAATGAACCCTGGCATCCGAAGGGTGCTGAGAGTGATAAATAAGGCGTAGAAACTTAATGGCACACCATGCATTTGTCCATGGTGCCAAGGAGAATGTCCATTGTACCCCGTCCATGGTGTCCCAGCATGACAAGCTTAAGGTAGAATTTTCCATTATCACCCATGGTTCTTGAAAAAAAAACAATCTACACTAGCTACTATGTAATTCTTGTTATGTCTCCCATCTATAGAGGTGGAGACATGTTGGTTTACCTGTGATCGCTCATGCTGTATCTGCATGAGTCTCTGTCTGTGAGTGTGTAGGTGGTCAAACACGACAAGTTCACCAAATGCTGGGCTAATGTTGGCACACCGTCTACGACGCTGACCCAACATTAGCCCAGTATTGGGTTACCGTGTCGTATTTGGCGCCACGCTGAATGTGGGCCAGCATCACAGACGGCGAGCCAACATTAACCCAGCTTTGGTTCAAAGCATCGTTCCGGTAGTATAGCCAGCATGAAGTAGGCCTACTGAGTAGGCCTAGGGTTGAATGGATACTGGCCAGCACATGCAACGCTGGCCCAACAGTTAACATACATTTGATCGGTGTCGGCTTGTACTCGCTGCCAGCACTGCCAGACCGGCATTGTGTTTTGCACATCGCCGGGTGTGAAGATATTAAAACTGTTGTCTCACTGATTGAGCCTAAAGACGATTTAGTTACTGTAGATCATCTCCTCGGCAGAAAGTCTTGACACAGCAAGGCCTCAGGAGTACCGAACCTTGCTGAGGAAGATGCTGTAGATATCAAAAACGGGTTCCACCACTTCAAAATACATAGTCTCTACTGTCCACAGGAGCCATTTATTAACATTAATTACAAAAGCCATTGACACTACATCTATTAGCTATCAACCTTTATGGTTATGCTGCTGGAGGGGAGACATCTCCAGTTTTACTAGACTCTTCTAGTTTTAACTTAGTTCCAAGGAGTGTTTAATGTATCAACACAATCTGTGTATTTACTTTACTTTAATCAAAAACACATATTTCGCTATAATATTGTTGATTTCCTAAAACTACAAATCGGGAGGATATCCTTTGGCTAATATTTGTATTGTTCACGAAAACCGATTTTAAATAAATATGATTAAATTTTGATTTGATAGCTTAGGCCTACACATGCCTTGAGGGCGGGGGCCCTTGGGTAGTGTTTAGCACCGCTGCCTTTCGCGCTGAGTTCGGGGCTCGTTTCCCGGTCGCGGCGGTTTGAAAGAAACAAAAATGTTTCTTCCACATCCATTCATAAAACTCAGTATTGTGGGGAGCCTCCGTGACCGAGAGGTAGCGTGCTCGGCTTCACACCTCCAGGGTTTGAATTTCGAATCCTATGTTTGGAGGGCAGTGTCATCTCATTCATCACATCATCCTCAGGAGGTTCTCCTGGCCCGATTTAACCTGTATGTGCACACAAGTGGCCTAAAGATCGATTCCTTTCATTTATAGATGCCTTGAGGTATTACCACCATTTTTTTGTGCTGAAAAAGAACAGTTCAAAAGGGGCCTATGCGTATCAAATCTGTGATTTTGCTAAAATGGTGATGTTTTGTTGTTGATCGCGACAAACGTGATGCGAAATGTTTTTTGATTTAGTGTGGAAAATTATAATGCCCTACAGTTATCAAGTATCATTGCAAGGGGTGGCATGTCTTGAACATCATTTTTTGCAGATATATGGGTAGGGGACACTGGGGCACCTTGAAACGAAAAAAACTCAAACCCCCAAACATGTAATTAATTTTTGAAAAAACAGATTTTTAAGACACATATGGATACCCTTTGAGACACCACCTGGGGTAACTTGAGACACCATATTTTAGGTACCTGAAGACAACGTGGATCCAGCTAAAATCAAGATTTGAATACTACATATACCTGTAGCTAAAGCCTCCAGTTGGCTAATGCTCAATGTTGCAGTAACAATATTTGCCTGAGAAAGGTCGGGGCACCTTGAAACACTTTCGGGGCACCTTGAGATAGACTCAGGGCACCTTGAGACAGTTTTGGGGCACATTGAGAAACCCTGACTAACCTCATATCTGATATCATAGTTTGTGTGTGGGGTGTATTTGAAGCAAACCATTATACATAAGTGATAAAGTGATAGCACAGGTGTACGATACCACCAAAATCAAAGGGAAATCAAGTATTACGTGATCTATATACAGAGATATTGATCATCCCTAAAAAATAATTTTCATGTAAAAAAATGGCCCTAAGCTTAAACAGGGTGGAAAACGGAAATTGGTTAGTTTTGGTACCATTGACCAGCTGGCGAACAAATCGCAATATTATTTCTGTCAAAAACTACATACAAATGTAGATTATTTAAAGGAGATATAAGTCGTTATAACGACTTATACTAAATCGATTAAACGACTTATAAGTCGTAATAACGACTTAGCATCTGTCGATTTAACGACTTGTAAGTCAATTTAACGACTTATGCTAATTCGATTTACCAACTTACAAAGTCGATTTAAAGACTTATAAGTCGTTATAACGACTTATGCTAAGTCGATTTAACGACTTAGCATTAGTCGATTTAACGACTTATAAACGACTTATGCTAAGTCGATTTAACGACTTATGAGTCCTTATAACGACTTATCACAAGTCAATTTACCGACTCGACTTATGCTAAGTCGATTTAACGACTTTTAAGTCGTTATAACGACTTAGCACAAAGCATCGACTTATAAGTCGTTATGCTAAGTCGATTTAACTACTTATAAGTCGTTTTAAGGAATTAGCACAAAACGACTTATGCTAAGTCGATTTAACGATTCATAAGTCATTAAAACGACTTATGCTAAGTCGATTTAACGACTTATATGTCGTTATAGCGTTTTATGCTAAGTCTATAACGAGATAAAAAATGTTTTTGTCATTTCGTTTCAAAGCTATCGTAAAAAAAGGCCAAGACGAACTTGACCTAGAATTTTAGAAGGTATATCACTTCTATTGATATACGAAAACGTGTAGGGCCTACATTGTAAGAGCAGATATATCGTGATGACTATCTTAATGTAGCGGATTTATATCGTGATGACTATCTGAATGTAGCAGATATATCGTGATGACTATCTGAATGTAGCAGATGTATCGTGATGACTATCTCAATGTAGCGGATATATCGTGATGACTTATCTGAATTTAGCGGATATATCGTGATGACTATCTGAATGTGGCAGATATATCGTGATGACTATCTGAATATAGGCGATATATCGTGATGACTATCTGAATGTAGCAGATATATCGTGATGACTATCTTAATGTAGCGGATATATCGTGATGACTTACCTGAATGTAGCAGATATATCGTGATGACTATCTGAATGTAGCAGATATATCGTGATGACTATCTGAATGTAGCAGATATATCGTGATGACTATCTGAATGTAGCAGATATATTGTGATGACTATCTGAATGTAGCGGATATATCGTGATGGCTTATCTGAATTCTGCCTATATATCGTGATGACTTATCTGAATGTAGCGGATATATCGTGATGACTATCTGAATGTAGCAGATATATCGTGATGACTATCTGAATGTAGTAGACATATCTTGATGACTATCTGAATGTAGCAGATATATCGTGATGACAATTTGAATGTAGTGGATATATCGTGATGACTATTTGAATGTAGTGGATATATCGTGATGACTATCTGAATATGACAGATATATCGTGATGACTTTCTGAATGTAGCAGATATATCATGATGACTATCTGAATGTAGCAAATATATCTTTGTGACTATCTGAATGTAGCAGATATATCTTGATGACTATCTGAATGTAGTAGACATATCGTGGTGACTATCGGATTGTAGCAGATATATCGTGATGACTATCTGAATGTAGTGGATATATCGTGATGACTATATTAATGTAGCGGATAGAATATCGTCTTGACTATCTGAAAGGTGAGTTCATTCATCTTCAAACGTTTATATGGTCTTCCACTGGTATGGATATGAAAGAGATAATTTGTGGGAGGTGAGATATCACGATGACAATGTTTTACAATGTTAGTGTCTGTGACTTGGGAAACTTTATGAGGTCTCTCAGTGGTGTGTGTATTAGCTCTTCAAGCTTCAATTGACATTGTATCTTTGAGGGACAAGAATAACGGACAAACGAGTTTAAGAACGACCAAAAGCACTAACGGACAAACAACCGGAAAACACAATGCCTTCGCAGGGCAGATGCACAAAAATAAGAAACAAAAAGATTTTACAACTTTTTTAAATCTCCCTTCGGCCCTGATGTTTTTGCAGTGCGAGCGGACCCATGGTAAAAGTTAGAGCAATTGTTGAACATTAAGAAATGACGTATCTGTCCAAGCTGAAAATGGCCTTGATGCTTCAGTCCCGAGATATCGCGGAACTAGGGGCCTGCGAATATTGAGAATTGATTAAGAGATATTTAGATTAAAAACAGCTGTGTTGACTCCAATTAGTAGGAATAGCCCTAATCCTCAAACTTTACGAGCTATAAGGGATTTGGATACATGGCGTTTTATATCGGATAACTGTTCGCTGGTGTATATCGTCCTTACAAGGAATTGTATCCGAACAACACACCTAAGAAGGGTAATTCCTAGTCACTCTCCCTATTGGAGAAGAACGAGGGATTTATGAAAAATTTATAAAAAATAATTAAAATACATAAAAAGACAATAATTATATTTTGATGTAATCAAAGATAAAGAATACAGAAAAAAACGTTCACGATTGTCAGATGTAGGAAGATCCGTATAATTATGTTAATTATACCGATTACAAAAAGCTCAAGCTACAAACTTACGATTCGGCATTTTCCGACTCTAATTGCACCATGCACATTGAAAATTCCAACCAGAAAGTTGTTAATTTTGGGTTTAGCATGATTAGAAGTGGCGAGTGGGCTATTTGAAATTTTATCTAATAACATGAAGCTTACATTAAGTATTTCCCAGAATGTAATTACGGTGAAGAATGTTAATTCATTTTTTTTATTATCTGGTGATGAGTGTCCTAATTTTGTTACTAATTTTTAAAAGTGTGTGTGACATCAATAAAATATATCTAATTAATTAAAACACCCCGTCGTAATATTTTGTATAAATATTTACCACTTTTAAATATGTAAGAAATAAAACAAACTGAATATATAACGATATATTTTTATTACAACATATTGTGAGTGTTTGATATTACATCTACAATATGTTACGTTTGCGACTCACCTTCTACATCACTATGTACACCACCCCTTTCACACTAATGATTGTTGTATTATCACTTCATTAATTGGAGTGGACAGAGAACAAATATACACTGGTAAGATGTCAGATTGAATTTCATATGTTGTTTGCACTAAATACAGATATGTACTCGTCGGTCCGTAGAGGTGCAGGATGAAACATTTTAAAGTCAATAACTGACGGGCTATGATGAGACATGTCTGTGACGGTGCTAGTGGTATCAGATACCGAGGATGTTGTAATATCATGGGTGCTGTGAGTAGGCTTGTAAAGTTTGAAGAAACGAATGACCAACGTAACGGAGATGACCAGTATAATAGTTATGGTGAACGTAAGCACGGCGACCAGCAGCATTTTACCAACGTTAGATGATGATTTATGTTCGTCAGTTTGAAGCATAATACCTTGTGATGAATCGCCTGCAAAGAAAACGTATACTATTTTTAATTTTAAAAATGTAATTATATTCAACAGATTCGAGCTAGAAAAAAATTAATTATTTCAAAATTAGTATTTTAATTGTATCACCATTGTTGGCTGGATCCTGATCCAAACAGTGCGGGGTTGGGCTGGGGATACTACCATTGAGCGTTTACGATTGATGTGCTTAATGGTAGTTTCTCCAACCTACAATCGTGCAAATTAGCAAACACCAGCAGGTTTTAATACGACAGGAATTCAACCATTTGAAGGGGTAGTCATATCTTATTGAACAACATCACGGTTTCTGCCGCGATAAGAGATGGCTTAAAGACACCAAATTGTGGGCCTACATAATATTACAATCAATTCTAGATGCAGTTTAACCTTTTCACTACCATACATGACGGAAATTTCCGTCGACATTCGTCAATGAACGTAACCATAAAATGACACAAATTTTCGTCAAATATATACTACATTTATGTATTTTTCGTCATTTGAAGCTGGAAATTGCGTTAGCAATTCCAGCTTCAAATGACGAAAAATAGAACTCCTACACCAGTATATCTGGATCCTGGCATGCACCCCGGCCTGGAAGTCAAAGGGTTAAACAAATCAGAGCTATATCTGAGTGAATAAAACAAGGATCTATTAGGACATTGTCGAGACGTTGACGCGATGCTGGCAGAAGTTGGTACAACCTACGAGATGTTGACGCGATGCTGGCAGAAGTTGGTACAACCTCCATTTTTGTAATGCCTACTCGGTGGTGGTGTTACCGTGTTGGCTCATGACAAATTAAAGAGCATAAATAAAATGAGAATAGCTCACCAGGGATACAGGAATGACCGCCGTAGGAGTTCACACAAATCTCATCTTCTTGACAAGGAGTGTCTTTACATTCGTTAATATCTTCAAATTGAAAACACACAAATAAACATTTTTTACAAAATAGCCGTTTTCTGATATTTATTTTTTTATTAGTAATCACACAAGAAATATTTCTCAAGAACAAGCTACTCACCTGCACACGAATGAAAGTCTTTGGAAAGTTCGAAGCTTTTCCTGCAGCTACACTCGTAGCTTCCGGGCGTATCCTTGCACCTGTGCTCGCAGCCACCGTTCTGGCCATCTTCACATTCGTTTGTATCTGTCACGAGAACAACTAGTGTCATACAGTACCACGAAGTGACACATTATTAACTATAACCAAATATTTAACTGGCAACAAATCCGTGAAGGTTTCCATCTTTTTTTATATGATGCTGATGTGGCGATAATACACTATGTCTCATATAATGTTTTTATCATTAGAAGGTACCGTCTTTTTTAACTCAAATAGGATGACCAATCGCTGCATATGAATACTCTAATAACACTGGGTGGAGATAAAAATAGTGTGTTTTGAAAGCAATGTATCAATTTAATGACCCACCATGATCATTTGATCAAATGGTCCGATAGGCCTCAAATCGTACAAGATGGGTCATATTCGCACATTGCCGGACCGGATATAGGCCGTTGCTATAAGTAGGCCTTAATCTAGTTTTGGTATGCTAAAAAGGGCTCACTAACAAGAGATCCTAATGCCATTATCTCACTCTCAGCACCCTTCGGGTGCTAGGGTTCTACACGTTTCAAAGCACTCTTCGTTTGACCAGAAGGGCCCAGATGACATAGCGTAAATAACCATTTACGCGCCTTGCTGTTGATCATTTATGCCCTATTCGTGAGTGTGAGTATACCCCAGAGTCGTATATTCAGAATAGGTCTAGCTTAATATGTCTTTTTGTAGCCAGTGTCATAAATAAACAAGTACTACAGCGTATTTGCACACTCGGCGAACTCCGCATCGGAATTAGTGTTATACTCACTGATACAATCCGTGCCGTTGAGAGGTGTGATAACTCCATCCACGTCACACGTGCATTGGTAACCTGCTTCCAGCGTCTCCTGACATCGCAGATTCTTTACTACAAAGAAACAATGGACACATTCAGCAGGTGGGTATTTCTTTAAAATGTTCATTCGTTGAGAATTGCAACCGCTGTGTGATTTCTGCGGGGTCACAGGGCACATGTCTAAAGCTTGCCGTTTCGGATCTGTTGTGACTTGCTACCTGTGTGGCGAAAAGAAACATAAGGCGAATCGGTGCCCAAACAAATAGGAATCCGGCCAAGATGAGTGTGCCGGAAAAAACTGCACTAACTCTCCATCCCTAGCCAGTGTTCCAGGTACGCCAAAAATTCCCACAAGCACAAATGCATCAAGGCGGAACTACAAAAGTAAAAATAGTACTGACAATCGAACTTCTGTATTATACCTTAATGCGAGAACGTCAAATCTGTGGTAAAAAACAGAAATAAACTTCACCAACTGAAAGACGCTGTCACTTCGGGTAGATTTGACATTGTTGCCATTACAGAGACATGGCTAGACAGCAAGGTGAATGACAGTGAGCTCATGCACCCAAATTATAGTGTGTACAGACGAGACAGGCATGATATTTTGAGTGATAAAATTGGTGGCGGTGTAGCCTTATGTGCAAATAACATATCATCCTGTCGACGTCATGACTTAAAACCTCAAGAAGAGATTGTTGTGTGTGAAGTTAATCTGAACAATCAAAGTAAAATTCTGTTCATTCTCGCATATAAGCCACCTAATAGAGATGTATCACAATTTATATGTAACGTTTCTCCTTTACTAGAAGCAGCTACATCCAACTTTAAAAACGTTTGCTTACTGGGTGATTTTAACATGCGAAATATTGACTGGTCTAATTACTCGTCAAAGTCTGAATCTGGTAATTTATTTTGTAATATGATAACAGAGAACTCCCTCTTTCAGATGAATAACGTAATTTCAAATAAGCATGGCAGTCTTCCTGATTTGGTGTTCACTACTGAGCCAAATCTAGTGGACGAGCCCGTCTAATGTCCCATCGACTTTGATACAGACCATTCAATACTTACGTTTAAACTCAATCTTTCAGGCTGCAACAAACGAAAAATACCCAGAGTAGTGTATAATTTTAAACAAGCTGATTTTAGTGCTCTGCGATCACTGATTACAAATAGTAATAGGTCCCTCAATACTTCACTAAATCATTCTACCCATATGAACGAAGCTTGGTCCATCTGGAGCTCAACAGTCACTGAACATATTAATCAATGTATACCACGGGTACCAGTGAAAAATAGTTCTAAACATCCATGGATGGATGGTGAAGTACGACACATGCATAACTGTAAACACACTGCTTGGGCTGCAGCCAAACGAACAAACAATGTACAGATGTGGAACAAATTTAAATATTTGCGAAACAAATTAAAACTAATGCTCAGAGATAAACGTAACAGATTTATGTCTGATCTAGCCCTATCACTGAAGAATAATGCTAAGCGCTTCTGGACATTTTGTCGTCTGAACACCAATTCTCGCCAAATACCTGCAGTGGTATCTGATGGCCAAAACGATGTCACTGACGCCGCTGATAAAGCAAAAATGTTTAATGATTACTTTCACTCTGTATTTTCCACTCCAAAAACAGGAATTGCTCTACCTGCTGTTTCAGTTAAGTCAGACAACATGCTTGCTAATATAGTTTTTTCTGAAATTGATGTAATCAATGTACTGAAAGGGTTAGATGTTAACAAAGGGTCTGGTCCCGATGACATACCCCTAAAGGTGTTGAGAGAGTGTGCCGATGAATTAGCCCCCTCTCTAACCACACTGTTTACCCTCAGTATGTCAACTTGTACATTACCTGAAGTGTGGAAGTATTCTAATGTTGTACCAATTCACAAAAAAGGCAAGAAATGCAAAGTCGATAATTACAGACCAATATCACTTCTCAATAGTGTGAGTAAAATTATGGAACGACTTGTATTCAATCACATTTATCCGGTTGTCAGTCCTCAAATTAATTCGGCTCAACATGGTTTTATGAAACATCGCTCTACTACCACACAACTAATTGATACATATTCTGATATCATATTCTGATAATTTAGACTCTGGAAGTCAAACAGACATTATATTTCTTGACTTTGCTAAAGCCTTTGATTCTGTACCGCACGACCTGATAGTTCACAAGCTTAAAACATTTGGCTTTGGCAGTAACTTATTGCAGTGGATTGAAAATTATCTGCAAGGTCGGTATCAGTCAGTTATGATAGAAGGTCAGGTATCATCACCTTTACCTGTAACATCAGGTGTACCGCAAGGTTCCATTATTGGACCACTATTATTTGTTTTATACATAAATGATATCTGCGATGTTTGTACATCATTTATAAAATTATATGCTGACGATGCCAAACTTTATCGAAATATAAAGTCAAGACAAGATGTACTTTCCCTTCAGAATGATCTTAATGCACTGTTTCTGTGGAGCAAAATTTGGAGAATGAACTTCAACATATCAAAATGTAAATTCATGTCGATATGCCGTGAAATAAAAATAGATTTTGACTACTCCATTGATAATAATATCTTATCTAGAGTAACTGAATTTAATGATCTTGGAATAACCATCACTAGTAAATTATCTTGGTGTGAGAATGTGAAAACTGTTTCATCAAAAGCCCATTCTATGATAGGAATGATAAAACGTTTTGTTGGCTTTAATAGCCCCATTGATGTTAAGCGCCAATTATATTTGGCCCATGTCAGAAGTATTATTGAGTACTGTAGTTTGATGTGGAGTCCCAATCATGTTAAAGACAATCAAATTAGAACGGGTGCAACGTCAAGCTTCAAAATTCATTCTCAATGACTATGTTTCACCCTATCACGAAAGATGCACAGCATTATCTATCTTGCCTTTGTGCTTCCGTCGAGAAATAATCGACTTGTGTTTTTTATACAGCTACCTTCACGGTAAACTATCTTGTGATTACTCTAGTAATTTTGAGTTAGCTTGTCCGCATAATGGCCTCAGATCTGCTCAACAGGGTGTTCTATTCAAATTACCTCTGTGCAAGACTGTTCAGTTCCAATGTACTTATTTTTATCGCACTGCTCGCTTATGGAACACTTTACCTTTTGTTATCCGAGATGCTAGTAGCTTGCAGATTTTTAAGAAGAACCTGAATGAATTATATCTCGCCATGGTAAACTTATTTGATGTGAATAATCGATGTACCTGGAGCCTGGCTTGTGCTTGTGTAAATTGTCGAATATAGCGGAACATTTTGTGTCTTAAACTACCTGTGCAATTTGAATCGGCTGTGAGACGGCTATTTGAGCTGTCACCAGCCACTCATGACTAGGGACGGAGGGCTCCGTTGTCGATACGCATGTGTTGGCAAATGACAAACCGCCCCGCCTTACTTATACTCGTGTATTGAATATATATCTATATATTTAGCACAAATGGCACCTTAAGTGATCGACCTATGAACGATAATCTGCGAATGTTGCATTGTGTTGTCTGCCTGGCTCGAATTCAGGCCGGAGACAGTCTCTGATACTGTTCGGAGCAGACCGACATCACTCTACATGATCACGCTTGTCATGATCTGACTTAGAGTATTACCACATGGCATGGATGGCTGTTCCCCTCAAAATTATTATTTGTTTTTTTTTCTGTTTTATTTTTAAGTTAGTGATTTTTCAGTAGCCTTTGTTTCCAGACCAGGTGGGTCCTTATGCTGAATTTCAAAGATCTCTAATCAACTGATTTACTTCTTGAGTTTGGGATTGTTTTTCCTCCAGTCTAAAATTGCATATGTGGTACTACGCAGCATATTTCGGCTGCGCGACGGCTATATGAGCTGACGTCAGTAGATGTATTCTAGGTTTATAGTATTACTTTTATTTAGGGATGTATGTAGGCTTATGTTAAAATTAAGAGTGCCATAAGTTTTTACTGTTTTTCCTTTTCACATATCCTAGTTGTATGTCCTTTGATATAATAGACAACTAAAGCATTTAGAGGTTTTAATTAGGTTTCTACGCTTTCCAGAGTGTCCTTTTTTGCTACACGGTGTAGAGCACAGTGTAGCTATTTTATCTCTGGTTTTGGTGCGGGAAACAGATGACAGACAATTGTCGGTTATTTTATTTTATGTGTACAAATAGTAAACTTTATAATCTATACTATGTGCATTTTTAAATTGCTATTGCTATTTTAAACAATGGATATTATTTTATTCTATAATTTTAATTCACTTATATGGTTGACAGGCATTGTAGAGGTCGTCTCGACCTGTTCCCGTCAACCAAAGTTAATAACATGTTCAAAAAATGATAATAATAATTATAATGTACCATTTTTGCATGTTTTTAACTGGAAGTCAAATAAACAATAAACCGTATTCCCTACTGAAGGTAAATGATTCTATGAAATACCTAACTATAATATGTCAATTTTCAAAGTATTATCAGAGATTGAACTCTGGTATTATGCTATTGTTCATCCAATTAATCTTATTCAAAATATGACGTGTGGTACATACATGTGACGAGGAATCTTAAACATGTTAAAGAGGTAATTTAGGTACTGCTGACTAGTGTGACTTCAGTTAATTAGTTATTGATTTTGATCTTGGTGTGTTTCGGTTTACACTATATTTTGAAAATAGTATTGAGATTCATCCCACTGTAAGACAATAAGATTAAGACAATAAGTTTAATGTTATCTTCATTTTCTTTCATATCCATTCGAAAAATTGATATCATCTTACCTAATTAAATATCACGGAATGAGCTAAGCGAGTCCCCACTTTTACTTGTAAATCTAGAAAAATAGCGTGTATGATGACAATGACGTGAGAGTGGGGTGATAGGGCATGGTAGGTTATTGAGAGTGTTTTCCTTCATTAGTCCGTTAGCCCTTTCAAGCCTGAATTATCCATTGTCATCTTCATCCACTACAAGCCGCGAATTCTCTCGACTTGTAGTGGATGAAGAGGATTTGATGTGGTTTAAAAATTAAAGAAAATTGCCATGTATTGGTAAAAGTTTCATGGATATTTCCCTTTTAAAACCCCTTAGGTTTAGCAAAATGAAGTCTGTTTTCAAGTATGTAAAATGATGCTTTGATGCATCATGGGGACTTAAAGGGTTAAGGGGTTCTCGGCATATCCGTGGTATTTACCCATGGACATGCCAACATGACCAAGTCCCTACTACGTCCACACATGTACGCCAGCAATGACGTGAGAGCTGCATTAACAACACTGCTGAGCGTAGTAACCAGGGTATACCACTGCTAATCCGTCCGAAGATTATGACCAGACGCAATCCTGGTGCGGCGTGCAAACAAGAACAATGGCGCACAATAAGATGGTTGTCGAGCAGAATTATCGTTGCTGATATTTTCAGTGAAATGTGAAAGGAATTCTTCCATAATAACCGTTTGAAAGATGCAGCATGTAGGGAATACGTGATCGTAATTAAATGTGAGATCTCCTGTACGTAAATGGTAAAGTAGTCATGCGTACAAATTTGATGAAATGAATTTACAACGTCACCTACTGGGCCATATTACAATATGTATGGTTAATTCTTTGTAATACTTACTGTCACAGTTGTAATCTTTCAAAGGTACCAAGTGAAAACCAGGATGACACATGCAGCAATACCCATCAAAGGTATCCACGCAAATGTGGGCGCAGCCGCCATTGTTATTACTGCATTCATTGGTAACCATATCTACAAATAAACATGGAAATAGTTTATAATTCAGTTGCTCTGAAGCACATTCTCATCAGAACAGAGACCCCTCTATGTAAACTGAATCGAATGAATATCTCCCTGTTCTGGATGATTTCAAAGTTCGCATCTTTGCGATTATATTTAAAGGTTGTTTTTCATATATTTCAGACGGTGGAGAATCAGCTCGCAGCCTTCACCAGACTGCAGTGACAGTATATGGTTTCCATCTCCTACAATCAGTTTATGATCTGATAAGAAGATCGCTTTTTCCTTCCCAATATGGGATAAACAATGGCATAATGCCGTCCAAATACAGAGTAATATTATCCTGGGCTGCATCAGTATTGGACCAGCGTCGCGGACGCGGGTCCAACACTGATGCAGCCTTGGGTTCAGTCAAATTATTAAACAAATGTGATACATATTTCAATATTTGCGCCAAATATTTGTACTCACATATGCCTCCTGTCATGCCTTGAGGCCCCGTTGGTCCGGTGTCCCCAACCTTACCCTGGCGTCCACGACTGCCTTCAGGACCACTTGGCCCTACCCGCCCTGATGGACCGTTTGGTCCAGCCACACCTGCAAATAGCGGAACAATGAGATCGTGTCAAGGTGCAGTGCTGCATGCAATATAATTTTCAAAACATGTGCATGCGCAGTACACCAGTATTCATGTCTTCTTTCCATGTTGTCTTGTTCCTCTTACTAAATCACATGGAATGCTCAGTATTGATGTGTTTATATTGGCATACTTACTTATATTATACCTATGTTTTAGCAGGATTTGTCGTGAAGAACATAGCATTATTAAAAATAAAAATGTTGCGATATATAAACTTACCAAAATTATGTTATTATTAAGTATTGTATACTTCATAAAAGTATAGTTTTTAAAAATCTAAACGACAAACGTGTAGGCCTATTGTTTAAATTAAATCTCTTACTCAATTCTCACAGAGTCTTTCATCAGGTAAAATAAACATCGATGTAAACATGGTTGGCCATTTATTGAAGGTCTTTGTCCCAGCAAACATCAGACGTTGGCCCGACATTGGTTTACTGTTGGCCCACCGTCTACGACGTTGGCCCAACAGCAAATCAACATTGAGCCAACGTCTTTCATCAGGTAAAATAAACATCGATGTAAACATGGTTGGCCATTTATTGAAGGTCTTTGTCCCAGCAAACATTAGACGTTGGCCCGACGTTGGTTTACTGTTGGCCCACCGTCTACGATGTTGGCACAACGGCAAACCAACATTGAGCCAGCGTCTCATGTTTGCTGTGTAGTTTGTGAAATCGAACCTGTTGGTCCTTGTGCTCCCACGCTGCCCTTCTGGCCCTTCTCTGCTGTGGGGCCGGCAGGTCCTGTCACACCAGTCCTGCCAGTGTTCCCCCGGGGACCTGCTCGTCCCGTGGGACCTGCCACTCCCTGCCTACCTGTAGGCCCGGCATTCCCCGGGGGTCCGGGATCGCCAGCCAGTCCAGCGGAGCCGCCCGGCCCCGTGTCACCGGTATCTCCTGACAAGATAATACATGATTGTAAGCAATCAGTAACATAATAGGCTATATATATGCTGGAAATCACACCTGAAATTAATTGGGCGTAACTCTCAACATATTACCTACTGCGAAATTGCTTCATACCCACGGGCATTTGCATGGTTTTTATATGGTTATTATTATGACTAGTCATCATAAAAATTATACTACCCTATTAAAGTGGTGTGAAATACTGTCGGTGGCATTTATCAAAGCTGATATATCTACATATGTGACGTGCCATATCAAAACCAGTTCTATGTCGCAAAATATAGAAACTGATTTAGTAAGTGGCGTTTGAAGAGCCAGCGCTCAGGTTTCAAATGCACCAACAATTATAAATATATCTTAATTTTTTTGGAAATCATCGACAAAACAAGATTTAGAAAATTAAGCCCTAAATATCGCAAAATGTTGAGAAAATGACCTTCAAAGTTTAAATTTAATTAACAAATAGTTTAAATACTTCAAATTAAATCATTTTTTATATAAGAAATAAAACTAGGGTATCTTCAATTTTTTGTACTTAGTTGTATTTTCGATCAGCGTTGAAAAAGAAAATTGGCAAAAAAAATATTATTTTAACAAAACATGGCCATAACTCAAAATCTAAAGCTCCGACATACATGTAGGTCGGGTGCCGATGTGACACGTCACACATTATTTATTGACTATATATTAATAACTATGCAATGCCTGTGGCAGAGCAAATGAAAAATTCCCGATTTGATAAAATATCCAAGTGAATTTAATCAAAAAAAAAGTTTTTCTGACAGATTTGCAATATAAATAATCTCATAGGATATGGTACAATTCATCAAAATTATAAGGGTCGAGCGTCTTTTTTGATGTAATATTACTCTGAAGATATTTTACAAACTTGTGGGTATTTTCAATCACCATGTAGAGAGAATTGCGGTGGCAAATCAGAGCTGGCATTGGATGCAAACATAAATAAATTTAAGGGTAGTGCTATACTCCTTGAAGCCTTGTAAATGTTGTAACCATATTCAGCACTACAAAGCTCTACAAAACCAAATGGCAGTAACTGTTTTCTTGAAAGGGAAGCAGTTACTGACTTTTGGCTTCGCAGGCATAATACCACAGTTTACCCACTATTGATATAATTTTTCAGCTAATCTTTCCTTAAAAAATTATGTTCTTTTTTTTCTTCGCAATTTTCATTGAGACACATATCAGTGTCAGTTAATTTCCCGATCATATCATTATATATATTATTACATCCTTATTATTTGGCCTGATTGTGGATAAAGTAGTTATGAATAAGCCTAAATATTACCACCCGACAAACACGAGGCATTAAACCAATGATGTTTTTATGTTGTTTAATCAACATTGAAACAACATTAGGACAATGGATATTGTTTGTTGAATAAGCACAGACCTACCTACCTTTCTCCCCTTGCAGGCCGTCTTCACCCTGTACACCGGGAGCCCCTACATTTCCAGTAGGTCCTCGTTCTCCCTCTTTACCTCGCTTTCCTTCTGGACCGGTTTGTCCCACCAATCCATCAGATCCAGTCGGACCCACTTCTCCTTTTTCACCATCCTTTCCATTCACGCCGGACATGCCTGAACATTATAATCGACCAGTTCGGGATCAATATTCAGGTTATTTCGTTATTTTAATTAATTAGCAATGTTATGTATGAAGTTCAGCTTCATCAAACTTTTACAATAGGTTATCGTCCCAATAGTCATGAAAAAGGATTTTATCAAGTGGCAGATATACCCCTTTCATGTCTAATGGGTCATAATACCTTCACATTTTTGGGACAAAGCCAAAAAATAACATTTTATTCACAGTAGTGTCGTTAGCCACGTTACAGTAAAGTGTACGTTATTAATAAACTTGTAACCACTAAAAAAATTAGAAATGACCACAATCAAAACAAATTTAACTCGGGCTGATTGTGTTTAGATATTATGTTTTTATTACAAATATGTCTTTTTCACCTTGTGCTCCCGTCATTCCCGTGGGACCCCTCCCTCCTTTATCGCCCGTAGGACCTGTTGGTCCGGCTGATCCTTTAGCTCCTGATGATCCCGTCTCTCCAGCCACACCCTCCACACCCTGGTCACCTTGTTTCCCATTTCTTCCTTTCTCGCCCTTCTCGCCAGGATCCCCCGTGGAGCCTTCATGTTAAACAAAAAGTGGCTGTCACTAAGGAGGCGCTCATAGCTGAAAGGATTTAGACGGAACATCTGCACAAAATCGATGCCCATTATCTGAATTATCTGAATTTTCCCAATGGCATTTTGCTTTCTTGATAGTGCAAAATACCAATATGCAATGTTCTATAATTCATTTAGCAGACATTTCACTTCGAGCTAATGGCCAAAAAGTACCTTTTACACAAATGTCAAGCTACTGTATACTCCATAAGAACCACAGAAACCCGGATAATTTATGTACATACAATTTGATGTTGACACCAAATTAGTCGAAATACTTTGTAACATATAATACGGTCATTACGTCGTTCACAAAAATCTTACCAGTGGCTCCCACAAGTCCAGTGGGACCGATAGCTCCCACATCGCCCTCTTTACCCTTCTGTCCTGTAGGTCCAGCCACCCCCTGTGCGCCTGTTTCACCTTCTGGTCCTCTCCTTCCTCTCTCCCCAGTCTCTCCGTCCGCTCCCTTTTCACCAGCTGGGCCATCAGCTCCTTCAGGGCCTGTATCAAACACACATTATAGCCCTCATAGTGTTGAACGTGCTGGAAAAAAAGTCTTCCTCAAATCAACACATGGTAGGCCCTAATACCGATATGCAAAGCCAAAAAGCAGTGACGGTTTATTTTATATTTAGTAATCTTCAGAATTAAACCATAAATTACTCCAGACCTTTAATACTTTGATTACGTTCTGTAAAAAGGACTCAACAAAACTATCTATTGCCTGTAAATTTCGTCTAGAAATTAGGTTTTTAATACTGTATTTACATTGCGGCGGACGTTGAACATGCTTCGCATGCAGGTGGGCTAAAAATGCCACAATGCTTAGTTGAGGAATCGTGATGACCCACCCACTATCAAAGTTTAATATTTATCTAGCTAGCTTTCTTCTCAGTACTGCTTGCAAATATTGTCATGATGATATATTTTAATGCGCAACCTCCTAAGTGTCAACTAGAGCACATCATTTTGTGGTTTATTGGGGTCAGTACGTGGACCTTTTTTGTTCAAGGCTTATACCTCTCTTCTGTACAATTGTAATATAACAATTTACAATATTTATGGAGTAAAAATAAAGAATAAAACTTTTGAGCCTGCGGCGACATTTACTTAATTGTGTTAGACTGTGATTGGCCACAGTAGAATCAAATGTTTTTGAAGATTTTATTATAGATTCATTACTTCCTAGGTATTGTCCATATAGCTTAAACAGATTTAATAAAAACATACCAGGACTCTTCCATTCCGTATTTTATTATATGCAATATAATGAAATTTGTACCAGTAGATCCAGTGTCGCCTTTCTTTCCTTTGTTGCCTCGAGGTCCAGTTACACCTTGAATACCCCGTCCACCTGTAGGTCCTTGCTCTCCTGGTGGACCTTGTAGACCCCTCATTCCAGGTTGGCCTGTAGGTCCTTCGCTACCTAAAAATAAATACATGGAAAAATAAATACATGTATATTGTAGAATATTTGACATACATTTTAAATAGTATGAATATGTGATGCGATTGGCTTCTCGATGCAAAGGCTAATTCTTTCAAATAATAATAGAATGATGGGTTTGATCAACTGAATAAGCAGACATTTTTTATCAATAAATACTGACAATTTCGCCTGTGCACGAGCAGGCAATAGGGAAGGTGGATATCCTCGTAACTGAACTGTCACTCCAGATAATACACTTCAGCTCCGATGCATGAGGATTATCATATATCCTACAAACAATGTAAACTAGCCTGTGGGGCCTTCTGCTCCCGTTTGTCCTTGAACGCCAGGTGGACCACCAGCTCCTTGTGGGCCAACATTTCCTTGATCTCCCTGTATGCCACGATTCCCCGTGGGGCCTTGGGGGCCACTACTTCCCTGTGGTCCAGTTAGGCCCAATCCTCCTTTCGGACCAGTCGGGCCGCTAGGTCCTGGTGCACCTAGAATAATTGATAAAAACATACTATAAGCTGGGAAAGGTTTATAGTCCATTAATTGTCAAGCTTAAAAGAAATAAGCAACACATATCGTCTTCCCATGCAGCTAACAACAGGGGGTTGATCAATTGTTGGTTCACTGTTGGGACAGCGTCTGCGACGCTGGCCGAACAGTGAACCAGCATTGAGTGAAAGCAACGAGTTTTCTGGGAAATGATTGCAAACTGAGTTGGAAGAGCTTACCTGGTCCCCCTGTAATTCCTACGTCTCCCTGCTCTCCAGTTGGACCTTGTTGGCCTCGGCTGCCAGACGGACCGACAGGTCCTTGCTTCCCTCTTGGACCTTCTATGCCTGTTGGACCCGGCATGCCTTTTGTCCCCTCTGACCCTTGTATTCCTTGTTTACCACTGGGGCCTGAGACTCCTGCCAGAAACAGATTTGTTTGATTGTTTTATTAAAGCTTTTAACTCTCGAATAGCAAAAATGTACCGAAATGAAAATTCCTATCATTTGAAATTCGAAATATATCGTATATGTCATAAGAATGGAAATATGTATTAAAGCCATCGTTTGGTTGTCGAGTGGTGATAGCCTATATATTTTTATACATTTTGGCAGATACATCCTTTGTACCTAAAGATACGATATGCGTCGTACCTTGCGACCGCAAGATGTTTTGTTTCACAACTGCGACATAATTGCAAATACATTATGTTTGAACCGCCACTTATTATCTTGCTGACGCGTATGACAAAGGAATTATTTTTATTCGAAACTGTAATATTTTCTCGCTATTTATTTTCAATCATCAACTTGGAATTTTAGCAGTAGGCCCATTTGAATTCATCCTGCAAAGCTAAAAGTAAGCAGGGACATGACACAAGGCTAGAGCGTAGCGCTTTGCTATTGTACATAAAAATCAATAATGACTTTTAATGGTGTCAATAAAACATCTATCTATAACTGGTACACGTGCCTTTTCTGTGGGTTCAATTTCTTCTTGGCGCAGGTTTTTAGAGAAATAGGCTTAAACATTGTTCTCTGTTGTCGGCGCTGTGTCCTGGTATCCTTTGGCCAGGTAGTTTACCATTACCTGCTTCACTTCACTTCAGTTGTGATCGAGTACATTGTAAGATTGCGATGGCAGTGTGTAGAATCTATGATAAGATCACTAGCTTTGAAACAGTTGCAGTGACATAATGCTCCTCGGAGAGTAGAAATGACAAATTAACAAGTCCCCGACGACAGGGTAAAGTAAGCTGAACGATACACGATATCAGACTTTAGCCTTATCAGCGCGGGGTCCGACTTTCGACGTTGCAATTTCAAGGTGGTCCCCACTGAAAGAGTAAAATATTTATATTGGCCGTAGACCCATAACATAGCCTTTAGCTTTTGGCACCAGACGGCAGATCACTGACCTTGTTGTCCAGCAGGACCCGTCACCCCCTGTGCACCTCTGGCTCCTTCACCTCCAGGAGGTCCCACATCTCCAGGGCGTCCTTGGTTCCCTGTGGGTCCAAGAGGACCTGAAGACCCTATGGCACCTTGAGGACCTGTAGGTCCAGTCACACCTACCACCTCACCATCCAGAATACCTGAAACAAAATCATACAAAATGTAAGTCTTGTTATGTTTCTGTCAAGTACGCAATCCGAATGTTCTTCTAGCGATTTTAAATACTAAATATATATATACAATGTTGTGGGAATAACCTTCATCGCCTGGTAATTATAGGAGACCGCTAAAACTATTATCAGAATATAAATTGTATTTTGATTTCACGACATGGCTGCTGCTTAATTAGAAATTGACATTGATTTTTAAAATAATATTTAGCTCTTTCATCAAATGTGCTTATTGTTTTACGCCTGATCAAAATCAAATATTTTTGTATATCGAGACCATCCCTGATCGGATATGTTCTATATTGAATGTCCCGCGTGCTACCTTCGCCACAGGACTATAGCCAGTCCCACCAGCGAACTCTCTTGACCGGTAATGCTACATTTTTCTCTGAGGATCGCGGCTGTCGTAGGCATAGAAGAAGTGAACCTACTACCCAGCAATCATGAGACGCTGAGCCAATATTGGGATAATGTACGGAATATGGAATACGGCGTTCGCTCATCGGTGTTGGCTCTATCACTGAAGTTAAGCAACGTCGCGCCCGGTTCATAATCGGATGGGTGACCGGCTGGGACTGCCAGGTGCTGTATACACTAGGACATGTTGCGCGCAGCGATGTCGTGTCGTGGGGCTGAGAGAACCACGTAAATCAGATGGTTCGTCTGACTGAACTGGAGTTGGACGTAAAAGAACCTTAATGGACATAGGCGCAGTTTCCAGCCAGCGAGACCCCAGAAAATCCACAGTGTGTGAGTACTTGGCACATAAGGCGAATTTGCTTAGAAAGAAAAAATAGCTTGATGCGCGTCAATGGCAGTTCAGCTGTATATCTCCCAGGAGACTGAGTTCGAATTTGAATGATAACAGGCCTTGCTAAGTTACTATCGATGTTCAACGCTCTGAACAGCCTCCGGCTGGATACATGCGCTATATAAGATTTCACTCATTCAATGTTGGACCAGCGTCGCAGACAGTGGGCCAACGTTGAGCCAATGTGTAGGCCAACGTTGAGCCAATGTGGGGGCAATGTCTCGTGTCCGCTGAGGAATGAGTTGACATGTGGGCCTAACTTTAAACGGGGACGACCACAGACATGAGACGGATATTGGGAACCTCTGAGCTTCTCATTTGGGAGAAATATAGTCAGGCTGGTAGTAGTCTACGCTGTATTTTATCAGAGCCCATGGTCAGACAGTTTTAACACACTATTATATAAGGGAAGTTGCATCAATAATCTATCAACGATGGTAGAAACAACACAATATGCAGGATCTAATCACTCCATACCTGGTACAACAAAGCACCTGGCCCCAGCCTTGTCACAAGCTCTGTACTCTCCTTTTTCTTTTCCAGGATAACCTAGAACATAAACGAGTATCTGAGGAAGGATGAAGTAATTTTATAATTGTATAATTACATTTAGTAAGCCAAGAATGAAAGACACACACATACAATGAATATATTCATTTTTCCAATTAGTTTATTTGTTATTTACAGCAGTTCTCCGTCGTGCGTATGGCTGATACACAAACTTACCTTGAAATTAAGATAGCATTTGTTACAAGGCCTATTTCTTATGCATTGTAACTGACGTCGGTGTATCAATATATAATTGGGCTATTCAAAAATAAGGTATAATACGAAATTAAATAAATTATTCCAATACATAATAAACACTTAATGCACCTAAATAGAAAACACGTAAATATCTATTTTTAGATAGTTATTTTAGCTTTGCGTTTAAGCTATGACATGTAATCATGGTATTACTAATTTGTAATGGAGCAAAGCTCAAGTGTCGATGTTTAAAGCAGTCTAATTGACAACAGCAATTTGCATAATGTCTAAGATTTAAAATGAATTATTAACATTTTTAATGGATTTTCATTGTGAAACAAATATACTATGATCACGATAGCAGAAATCACGATTTAAATTAGACGAAAATTCTATAAAAAAACTGGATATATTATATGATAAAATTTTTTAAATGCAGTGGCTTTATAGTCGGATTCACATTAACCTGATTTCTCAATTAATTCTCAATTAGTTGTCATGCAATTTTACAAGCACTTTCTCTAGCAATGGGGCGACTACTCTGGAAATTACATTGAAAAAATATTGTATAGTTTATAAGTAGTAAAAAATGTCGCCCTCTATAGAGAGGACCATGAGCAATGGCTAGAGCGCGAAGCTTTGCCAATGTCACTACCTGCAGTGCGGCTTCGAATTTTCAGAGAAATATCATAGTCCTCTCCTCTCAATATTAGGACATTATTTAGATGTTGTGTCCTTGGGCAAGGCACTTAACCCTCAAATGCTTCACTTGACTCAGGTGTAAATGAGTACCTGGTAGAGATGGCAATGTGTGCGATTAGTTCTTAGCGCCGAAATGGCTGCAAGTGCTGTATGCTTCAGAAAAGGGGGTTGAAATGGTACATGAATGAACAGGTCAAGTGACCAGGGGTAATATGTGTGAAGCGCACAGAGCATTGTATGTGCGCTATGTAAGAACTCATTATTATTATTATTATTATTATTATTATTATTATTATTATTAACTCATCAGACCTATATAAACTCAATTTTCACTAGACAACAACATTCATGAAAATTGCTGCAGAATTGAATGAGGAATCGGCAAAATTCATTCACACGGGCCAATGAATTTAATGCGAATCTGACTATAATGATAATTTTTTGTATTACAATAGCAGCAAATGGTTAGTAGGCAGCATCGAAATACATCAATTTTAAACTGAAAAGGTAGAAATTTTAAAATATGCTATTGTGATAACTGACACAGGACGATAACAACTCTTGGCCACCTGCGTCCTGTTTATCAGAGTAATTCATAAACCGCCAAACACAGAGACCTACTATATAAGATAAATAATTAGGCTAACCACAAGCGATCGGTTAGTTTGACGTCAAATGTGCGATTACTTGGGAGCATAATGCTCATTGCAAAGAATGTATGTTATAATGTTTTATTCTATCGACGCATTGAGATATCATGCTATTTTAGGACGGAATAGATTTATTGGTCCATAGCAGGCTAACCGGTGTCGAATACTTTAATGATACAATATTCATATTCTATTTTGGGACAGCAGAGCAAATCCATTTAGTATTAAAACCTGGTGAGTAGAAGTGGGTCGACGTTTCTGTAGCAAGTTTACACTCTGTTGCGTTTATATATAGGAAAGCTCCCTCGCAATACAATGCATATAGATGACTGATTTCGAATCCTACCAAGCTAAATCAAGTACAAAATCGAGTAGAAAATCATTATTTTGAATTCACATTCCTGGTTTTTCTCCTGTCAATGTTTGGGATGATGCTATATGTTTTTTTTTAAATATTTTTCACTGGAAATAGAACTCCGACGATGTTCATCGTAAATGGTTTACAATTCACAATGTCCATATGAAGTAAACATGGTAGACTTACAGTGGGATGCAGCTTCAATTTCTAAACTATATTATCTATTTATAGCTCGCATCCCAGCAAACAAAAAACATTTGTATATTATTTATGCAACGCCGGCTCAACGTCTTGGTCCAACATCGTACAGATGTTATAAAAATGTTTTGTGTTTGCTGGGATGATGCTGATGTACCAGCAGACAATGACAGTTTGGTGTTGCGACTGACTTACCGTCATGCGCTGCTGTTACTGGAGGAGTTGTTGGGATCGTATTATCAGTAGGAGATACGCCATCAGTAACAGATATGCCATCAGTAGGAGATACGCCATCAGTAACAGATATGCCATCAGTAGGGGATACGCCATCAGTAGCAGATATGCCATCAGTAGGAGATATGCCCTCAGTAGGAGATATGCCCCCAGTAGGAGATATGCCACCAGTAGGAGATACGCCCCCAGTAGGAGATATGCCCCCAGTAGGAGATACAGGACTGCTCATGCCGATGTCTGTCGGTAGTATTATACTCGTGGTAGACTCTATGTCTTCACATACACCTTCAGTGATAATTATATCATCAATGGCGATATCACCAAATGGATCGGCCATCTCATTGCCGCCTCGTATTGCTTCAAATATCACATACTTTGTGTCTGGCTCCACGTTAACCTGTTCCAGAATCCATGAAGTCGATTTGTTTTGCTCATCTGAAATTTAAAGGAAACTTCAACATCATACTCTTCAGGTGGTCATCAAGCATAGATCTTATAGGGCATATAATAGAACGTGTTGTCCGTTTCGATCATGACATCTGCTAATTAATCTAGTGATAAAGTCAGCTCTTCTGTGGTGGAAATTAGCTAAGAATTTATCTTGTCTTAGTATAGCCAGAAAATGTGCTGAGGCGTAACTGCGAGTTGTACCTCAAGCCATAATTCTGCCACTGCATATGTCAACTACGTAGGCCTACATGTGAACAGAAGCAAAATATAAGACGTCTAGATCTAAGCATGTTACGTACGTGCAAGACAACTACACGTGATGTTACGTATGTACACGATATCACATAGTAGGCCTACGAAGCATGTTACGCACGCGCAAAAATATGGCGTGTAAAGGCAAAAGTCAGTAGCTGTGTACTGTTACTGCTTTTGGCTTTGCAAAGCAGAATATACATAGTATGTGATCGAAATACAAATAGTGTTATTGTTACACATGCGCAAGGTATGTAACGTGCCACCCATTGCCTGCCGTTACGTCTACAATGTTTTGTCCCGGATTACCTGGGATGGCAATGTAATTATTTATGTCCCTCTTAAGTCACTTTACAGCCACACTCACAGTAGCTAAAAAAAAATCAGCTCACCTTTCAGCAATATGGCCAGATCAGGTGATAGTATGGTGTCTTCTTTCATTTTTGATGATAACGAGTACACGGACAAACTCCCCAAATGGTATCCACTCATGTGAGAAGCAAATGACAGACAGAGGGGTTCACTTGATGAGATCTTGGGGGTGATGATTGTGTGAATCGATCCAGGAGACTTCAATGACGCTTCCATATACAGATAGTGACCTATCAATAATAACAGGTATAGCATTGAACGACGTGTCTAAATAAAAAAAACACATAAGTATTTTTTTAATATTATAAATATACAGATGCGTCAAAAGTCAACAGCAGGGTTAAATAGACATGTATGTCTCAGCTCTAGCCCCAGTGTGAAACAGGTTTCAGCCACAGATTGACCGCGTACAAAATCGTGGGACATTTCTTCGGACTGTCATATCGGAAAATATCGTGGCATAATCAGGTCAAAAATAGTTTTTTTTAGAATCAGTAACATTTTAGTTCCATGCCCGCATTCTCAGCTCAGAGGTCGCACAGTCATTAAAAAGTTATGGCCATTTTTCGGACCTTGGGGTCGGGATCGCTCTCAGTCACCGCCATGTTGGGTTTTTCGGGTAAAGCAAATACATCAATCCACGGCCTCGGAGAGGACGACACGGCTATCTTAACCCCTGTCCAGCTGGATTGTTTTAATTGTATTTTTTTGTCATTTGAAGCTGGATTTGCTAACGCAAAGCTCCAAATGACGATAAATATTATTATTTTATTTTAAATATGCATCTTCTAAAACGAGTTATTTGGCTCACCCTTGGGCTAACTTGAGCTAACATCTACCACAAACTACATTATTCATTTCAGTGACATATTATTTGGCTTAATATATATGGTTAACACCGTATATATATATATATGGCGTAGCAGGATAAGAGCTAAAATCTAGATAAATTGTGACAATAATAGTAGTAGCGTACGTTTAGTCGGGCAATGTGTTCATTTGAGGCCCTTCTTGTACAAGTGCAGTCCCATTTGACCCTCCTATCACCATTTGATCCCTACATCCATTTGAGCCCTCCTTCACCTATCCGGACTCAAATGATGAAAAGAGGGCTCAAATAAAGCTACAATTGCACGAAAAGGCTTCAAATGAACACATTGCCAGACCTACCCGGGCTCAAATGGTACAAAAAGGGCTCAAATCAAATTAACACGTTGAACCAATGGTGCTTTAAAGTTGGCCCACCGTCTATGACGCTGACCAAATATAAAACCAACATTGGCACAAATTTTAGTCATGTGTCTGCTGGGAAAACTGTATATTTATTGGCTGACCTTTTTCGGAGGTATAGTCAGCTTTGGGTCCTGTCAGGACACTGGGTGTATCACCTTCCTGAACGATCCAGTCATAGTCCGCGCTGATCCACTGCTCCAGTCCACAGAGGCGATCAGGTGGGTCGTCAAATGTACACTCAAACACCACATTAGCTGTGCCAGAAAATCAAATAATTGTATGTGGAAAAGGTGGACCCTTTTACTATTTTCTATTTTCAGTTTCAGTTTATTTTTAACACAACGTTTCACAAATTTTCACTTTTAGATATAGACCTGTGTGTAATTTAGGGTTTTAATTCGTTTAATCTAACCAGTAAGTTTCCGAAAGTTCCTTAGATAATTTAAAGAATTCGTTCTAGTATAGGGGCCTACCTAATTATAACAGGGTTGTTGAAATCTGTAAAGTAAGCATTTTCGTAATATCTAAATATACTTACATGTGACGACAGCCACAAATACCAATGATACTATGATCCGTACACTAAATCTAGGTAGCTGCAAAAAAGAACCAAGTAGCTGTCACTAACCATGCTAGCGATTAAATTATAGTTCCAAATATTTTCTTTAAAACGTGTACAATTCTCAGCCCCCAATTATTATTGAACTGCCCCCAACTTTGAGCTTGGACGAGCAATCACTTTTATCACATTTTTTCAAAATTGCCCTAGATCCACTCGTATGCACACCACCCCCGAAGAAAAAAACTACATCAATAAAGGTTTAAGAGCCATAGCGGTTATTGCAATACTTTCGAAGGCAATCTCCCCCCCTCCCTTCACCCCACCCCCAATTATTATGGAACAGTCCTAATCTTCGAACTTGACCGAGCTGTGGTAAGTTGGACCCATATACTATTTTATTTTTTTAACATTATGGAATATATAGTTCTTACAAGAATTTGTATGTTAAACGATGTGGTGACTCCTATTATTATGGAGCAGCTGCCATATTTCAACTTAACCAAAGGGGGGAGATAGTTGTTTATTGATTAATTTCAGTTTTACCGATATAAACATACACACATATAGTCTATTTGCTGTGTAAATATCAATATTTGCTAATTTTTTTTGTACGAGATAGACGAGTATGGAAACTCGCACCGTGAAAAACGAGGTGTGAGCTCCGTGATGACGGCCACTTAGTCAGAAAGTGGCCGCCATTTATGATTACGAAGTTGAGAACATCTTGGTGTGGAATTCCGTGTTTATTAGTACATTTACAAGTATAGGTCTATATCTGTATGCAGACTCCATATATCTCACGTGAACGTAAATTAGCAACCGCTGTTAGTGAATACCACCATTTTAGTCACGTTTGGCGTTCATCACATTATTATTCTCCAAAGCATCATGATTATACCAATATAATAATAAGCCCTAATAACAATATAACGAACACTTTTATTTTTTCAAAAAAATGAAGAAGTATTAGGATGATTTAGATTACTTATGTATCTTACCATTTCGCGATTTTATTGTTTCTTGTTGTTTCTAGGGGTTCTATCCAGTATTTGTCAAATATTTCCCTTCATGGACTTCAGCAAGATGGATTATAATGAACACACGTGTGTTCAGCCTCCAACCAGCATTATGTGTCTCTCTGTACGCCTTTCACATGCTAGCCAGCAACACGAGACATTGACCCAATGCTGTTTTAATGTTGGGCCAGCATCGCAAACGGTGGACCAACATTAAAACAACATTGGGTCAATGTCTAAGTGTTGACCAGTATCTATCTGATATCTGATACATAAGACGCTGGCCCAACATTAAATCAGCATAGGCTCAATATATATTGTAATGACTTTCAAGACGAAACTAGCATCTGCCTCGAGTTCGTTCATAGGCTTATTCTCCAGTCTTGACCAATCAGCATGCCCAAAACAAAGTTGTGTCTACAATTGAGGTGGAACTGCGTAGAGGTCAGCCAATGTTTGCAGCATGGTTGGGCCACCATCTACCCACCTCATGTACACGTGTCAGCTGTATTGCTCTATCTTTGTTCATGTATATCAGCCAGATGTATAACCATAGGGGTAGGACGTGTTACGCTTCACTGAATAGGTCATTTGTTTCCTGTGAGTAGTTCTTCTCAGCAGACACAAGACGCTGAGCCGATATTCCAGTAGAAATCGACACAAAAAAATAACGAGCCCAGACATTTTCCATAACATATCGTTTTTAGGAAATTTCCCAAGTCATTAAAAAAAATTCGATTAGATTAGCGTGATTGCTCTTGTATTAATGTTGGTAAATGTGATTGAGCATGCATAATGACATGAATATACCACAAGAGTGCCTTAGAATATATGAGTGCCAAATATGTCATTGCCAGGAAGTTATCATGTAGGCAAAAGTACATAATTTACCATTATAGTGATAAGGGAAAATTATGACGATGATCGACGATGGTCGATAATTCCTTTATGTCACATACTCAGGCCCCTAGGCCTATATCTATTCTCAACTAAATTGATTTAAAAAAAGATCACAAATATTAATTGAGGTCTAAAGGAATTAGGCCATATCAACCAGAATATTGATGCCTGGAAAAACTTTATTATAATATGCACGTATTTATTTCACTCTTGTGAATACGATTTATTAGTATTGTTTGGAATAGTAAAATAAACTATTGATTTGATTTGACACTGACACCAATCGGTATCCGGCGCCAACAGGTAGGACTTGGTACCGGGTGCCCCCCTCGAAAGGCTTCGATATAGCGCGAGGACAAACCACTGTACAGCAGCACTATGTAGAATGGCAGCTACAGAGGTTTGCTGTCGAATACATTGTATCTTTGCTGTTTTTCATACATATCTCTACCAATCTCTTTGATAGTGTCTGTGAACCAGCATATTGTTTGCTTGAGATAATCCAGCTAAATGCTTTGGGCACAATGGGGCTTTGCGATTCGTTTAGAATGACTTGGCGATGACTTTTGGACAAGCCAGCAGAGTTTCATGCCACCGCACTGCGACAGACTCCGACCAGTTTCACAACAGTACCATAACACTCCCAGATTGGTCACCGTTTAAAATGTTATTGCAACCCTTATCGTAAAAGTCGGCGAAATCAATGCAAAGAAGCACACTGATACCCAGAATGTTTCACGTGATACAATGAAACTTTTAAAGATAAGACGGAAATTGCAAATAAGTTTAATTTTTTTGCCAATATTGATCCCGAACTTGATTTTGATTTTAATCTTATATGATATCTTATATGATATCTTATATTGATATTATCAAAGTAATAGATTATTTGGAAAATAAGACCAGCTGTGGTGAAAATAGTATTCCCAATTATGTATTAAAATCTATCAAATCGGAAATTATCTAACCAATAGGCCCCCTAACTGTTTTACTTGATCAAATGTTAACGACAGGAATTTTTCCAGATACACTAAACCGTTGTGTCATTATACAAAAAGGGTGACAATAGACTTTGCTTCAAATTATTCTAATCATTCTAACCCTTCTATTTTACCATATTTATCTAACCAATTCGAGCAAGTTGTTTACTCACAATATATTTGAGTAATTTTCTTGGATTCAATATTACACCTGAAGCTATAGTGGGAGCTAGATGGGTTTGGAAGAAAATCAAATTTACACATTTTTACACATTAAAAATAGCTAAACATGAATAATAACTTAAATACACTTTTTTCACGAATTTTCATGATTGATCGTAATTTTTACTTTAATTTTTGTTTCTTTTAATACATACTCCAAAACAGCATCTTCCATCATAAGTTTTATGTGTAGGCCTATAGGCCTGTAAATCCATAAATAAATCACTGGGTCATGGACGATAATAGGTGAATAAGTGAATAGTTGAATAGCTCAAATCAGGCAGAAATATCGCCATATTTAAATGTGACATGTGAATTAAATAGGGAGGGTGTTTAGCCCACCCTTTTTATTCATAATATTGTATAAATTACAACTAAAATTCATTTAAAACATGGTATACATCAGGGGGTAATATATTTTACCCAAACATATAGCTTTAATAGTATTATTTGTGAGAATGGTATAAAACAGGCCTTTCCAATATATGTCTATCTATTTATTCTTTGAGGTGGCTTCTACGCTAGCGAGCTAAAGTCTATGTAGAGGTATTCTGATTTCCTACAATTGCTTTTGTTCATGTTGTTTCTTTGTATATCTGTACTATGTGCTATCAACTGTAGAAAATCAAATAAATTTATCTAAGTCTGGGTCTTATGTTCCATTAGATATCTTTAAACCTTGTATACCAGTGTGTAGGTTTGGAGGTATGGGAATATTGACTAAAGTCGTGTCAAATTAGTGCACATTTTGAGTCACGACATCAGCCGAGGCCACCAGGGGTGCCTGCGTGTCGCATATAATATTTTGGTCCGCTAGTATAGATATCTTTGTAAAACTGCGACACCTGGTATACCACCTCAACTTTACGTCAATATTTTTATAAAATTGTATCTGAAAAAATTCCAGAGTAGCACAGAAGATATTTTTTCAAAGTGGCGTAAATGTTACAAATTGAACATCCTCTTTCTCGAAACCTCAGAACATACAATTTATTTGAATGGTAGACCTAGATCAGGCATCTGATTGGTTGAGATCACAACATGTGCAATATCTGGGTCAAATGTAGAAGTTGTATTATAGCATACACTAGTGACTAAGGGGGTCAAATATGGTACACCAGCTGGGTCCAAGTGACCATCCATACCTTCGATCTACCAGCTCCAGATCGGACCGTCAGGTGACTACGTGCCCTCTGCCCGGCCGTGATTCTCTCAACGTTGTTTCAATGTAGGGCCAACGTCAGAGACGTTGGCTCTACATTGAATCAGCGTTGATCCAGTGTCCACTGGGACACCTATTACAAACGAGGGGCTTCAGACTCGGATGTGTGCATCCTCCGAAACCCACAGCGATGACCCAGCATTGGTTCGCTGTTTCTCATCCAAACAGCCGTCCACAGCTCACCGCTCTCATCAGAAAGGCGGCGCATTCATACACGTAATGTGACATGGACTCGCCAAGTTCATATATATACATCTCTGCTATTACAGTAAATGCAGAATTTTCAGTGTCATTTTAATTATTTCCGCTTCACCTGAAAAGTAGCCGATTTCGTATGGCTGTATACGCGAGACATTGAACATCACGGTGAAACAGTTTTTTTAATTCACGATCATACCAACACGCGCAAATTGTCAAATTTACGAAGAGCACCTCAGCCGATGTAACATTCTAAATGGTTCATTGTATCAGGTCCCGAGTGGGGTCTAGTCGCCTGACAGCAAGAATAAATACTCCACTATATGACAGCCATTTTCTTGTTAACTACATCCATTGAATGGCGCTGTAGTCATGAAGTATATGCCTTTCTGAAGTGGTCATATAGCCCCAACTAGGTGTTATTTTATGAGAGTGCATACACGTAGATCGATTGGTGTGTCCAGAGGCAGGCCCACAGAGGACAGACAGAGAGACCTGATTGACAAACACTTGTCATATTATTATCTCTTATTGTTTATTAGATAGCTGTACTTGTATTAGATAACTTTAACCCGAATGACAAGGCATTAGGCACTGGATTTAGGACAAGGAGTAATATAGAAAACGGCACAGCAATGGTGAAAATTTGAAAGGGTTATATAAAGTGCTCAAAATGGCATGAAAATTTGTCTTCAGCTGGGATCACACAAGTAAAGAGTTTGTTTTTCGGAGCAGACTGAACCTACAAAGTAACGCACAGCTCGAACCTTTGGGACGTTCAACCAATGTTGGCTTAATGTCGGACCAGCGTCGCATACGATGGTCCAGCATTAGATCAACATTGGTTCAGCGCACTGTGTTTGGTCGGTTATGGTGCGCGTACTCTATATAATCATAGGGTTAATAAAGACTCTATGATATAATCAACGCCGTTTTGAGGCGCATGTTCTGAATCATGTATCGTATCTAAGGATCATGTTGGGTGAGCTCTAAAATATAACAGTCATTGTGTTAGTAGCGTAAGTTATAATCCTTGTTTTGCACTTTCACCTTCCGTGTGCTCATTGATTTTAAAAACGTTGACAGCCACAGATAAGGAATATCAGCGGATGACTGGATCCTCTGCGGTGTTATAGGAATGAATCTCATTGAATACAGACATAACAGGTAATTAGGTAATTTCATGTGATATTAAAGAGCACTATCTAAACAGTGCTAAGTAGAAATAATAATCGTGATCTACATTTTCACCTTAAGTTAATTTCTTATTATTTTGCTACATTTAAATTTTTATATTTATTTATAGGTCTAACATATATAAATATAACAATATAAATGCAGTTATTAATATAGAATATGTAAATATATTACATTATATAGGCATATAATTATATCTCGATTGATTCTGAGTCTCAACTCATTTAAACTGTTTATTATTATATCTTTGTTTATGCATTTATCGATTGAATCTATGTATATTTTTAAAAATACATTGCAAGTTATGGGCTGTATACTGCCGTACAAAAAACTGAAGTATAACAATATATAACAATATTTTTTACGTAAACATTATTGACGTTTGTCTTTCCATTGTAGTATCATTAAGTGTAGAGGGTAATTATAATTTTATCAGTATTAATTTTACTGGCTATATCACTAAGCAATAAAGTAATAAGCTACACCTCTCCTTAAAAAAAATCGACGATTCTAATATAAACCGTAGTCCTAATTTGTGTCATTCAATAGAAAATAACAACATTTTCTTGTCTCGTTTGGCAGATAATCAGGGTGATAATGAGATGGCTTCCATGCAAGATGCAGGATTCTTCTGCATACCAGAGGAGAAGCTGGGAGGCTGGCAGCTTTGGACCTACTCGTCCACATGCATCGTCACTGCATCGTTCGGGATAGGTGGCGCTGTCTACCAGCTACGGCAATGGCGGCCACACTTGACCTCCCACCAGTTCCGGCGGAAGCCAAGTCCAAATCCGGTGCTGGTGTTCTGCCTGGCTCTGGCCAACCTCTTGTCAGCTCTAGGTAAATACATATTTGGCATGGACATGATGGATAGTAGAGATAAATATCGTCCCCTGGCAGTCAGAGTGTCGTCTGTGCCAGACAAATGAGTGGCTCATACGACACTTATGCTACTAGGATATCGTCCCCTTGGATATGAAAGGGTGTATCTGCCACTTTACATAGTGGCAGATACTCCCTTTCATATCCAAGGGGATAAATGTGAAAACTAATAAAGAGAACAATACCTTACCAGACGAAACGTTTTTATAATAGCTAGATGACGATCAAGACTGAGAGCACCCTCGGATGCTCAAACGGACGAAAACGACTATGGTGGTGCTTAGCGGGTTAAGGGTTAATGTGACGATAAAAATAAAAGCAAGAAATACATAATATGAACAGATCAAAAATACTACGATTGAAATTTAAGTCTTCGGAAACAAGGGGTGGCATGAATGTAATAATCCATGCGGACGGGCTTAACTAACTAACTGTCTGCACAAACATTATTAGTTGCTTGTTTATTGCACCTGCTGCTGGTGTGTCCCCCACCCCTCCCTGGTGATTATTAGCGCCAAAACTTAACTTGAGATCAAATAAACGGACTGTCTAATCTGCTAATCGACCAACTATGAAAGATATACAGACATGCACATCAGTTTATTTTGGAACCATGTCATCAAAATGATGACTGAGTTCTAAGGAACCCTGTCATCAAAACGATGACCGGGTTTCAAATTAAAAAGTCAAATAATTTAGAGCTTTTTATGTGTCCAACCCTGTGTAATTTGATAGATTTGAAAATGGTGACAAGGTTCCAGAAACCTGTCAACCCGGTCTAAATCCGCCCCTGCTATAGGCTATAATCTCGCAAATGCAAAAAACGGACCGGATGTTTATACATTGCAACTGACCACTTGGTCGCTTTAATAGAAGATCCTCATTAGCACCGCTGTTGAGTTAAATTATTGGGCTTATAAATAGATAATATACAACAGAATATTAACGCATTTGTCACACATAGATACAGCTATAAACAGTTATGTCGATTCTACACGCAATATTTTTTATTCTGTCATTTGTGTTAAAATAATTAGGCCCCATTTATTATTTTATCTATTTTATTTAATGAGATTAAATGGTAAAATCCCCGTCAGAATATACTTTCCAACTTTCTCGTTTTAACCAATAATTTTAACCGCCTAGTTATTCATTGGAACGTTCACCAATGTCACTTGAAGTTGTGTCTCGCTGGAGCGATACACGTCAGCTTCAATTAGCATTCAGATTTGTCAAAAACGGCGGTCAATCATATTTAAATGTCGATGATTGAAAACATGTTTCATCCTTAAGTAAACGTTTTTAAAGTGTTATTTAAAACACTATCATAGCCATGATTGTCGTTTATTAAGGGGTTAATACTGTCGTGCAATGCCAAAAGGCATTAACTTCTCACATTACAAGTAGGCCTAATTAGTTACTGCCTTTTGGCTTTAGTGTTCTGTTTATGGTGCAAACCCTGTCGTGTGGTTTTGGCCAGATAACATCTTTACTTGATCGACTTGAAATAGTGGCTAACATGGCTAACTGAGACGGTCTTTTTCAGGAGTAATATTTCGAGCCGTCGCCTTACTGACACTGCCTCGTCCTCAGCTCGATCATCAGACTGGCTCGTGGGTTCCTCTCAACCAAAATGTGGGCCTGGTCTTTCTGGCACTGCTCGTGGAGGTATGTGTACCGCAGCCAAACGTTCATACAGTGCTGGTATGGTGTTGGGTCGTAGATGATGGACGAACATCATACCACCATTGGGTCAATGTTTCGTGTTTGTTGTGGTGTTCCTGAATTTACAGGAACTATTGAATCGCTGATCCCAGTAAACACGAAACATTTGTATAACATTTATACAATATTGGAGCAACGTCGAAAACGTTGGCCCGACGTTGTATAAATGTTATACAAATGTTTCGTGTTTACTGGGATCAGCGATTAAAGAGATCCTGTAAAAGTTGTTTTTTTAATAAATCCTTTATTCCAGCGACAGAATGGTGCTCCATGCATTAATTGAACTTGGGTAGTACGTTTTTTATTTCATACGTCAAAGTGAATAACAAGAATAAGTAAATAGCTAGTGCATAGAGGGTTAAATTTAATTTAGTATATACAAAGATTATATACCAAGAAAAGTATTGATTCAACATCTTTTATAATCGAGTCAACTTGAAGCATTGATTTCGCTGACTGTCGGGATACTTCGTGTAAAGACAAATCACATGCACATAACAATACTGCTCGGCAAAGTCAAGGGCAGTATTTGTTTATTTGTAAACTTGTAGATACTGCCTTTTAGCTTTCCGCAGAATACCAGTATTATGTATTCCGCGTGTAGGAGGAGGGAAAACAGAATTAATGTGCGATAATGTGTGTAAATAAATTGTAACTGTAGAGCTTATAACTACGACTGTCGGTCGGGGTTCTTCGATTCAATTGCTTACCTGACGGACTTTGAACATAATTTTTTTCAACATATACCAATTGTATGTGCATGCATAAGGTGTTCAGTAAATTTTGCAAAAAAATCGAACCCGCAATACCAGATTCGCAGTCACGAAGCACTTGAAACCTTAATTTGATGAGGAATTTCCTAACTATTATATTCTGTCATACGGTGGAGGAGGATTCAGAAATGTAATCTAGCTTTTCGATCATTACTCACTCAATTCTGGAGGGCTTTTCAATGAAATTTTGTAAACATTATTTTCTAGTTAGTTGTCGACTATTTTGAAAATTTCGCGAAATCAGAAAATCAAAAGCTCCGTCATATGCTATTTCTTGTGAACTTATAATGATGGAACATCGTAAATGTCGTGTCCAAAAACTATGAATAATCAATGTGGCTTGCTCATCGCTATTTGCATTAAACTGCACCCAGTAAACAAGTTTACAACAATGCCTCAGGACCGGTGAACTCGGAATTTGGCCAGTGTGTTTTGCTGTTTTAGAACAACGCGTCCATTAGATTCAACCCCTTAAGCTCCTCGCCACATTAACCCTTTACCCGCCATGTTATTTAATTGTAATTTTCACCCACTTGGATGGGATTGTGTCTCGCTACCGCGAGTAGAAATACTCCTTTAATTTGAGACCAAATTACATTTGCAAATCTTGATGCTTAGCAACACATTTTTTGTTCCGCTCAAACTTAATTTATTTATACAGGTTTGCGAACAGGCCACTAGTAGCTCTCCTTACACACATATTTCATTCCTACAGTGATTTGATCGTCAAATGAAACAGATTTAAAACGATATAAGTTTTTTAGTCTTGGCTAGCGGTGAAAGGGTTATTGTACCACACGTATGACACACTTCGAATGAAAAAGAGGATTATTCCGCCACAATAAAGACGTTCTCAGCTCTAATTTGGGATATTAGCCTATACCTCATCAATTATACTTCATAAAACGAAGTTATTTCCAGTAGCAATTCACATCTCAAGATGAATGAAAATGGATTGATCAGAGTATTTCACAGAAAAAAACCATGGATTTGTATGTTTCTGTGTGTCGATGTAGTATGTAGTACCTCTACAGTATTTTTTGTTTCGAAAAAAACGCTGAATGAAGTGGACGGTGCCGAAGCTCAGTCTTGCTCACAGTTTGGTTTTTTAATTTTTATTGCTCTTATCTGCATTATTTAGGGCTATATTATGTGTATTACTACCTTTCACATCGGCATCGTACTTTTTTTTGATTTGCCATTTTCAATTTATTTGGCAGTTTTTGACTTGTTTTTATTATCGTTGCTGTTTGCTTATTTCAATAGGATAGCCTACCTCTAATCATGCTAATGTGATAATAACTAGAAGCCATACTGTAATAGTGGTGTTTATGCCAGACAAAACACTTCAATTTTTTCTTTCAGCAACCATCATCAGGTTACTGATAACTTCGCATATTGCTTACAACAGAATATTAGAACTTGAACATGACAATGACAGCTAAAGCCTCCATCCCAGCAAACACGAGACGTTGAACCAATGCTGGTTGAATGTTGGTCCACCGTCTGCGACGCTGGCCCAACATTAAACCACATTGGTTCAACGTCTCGTGTTAGCTGGAATGTAGCCCTTCATTGAATTATCAGTGTGTGTCAACTACACCATCTACATAGGCCTACCATGTTAACACGAATGAAGTAGTTTCCAGACATACTTTGTAGGCTACAAAGTCATCCTTCATTCATTTTAAATGATTTTAAAAGATTAGAGTGCCCGGTAGCCCATACTGGGATCGGTTTTCCCAAATGCAAAAGTAGTAGGGGACGGAGATTATTCTTGACGTCATGAGATATTATCATGCCTGGCTGGTTATTGACATGTCTATGTAACTGTTGATGTACTTTTTAATTTTATAAAACGAAACGCCGGTCCAACGCTGCCTGAATGCAGGTGTAGCACTAGAAATGCTGGCCATCACCGCGACCAGCGTCTAGCATTGATTCGCCCCTCTTCAACCTGTCGAATAGATCCAATAGAAATCCAATGAAATTCATGTACAAACACAGCAAACACAAAACATTGACCCGATGTTGTTTCAGTATTAGTCCAGATTCACAAATGGGTGGTGTTTGTGTGTGAAGTCACTGATAATTAGTGGACTAAAATGGAATAAAATTACCCAATATATCTGACCAAAAGCTGAAGACAGTCTTATTCTAATCAGTTGTAAATTATCCTTGAAATTCATTTTATAAAAAATGCCCTGTGACGAATATGCGTTACTAGCGGGTAGAGAGTTGTCCAGCAAAATGTGTTTTTATTCGTCGGGTAGGCGGTATAGGGATAAGAGGAATATCAAGCACTGTAGTAAAAATAACGAATGATTATCATATCTAATTGCGAAGGCTTTTCTGTATAAATATAAATTATTTGTATAATCGCCCACGTTGCCAATGTCAAAATATATCTTATAGCTCCAACAACGACAGCTTGTGCTTCCTATTTAAATTTCTTCAAAATATGAATTTCAGGCTTATGGACAGTATGTGTACGGTATGATGTTCATGTGGGTCACTCTATATGCTATTGATATTCATCTGCAGCTCAACTTCAAAGACGTGTATGTACAATATATCTTTATTATTATTATTATCTATTGACCATAGCATGTCGAAAATTACTAAGGCTAAATCTCATCTGGCTTTCCCGTCCTAGCTCATTATCGGTCCCGTTCCCTGTTGCCGAACTTGCTTTGGCATGTATTATGACACATGATCATCCTAAAGATGTGTTCGCCTCTGAGCTAGGTCCGCTGAAGATTTAGCAGTTATATAAGTCTTGTTGGTTGATTGACTGGCTGATTAATTGACTGACTGACCGACCGACCGACCGACCGACCGACCGACCGACCGACCGACCGACCGACCGACCGACCGACCGACCGACCGACCGACCGACCGACCGACCGACCGACCGACCGACCGACCGACCGACCGACCAGTTGATTGATTGATTGATTGATTGATTGATTGATTGATTGATTGATTG